>JAINUG010000094.1:375000-455000 GCA_029706075.1 Aldrovandia affinis | reverse complement strand
GCCCGTGTCTGGGTCCTGTGGTTACAGCGGAGAGCAAGGTCACACATTTTATATTTCCACAGGAACCCTCTTACTCAAAGTTCCTCAACACAATGGCTAATTTATGCAGGAATAAAGAGCCGATTGATAACAGGGTCCTCCCACGGGACCTCAACTTTAATATGGCCGCTCAGCAAAATTATCAGTTGTGAGCTTTTCACAAATTTACATAAACCCTTCTCTTAGAAGCAAAAGAAAAAAGAAAAAGAGAAAAGAAGAAGAAAAGGAGAGAGAGAGAGAGAGAGAGAGAGTGTGTGTGTATGTGTGTGTGTGTGTGAGAGAGAGAGAGAGAGAGAGAGAGAGAGAGAGAGAGAGAGAGAGAGAGAGAGAGAGAGAGAGAGAGAGAGAGAGAGAGAGAGACAGAGAGAGAGAGAGAGAGAGAGAGAGAGAGAGAGAGAGAGAGAGAGAGAGAGAGAGAGAGAGAGAGAGAGAGAGAGAGAGAGAGAGAGAGAGAGAGGGAACTACACCTTGTATTTTCATGGCCCATTAAAGAACAATTCAGCGGACAATAAAGACACCAGGGTTTTTGGAAATAAAAAAGTATTTCCTTCCCATTTATCTCAAACGCTGCTTTGAGCACCTCCGACCTCCCTGCTGCTGTGAGTTTATTACGGATAAGCTTTATTAATAAGGAACATTTCATTGTTTTTGAGTGAAACTAGACTGATGAAAAGCGCCGCTCATCTGCTGTAACCCTACGCAATACTTCAACGACACCATTTCAGGCAACTTCTGGACCAGAATTATGACCTGCAAACATATCAAGAAGGTTAAGAACATTTCCAAATGTGTATAGAAAATCCCCCAAATTATATTTGCTTAACCTTTCATTTGCATATGAATTTAAACTCGAGTTGATTGTTTAAATAGAAGCACTAGACTTTCCTGGTCTTTCCTGGGGCTATGTCAGAAACAGAAAATACAGAAATGTCACAATATTTTAAAGGAATTAATACAGGCAAAACATTTTGCAGAGCTTCACCTTTTGGTGATAACTGTTGTGCTTACTGTCACGGGGTAAATAAAGTAAACCTGTCAGAGCACAGTTTTTGTTTATGTATGGGATGCATCCAGCAAAAAAAAAACCCCCCCAAAAAACATTTCTTAAAGTAAAATTACCAAACGGTCCATTTCATGATTTTGTTTGTAACCAAATGCCAAAGCAAAAACATACAGAACATAAACATGCACCTTGAGAGAGAGAGAGAGAGAGAGAGAAAAGAGAGAGAGAGAGCATATAGCATAGCTGTATAGCATTTACTGTGCTAATGTTTAAATGTATTGTTGTATGCCTTGGCAGTATTTACCAATGTATTTCCTGACAATAAAGCATCCTGAAATTGAATTTGAGAGAGAGAGAGACGGAGAGTGAAAGAGAGCAGGGAAAAAGAGTACCATCATTGCAGCAGTGGTTCAGTGTCTAGCGTTTTCACCTCTGGGTGTCAACAGGTGAGAGTTTGCGATAAGAGCGTTTGATGTTGCCAGCCAGCGTTTTTACCACCCAACTTTATTTCTTCTCCAAGACCTCTCAGCAGACATCAAAGGCCCCCCGCCCGCAACCACCTCCCCACCCCTCCTCGCCTCTCACTTTAATCCAGTGCACCCCGGCCCTCCAGTTCAAAGCTCCCTTCCCTCTCAGACCCCCTCCTCAAAACTGCAACCCAAACTTTTTCTTTCCTTCTTATTCCACAAAGTAGCAATTACAGCCCCTCCAGAGCACTGACCAGCTCCTGCTATTAATTAATCCGACAAAAGGGGGGGGGCTCATTTCCTGGCTTTTTAGATTGACAAGAGACTGGAGAACACAGACCCCCTTTCAAAAGCAGATTCAGCCCTAACCAAGAAATAGAGAGGGCGGGGGGAATGAGGCAGAGAAGGAGAAGAAAGACTTTCTCTCCCAAAGTAGTGGAGGTGGAGGGCGCATTTGATACCGCACTACGCACAAGTGATTGAATGCTTTGTCGTGGAGAGCTCTTTACTAATCTTTACCTGTAAAAAAAGCTTAAGCGTGAGCAAATGCTGTGAAAGTGGTGCTGAGGTGAGCCTAGTGGCTTTGAATCCGAGCGTCCGTTCCCTGGGCATCCCATGCATGGCTGCCCCGCCCCCCTCTGCAATCTACTTCCCTTTTTAAACGGAAAGTGCCCATTCTACTTAAACAGACAAGCACTTGGAAGAGAGAGAGATTGAGAGAGAAAGAGGGAGGAAGGGAGGGAGGGAGGGAGGTGTGTGTTGGGGGAGTGGATGGATGGATGAAGAGAGGCAAAAAAAAAAAAAATCTGAACAGTGGCAAGGAGATTAAAGCCTTTCATTCGGTGTCTCTCTTTCGTATTCAAATTGGGCGAGGGGGGACTCTGTGAAAGTTAGACGTAAGCTTGTTCAGGAGCACTTCTTAAGTGTGTGTACATGAATTTCATGGGAATAGAACATAAGCCAGGAGCTGGGCTGATGAAAGGGAGATAAGATGTCCCGCGTGAACCATCTCAGGAACCGGGGTTCAAATGTGTCTGCCAGCCATCAAGGGGAGCTTTGAAGGCTCGGCGAATAGACAGGGGGAGAAGGGGAGTGGGAGAGGCCGGGGCAGCATGCACCAGTAATGGCGCGCTAATTTAGCGGTGGTATCGCATGCAACCCAGGCACGGTGGTCCCTCTCCAGGTCCACCATATTGTGTATATATGTATGTACGTATATTTTTATATATATACACTACCGGTCAACAGTTTAAGAACACCCCCATTTTCCAGTTTTTACTGAAATTTAAGCAGTTCAAGTCCAGTGAATAACCTGAAATGGTACAAAGGTAAGTGGTAAACTGCTGTTTACAAAAAAAAAGTTTAGGCTACCAAAAACTGAAAAATAATGTACATTTCAGAGTTATAAAAAAGGCCCTTTTCAGGGAACAGAGTAATGGGTTAACATGGGTTAACAGTCACTCTGTGCAAGTCGGCAACTCTGGATCCAGCTAAAGAGCCCCAGACCATCACACGTTGGTGTCACACACTGAGTTTCCATCCTTTCGCCTACTCGACGGCCTACAAAAACGGCCTACACAAACGGCCTACAAAAACCTTTCAAAATGTCAAGATTTCACATTTTGATTCATTGGTCCATAAGACCTTCTTCCAGTCTTCAGTAGTCCACTGGCCGTGCTTCATGGCCCAGGCAAGCCTCTTTTTCTTATTTTACCATCTTAGCAATGGCTTTCTTACTGCCACTCGACCTGTCAAACCTGCAGCTCGAAGTCTTCTCTTCACAGTTGAAACTGAGACTTCCTTACTTTGACCAGTGTTAAGCTGTGCTTGAAGCTGTTGTCCTGTGAGCCGCCTATCACGCAAGCTGTTGACTCTCAGAAACTTGTCTTCTGATTTTGTTGTGGCTTTGGGTCTGCCAGACCTCTTCCTGTCAGAGTTTCCTCCAGTTTCCAAGTGCATTTGATGGTATAGGAAACTACTCACTGCGAAAAAATGTACATAATTTTTCAGTTTTTGGTAACCGAAACTTTTTTTTTTAAACCTCTGGCAGTTTACCGCTTACCTTTGTACCATTTCAGGTTATTCACTGGACTTGAACTGCTTTAATTTCAGTAAAAACTGGAAAATGGGGGTGTTCTAAAACTTTTGACCTGTAGTGTATGTATATGAAAACTAGAACTTGAATCATAATTCCGCACCTCTGGAAGAAAATAAATCGATGGTGTAAAAAATGCAATGCAGGACTAGGTTTTGGCTGAGCATACAGAAGTGATACTAAGCTGTCAGCCTCTACATGAGGCTACCTGGCACATGTTTGGGATGCTGGATCAAACAATGATTCCGGGGTTTGGCTTCAAAGACCATGCTGTATCGACTTTCTCCAGTGGAATGTATGATATAGTGCATGTTTTAAGGAACACTCATAAGACATTTTTTCCCCAAGAAGATGTCATGGTCCATTCCAGTTGAGGGCTTCGTGACCAAGTTTGGAAGAAAAGGAGCATTTATATATTTGCATATGGCCAAAACGAAGATGCTTTTCATGTGATGATGGTAAGGCCTGAGCATTTAAAGCCTTAAAAAGAAATCTGAAAGAAGGGCAAAAATAATACACCTCATGAACAGCAAGTCGAGATTAGAGCAATTCGCTGGAGGCCACACTTTGCTTGTGTTTGAAGCCATGAGCTGCTGAAGGCTCAACACTCACCATGAACCTGATTTTGCACCCTTCCTCTTTAAGTGTTAGATTGTGCCAATGAGAATACCCACAATCCCCTGCAGCAGAATCAGCAGAGACCACACTGTCTGTGAGAGAGCAACCATCTGGTAGCGTTTACCAACATGCTCTGAACCCCCTGACATTTGATTGACAGGCCTGCATGGTTTCTTGATCCATTCTTTGTTGTTAAAGCAGTTAGGATTAATACAGAAAATAAATACACATACATTTGAAATAATAGGCATGGCACCATGCTCCCTAAAATAAAATAAAAAATATATGTACCACCAGTTGGTAGTTGGTAGAATGTTTTGACTCATTTGATTTTTTTGAGAATCATAAAGTGCTGATTTATTCCCTCCTCCATAGTCTGCAACCTTAAAAGCAAAAGGCTACAGTACATGGTCTATATTTTCTGAGAGGAAGAAAACAATAGACAGTGATGAAATGGTATGAAATGTGAAACTTCAGTATTTTTATGGTCTGGCTCAGTCTGTTGGGCGAAGAGTGGAGGATGGAGGTGGTGACAGTGTTGTGTGTGTGTGGGGGGGTGTCACTGTGTTGACTGAAAGGTGCAGGGGGAGAGAGACAGTCTAGTGGTGAGCAGTGCCTGTGGAGGGGGGCTCTCCCTAAACTGTACAGCATTTACAATTCAATGAGGTGCACCAAGCAGGAATAACAAAAAGGCAAGTCCAGGGTCTGCATAACTAGACTATTCACTCTCTCTCTCTCTCTCTCTCTCTCTTTCTCTTTCTTTTTTTTTTTATTCTGTCTCAGAAAATCCCCACGTTTTTGGTTCCCATTGAGTGATTTCGATTTTTCATAAATGGTTACAAAAGAGGGCCTTAAAAGAATGCTCTCAGAGATTTCCCACGAAATGGGGGAATACGAACACCTGTGGTCATGGAACACGGCCTTCACGATTCTCCACTACTCAAAGGCAAAAAAAAGCAAATTTGTTGTGAGAGATCCTGAAGGGCGATGGAGTACGTTTTGCCGATCCGCAATAAGTGAATATGTCATCTAACGTCTGGCTGTGAGCCGGGCCCTTGATCAGAAAAAACTATTTTAACGCTTCAATGGTAGGTGCATGAGGGAGAGGTGTGTACGTGCGCGAAAAGCCAGGAAGATGAAATACTCTAAATGTCCCCAAGGCGTTTTCCCGAAACATGGGTAACGGACGGCAGAAACCGAACCAGGGTCTTCCCTACGGAAAGTGGAGCGTGGTGGCTGAATTGTGATTTTTTTTTTGTTTGCTTGTTTTCTGTGCAGATTCCCAGGCCCCTCGTTAAAGTGTAGTGTGAAACGTCGAGGGTCACCTAGTACATGTTCCCGAGAACCGCGCGGGACGTGCGAGAACCGCGCCGCCAGGCACGATCCCGCCGCTCCGTCCCCTCCCGGCCGCTAAGTGGACGGAAAGCACTGACAGGTGTGAATTCCTGGGGTCGAGGGCCTCAGGCCCCGCCCACGCCACAGGAAGTGGAAACCAAAATATTCCCGTCGACAGGGAGACACGGGGGGCATTCAGACCGCTGCATTAAACGCGCCCTGCACACCACTGCCCGACCCCCATAAGCCCCCACAATCCTGTGTCTATTAGCCGGCGGACCATCCAGATGTTATCAACCCCCCCTCCTTCCCCTCCCTTCCCAAAGCCCGCCACACTCACTAGCGCTACGCGCCAAGATACTGTGTTTTTCTATCATTCATCACCCGGGTGTCAGAAGTCAGATCCCGGCATTCATTTTCAGTCTGGTAGACGGTCACGTTAAACGAAGGGTAAAAAGCTAAATCAAACAAGATTAATGGCAAAGGCTGATTAAATGCGATTTCCACTTCCTGGTTGGTGTGTGGTCAGAATAGTTCTTGCGTTATTAGGACAATTCGCTACCGGGCTATTTCTGTTCTGCCAGATTTCCTCCCCCCCCCCTCCCTTCTTCTTAAAGATTTTCCTCAATTAGATAAACGCATTCCCCACATGGGCCACTGAAAGACGTTTACAACCCAAACGAGAATTGCTTTAAGGGGCTCTGTTTATTTTCACCGTTGAATGAAGAGGAGCTGAGATTCTCGTCCAAATTATTTGCAGAGAAAATGAGGGCTGGCAGTATGCAAACAGAATGTTTCCTTTTGGGTAATTTGGTCCCCTGGGGATCTCCCTATAAGCCATTAAATGAACAAACTTCCAACGTTTGATCCAGGGGGCCACAAACCTAAGCGAATTTAACGGTTAAAAAAAAACTTCCGGTTCTTCATCCGGTTGATCGATCTGGTTAGCAGGATGCGGAACCCACTCGTGATTGGTTTATCAAACGTCCAATGTCGATGTTCTGCATTTTGAAAGTGTTGCTCTCGGCAAAAACACTCTGTCTTCTCCAGACTGAAAACACTTTTATTTATTTTATTTTCGTAGGAGTGCTGACACATATCTTGTGAAGTCACAGGGTGTGGCCTAAATAGGCCATTTAACATTTGTGTTTGATTTCAGTGAAATGTCAGTGTTCGCAATGAATTAGACATGTGAAGTAAAGTTTTTGAGAACCAGATTTTGTTTGCTGTGCCAGGCATCTTGCCTATCAGGCTTTCGATGAATGTCAGCCAGGTTTGTGCATGAGAGGTACATACGTCTTCAAAATAACATATCGTTTTTTTTTTTACATGGTTGGTGGCCAGAATTGGGTGTTTTATTGCGCCATTGAAGGGTGATTTCAGGTATTTTATATCACCCTGCCTTGTTTTTTTGGGCAAACGTAACACCCCTTCAAAATAACCTGTTGATTTATAAACAAGTAAGGGTTGTGAACCAATGTGGTCATGCTGTACTTTTTAGACTTGGGAGTCTTTTTGTGAGTATTAGTATATTACCACACAAATCTGTATTGGGAGTATTATACTGCATCAAAATCACCCAGCATTCCACTGTAGTGGTCACTGATCCTGGACAAAATCAATTACATCTCTTCAGTCTCTAAGCTTTAAAGATTCTCTACCTCAGTTCAAGTGATTGTTTCTAATACTTCATAAATTTATGAGAAGTGGGCCCTTTATAAGTACTCAAAATGTACTTTCCTTCCCTTAAATGAACATTAAAAATGAATCTTTTTTAATTAATATTATTCCCAGAGTTATGCTTATGCTTCTGTTCATTTCACATTACAGTGTTCATAGATGAATGAATTCATCCCCCACCTGTTACAACCTCTAATGTCCCATCAAGGGGCAATCAACGGCACGACATTCGTAATTTGCCAGTTTGGCAAAAGGGATTTTGTTTCCTCAGATTGAAAATTCTAGACCTATTTTTAACCTAATTTAAATCTATTTTTAATATTTTTAGTTGTGACCGTTTACGAAGAAGTTTTAACTTTACGCAGATGTTTTGAAATCAATTAATTTACTGCGACGGGATTCCTCCATTGTTTTACTAACCCAGATATAATAATGGAAATAATTCATGCGGCTCCTCAGATGTGGAGAACTTCAAAGCGGTTTGCCATTGCTGAATTTGCTGAAACGGTAGCACCTTCTGCACACAGAGAGAGAGGCAGAGGTACTCGGGCCCTGCAAGCAAATTCATTAGTCCTCTTTGTTTGTGATCGTTGTGGTTTGGGGTGGGGGGGGGGGCTGTCCCATCACATTGTCTGAAAACCAACAATGTCTCTGCCCTCGGATGCTTTGAGACAACTCACACTGAGGAGAAACACACACAGGGATGTTGTCCCGCCCGGAGCCCTAACGGTCTTTGGGAACGTATGAAGATCAGAGAAAAAAAAGAAAAACAAGTGTTCCAATCTGGAGTTTCACACTCTTCCAGAGACTGCCTGCCTGTTGTAGGAGCAAAGGATGGCAGCTTGTACAAGTGAGGAGAGTGAATTTCTCGTGCGTGTGTCTAAACATGAATACAAAAATATATGAACTCACTGGTGTCAGTGGAAGTCCACAGTGGACATCTGTCCTTGGACTATGCTTAATTAAGACTAAACATATATTAAATAAATGTATCAATAAATAACATGTGGTTATGGCTTATTAGGATTTGGTCTTTATTATCATTTTTTTGTTATTTAATATTATTATATATTTGTATTCAGTCATTAATTTTTTCAACCCTAGAAAAGAAGAATTGATATGGGGTGATCTGGATTGGCCTGCCCTCTCAAACAAATTTTCTCGAACTGCCAAATAAAATGTGTGTAATCAAGTCACAAGACAAGGCCGCGAGAGACATGTGCTTGGAAGCACACTTTTCTGCAGTTCCACGCTGCTCGGTTAACGTTAACGTTTTTTTAATGCCCATAATGCAAGTCTAACCTCTGTGAAAGCACAGCCAGTGATTTCCTTCAAATTGGTCTTTGTGGGAACTAATATAATATAAGCCATTTAGCATATTACCATATGCTTTAGATGCTTTTATCCGAAGCGATTTACTGTAGTTAATACATGCATTTTTCAGTATGTGTGGTCCCAATGGGAATCAAACCCACAACCTAAGCAACTATATCTGCCATGCTCTACCTACTGAGCCACACAGAACCACAACTGTTACTGCAAACGCTTCAAGGTGAATTTTATCACACAAAAAGATTCGGAAGATTGGTGTAGGCTAACAAATGGCACATAAAACGATTACGTAATTTTTCGACACAAAGTGGCCACCAACTGAGACATTTTAAAACACTGAATTAGGTTAAGCTCCCCGATCTAGCACGGGAAGAGTAGCTCCACACCTTCAATGACACCGAGAGGCGAGAACGCAGAGCGATAGCAGGCCCGCGGTGAAGCCGCCGCACGTCGAAGAGGCTGAGGAACGGCGCGGGAGGCTTTGGCAGTTTATAGCAGAGCAGGAAACCGGGAAACTCCACCGCACCGATAACTGTTGAGAGGCGGTTAGCATGTCCCTTCTCCCGAAACTCAGAGAGTGATCCAGCGCCTGGCACAACCACTAGCTCACCAGAAATAGCACCTGATTAGCATACCGTACAAACAAGAGAGACGCGAGGAGGACACGGCTTGAGAGAGGAGGGAAAAGGTGAAGAGGACAAAGAAAACCTGACAACTTCCTGACCTCGACAGCCAAACCAACAAACCAGGATCCGACTAAGAAAGAGACACTGGCCAGGATTCCGTCAACACTTGTCCTTAACTTTGACTTTGAATGTTTTTCGTCACAGACACAGTTAGGCGAGTTTAGCGATCACCAAAATTAGACTGTGTTTCCCAACTGTGTTTCTGAACAAAAAACTGATTCGCAAGTCATAGTTGAGTACAAATGATGACTGAATCTAGGCCAACTATTCTTAAGCAGGCATCCTTTGACATTATTTACCTCCGCTTTCCTGACGACAGACTCATCTTGGTGGACCTACAGTAGCCAAAAGTACATCTGACGTGTTATCCGTTTATATAGCTGAATAATAGAGACATTAAAGTTGGGTGTCTTGCTTAAGGGTACCTGGGAATCAAACTGGCAAGCCTCTTTTCAGCCCCCCAGCCGCACCACACCCCCGTTCGGCATCTTTCTTGATCAGATCTTTTCCCCCCAGAAATGTGTCGCTCACAGTCAGGGGAAAATGGCTGTGGCCCTTCATTTTGCACAGTGCGGGGAGCAGGCCAACTCCCAAGGTGGTACAATACCATGAAATCTTTTAACATATTTTTGCATACATCTTAAAATAACGTATCTGACATTGTGCGAATCCTTGAGAGCAAAACTGTTATAAAGATCTCCAAGGTGTCTCAATATTTGCCTTTTGTGCATATCAAATATCCTCAATGTTATGCTCTCGCTGAAGACATGCTGCCAACTGTTTAATCCCATTCCCTCTCCCACTACCTCATCCCATAAGTACACAGTGAAGCAATATGTATGTGTGTGTATATATATATATATGTATAACCCAGCACATTTTGCACTGTAGAAATGCTAAATTAAATTTGAAGAGGGATTCTTATTAGAGCAATACTAATTCAAATCCTTTTATTTTTTCTCTTGAAGTATCTCTATGTCACTAAACAGTTTATTGGTTTCTGCTAAAAGATACCACATTACGTCTCAGGCGTGTGAAACGATATACCACACCGTTTCATTGAATGGGAAAGGTGTCGATGATACATTGCCAAGAAAAAAACACTTTTTTTCTCTCTTTTTCCAATTCCAAATATGTATTTTTTATGACCCAAACGTGATGTTAAATGAACACTTGTGGTGATGCAGAATAAAAGAGACACAGAGGCTTGCAATTTGTCCTTGTCCTATGACTGACTAATTTAAACGTGAGCCTTACACGACATCATGATTTTCTGTAATTAATTATAAAATTTATGTAATTAGAAAAAAAAAATTCAATTCAATTGAATTGATACCGCAGTGTGTTTTTCAAAAAATAACCTGATATTAATCTCCTGTGTGTCTTTATATCAAATTCCAAATATTAATGTGCCATGAATTTAATTTACTTATATTTCCAAACAATACACTGGGTAAAAAAAACCCCAGATATTTTATTATCCCATATGAATAAAATGTATCCCAATCCCTTGTTGGTTTACAGTGATACGTTGTTGAGTTTTCATTAAGTGAAATACATTCGTGTGTGTGTGTGTGTGTGTGATCAAATTTGTCTACAATAAAAAACAATTCTGAGCAGAAGAAAATGAAGTATAGCAGAGGCTTGCTTATGGCTGAACATTTCTATGAATGTATAGCTCATGTTCCCTCTCCAGAAAGAGCAATTAAAAAGCTGTGAATTAATGCTTTGTGATAATGGAAACTAGGTAACAGTTCGGCGGCTAAGCGTGTGTACAGTACAAACATAATGGCTTACAGAACTGGGGACAGAAATCGTTGTCAGTTCAGATTGGCATTGATTGGTGTGCTGCCACTACATTCACTCTTTCTGTCGATTTTGTGTTGGCGTCGTGATTCAGGCAAAGAACTTCGGAACCAAATTATGAATTTGAAAGAACATTTGAATTATGGTTGGGACACTGAATTTCTTCAGGGAGACAATAGTACATATCTAACAAATAAGTGGTCCAGCGAAATGTAAATAGATACATAAATACATACATACAAATAAACTGATTAGATATATTGTTATGAATAGTATTAGTGGTGCCTGTTGTTGTTTAGGAATAGAAGTAATGGGAAAATAGTGTCATCAGTTCTCATAGGTGGAGTCGTTGCAGTACTAGTGAAAGGACAGTAGTTGTACAGCAGAACAAATGTTGTAATTTCTCATAATGGTTACTAAGGTCTGCTGAGTTTTACACCAGCCATCTTGAGATTGTTTCTTGGTTTAGGAGAACACCCTTGACCCAACATGCAACGTTTCTGGAAGATAATGTCAGTTAAAACAGTAAATATAGTTTGACAGGACCATTTTAATTGGGACCATTTTAGCTTTGAAAGTATAAATTATAATGCTCACTACATTAGTGGACATTTAGAAAGTTGGAAGGTTTTTTCTTCTGTTGACCAAATCTCTCTCTCTCTATCATAACTATCATCAATCAATGAATAATAATAACAACAATGTATGTTGTTATTATTATTATTATTATTATTCATTGATTGATGATGGTTATGGTTTTTCTTCTTCTGATCACCATTACCATCATCATAAATAATAAAATAAAATAAAATAAAATAAAATAAAATAAAAAAATAAAATCTCACAAGAGAATAATAATATAGACCCTGATCTACATCACATTATGAAGGCCTTTTGGTGATGTGAGCCACCTCACCCCTCCCTCAAAGACAGCGTGAATTCACTTTGGCTATGTGACGTAAGCGGCCAGCCCAGGCCAGGTGGGACAGGTCCGGGGCAGCCGTTGGGAGAGGGCTGGCCTGGCGGTCCGATGGGAACCTGATCGGGACCCACAGTCTGGAGGAGCCACAGAACCCCGGCATGAATATTCATCTGCAACTGTGATGGGATATGACACGTTTTTCCTGGCGCTCCGCTCAAACAGCACGGCTGCGGTGTTGGGGGAAGAGAAAGGCCATGTCCAATCGCATTACCGATTGTTGGTTGCCTTACTTAATTGTATTCAGTAATGATTGGTGAGTGTGTGTGTGTGTGTGTGTTTTCTTACAATCATTTTTCACACAGTTTCTCGCCCTGTGAGTTTCCAGCATAATAAAATGATGGGAAACAATGATATTTCATTCTGAAATCATAATTAAAGGGAGCCGTCGATGGCAGGTTCCAAAAAAAGGTCTTTATTTTTTTTAAGGGAAAAATTGTGTTATTATTTCCTTTTTAATATACATTTTTCCTCCACTCCCATTGTGTGACGGTGTTGGCGATGGCAGCCTTCAGGACGATAACAATGCGCAGCTGCAGAGAGAGAGAGAGGATGGGGGGGGGGCGGGCGTGGGCTGACAATGCTCTCGATCCATAGCAGGCCATTGTGCCCAGAACCCCCCCCCCCCCTGCCATTGTTCCCTTTTGCCAGGAGCCAGCTGGCACCGTGATGGCAGCACCACTGACAGGGCTCACAATACCTCTCTAGTCAGACCTACAATAAAGGGACACTCTCACGGGGCAGATGCTGCTGCCAACATTTCTGCAATGCCTCCGCAACGTTCCCACCACGTCCGCGACGTCTCCAAAACGCGTCTTCAACGTCTCTGAAACGTTCCCACAATGTCCTCTAGGTCTCCGAAACGTCTTCAAGGTTCTGGTGGCTAGACAGTAAACGACAGGCAGTTTATTCTTCAGAACTTGTGTTGTTGGTTGCTGGAGGAGAAAGAGGTGTGTGTTTGTTTTTTTGGGGGGGAGGACCTGAGAAACGGCAGGACTCTGAAAGTGGGTTTTGTTTTGGTCCTTTTGTTTGTTTTCTTTGTTGTTTTTTTTACAAGTAGGTATGAATAAATGCATAAACTTCTGACGTTGTGTGCCGACAGGTTAAAAGGTCTTTAATTGTGCCCTTCTCAATGGTAAGCTCACTGTTTTTACATCAAACGGTGGGTTTCAGAAGCCTTCTTTTTTTATATATTTCAAAGCGAGTGTCTCACCTCTCAGAGTTGCACTAATATGTGTGACTTTCATCCCGTGTCAGGCGGGGGAACCCATGAAATTCAAAACAGTATGGGAGATTTTTTGACAGATTTTAGGAAAAGAAAGACTGACTGGGCCTGTGAAACCATGGCGTTAATTTCTCTCATTGTCTCTCTCTCTCCCGAAGAGGCTAGGACACACATAAATGGACATTTTTATCATGCAAGCCATGTGGTCATGTGACCCCATACAGTCTCCAGGATGCAGTGGAACAGTGAAAGATTTAGTCAACGTCAAAGATGCAGACAGAATTAAACAAGCTGAGTCTAAAATGTCTGTCTTGCACTCGCACTGTGCAGTAAATCCCTCGACTGAAGGGATTCAGTCAGTACTTTCAGTTTATACCGTACTGCACACTGCATAAAGATGGATACAGGCAGCTGGTGGATGGTGCTGTGCTGAAAGGCTTTAGAGCTTCTCTGATTGGCCCGTCTGTAGAGTTCATGTCACCTGACTCCACATCCTCACGGCCCACCTGATAGGTGCAGGGTCATAACCGATTTCTGATGCGCCTGGTCATTTAACAGTGACCACAGTGTCTCAGCTCAGCTGTGGTCAGTATACACCTGAGCACATAGTGGAGCCAGAGAGGAAGTGGAAACAGATGAAGCACTTCCTTCTCAGTAATGTATTCAGAACAAATATGACACAGTCAACAAAACATGATCTTATGAAAATGTATTTAATAAATTACCATTAGCTCACGCAATCCAATATTAGCTCATCCAATCTTGTTGTTGCATCAAATTACAAGCAGATTAACAATTAACAGCAGAGGCAGCGAGTCTTTCAGGAGATTTCAATAAATGTGTGCGAAAACTGAGGTGTGTCATGAGATTGAATTGAATTGAAAAAGATTGCATTAAACACGAAAACAACGTTTAAAGTAAGAGATAATGGTTGGCAAAAGACGGGAAATTTACAAATGCACCATGACCGTTATCTTGATCTATGCACTGACAAGTCTTCCAACACCCAATGCTTTTATACCTGCGACAGTACTGTAACTGTTGGCCTACTTCAAACAATGTACTCACCACTAGGCAGGCTGCTGAGGATTCAAACTTTCTCTTTGAATCAACAACCAAATAGATTATTTTCAGAGGAATGCAGGACTTAAAGAGTTGATTAATTTCTAGAAAACAATTAGATAAGTATTTTCTTGCCATATCTACTTAAAATGTAACAATTATGTGTCTAGTTGCTTTTGTCAAATTCCATGCATGACAAGGTAGTCATAGAGGAGTATAAGCACGTAGGCTATTTGTTTCAATCAGTACATATTTCCATGTTTACTTTCAAATATACAAGTGCATTTTGAAACTTCTGTTTCATTTTATCTCATATTCAGTAGCCTTTTTTCTATCATTAAAGATGCTTAAGGCCCAATCTTCAAAATGTACGCATAAATGCTGGTGCAGTTCTAAAAATGAACTGTAATTAGTATTAAGCCTAATTTATTTCAAAACTGATTAAATGGATATGTGCCTATGGATGTCTATGTGAGCACACATAAAATATTAATGTGGATTATATGCCTAAATCATACCATCCTCGTATAATAATAATAATAATATATGATGATGATGATAATAATTAGAGGGGTAAATTGGAAAAAAGCTAGGGGGGTTAGAATCAATACATAAACAAATGCAAGTACAAGTGTGTGTGTGGGGGGGTGAGGTAACAATACAATTCTGCTTATGGCAGCATGCAACCCAGTGGTGAGAGAAGGAGACAGAAATAAATATGGGCAATTACAGAAAAGCAATGCATGTCCATAGGGATGGTGACCCCTATAGGTAATTGGTAGCCAGTGAAGTGATGCTAGCACTTGGGTAATATGCTCATACTTCTTTGTTCTGGTCAAAATATGAGTGGCTGCATTCTGAACAAGCTGGAGAATCTTTAAAGATGTATTGGAGCAGCCAGATAAAAGGGCATTGCAAGAATCTAGCCTTGACATGACAAAAGCATATATACATTTCTCTCTGTCCCCTAGTGATTAGAAGTGCCTAATTTTTGCAATAGCTACCTGATGTTACCTAGTCAAACTAACCATTTTTATTATTGTAATAATGTGTACTTTTGTGTTTAGCCAAATGGACAAGGTAGCCAACTAACCAAGTGTCTCTGTCACATTTCACATTTCACACGTCACATTTGCCTCATTTCCATAAATCTCAAATTGAATAAAACCTGTGGCAGATGAAACTTTTAATGCTGTAAAAAGATGATGGAAGGGTGCAAAAATAATAATTATGAAATGCTAATGATTTTCACTCGTCTTTATAGTAAAAAACAGATTTGTATGAAATTGCGAAGATTAGTTCGCAAATAGAATTTGTCCTATGGCAAAAGAAATCCTCTACATTGAATGATTTTGAATGTTAACGCCTTGTCCTACTCAAAGAAAACAGAAAACAGAGGGAGTCGCTTAATTTGCAAAATTGAATCAGTAAAAAATGTTAATTGATGGATTGTTATTGCAATGGAGTCCTGTTCGGGGTACAGCAAAGCCCTGGACAGGCTCCAGTACGTGCAGAACTCAGCTGCCCGGGTTCTCACCCGCACCAAGCCCTGGCAGCACATCACCCCCACTTGAACTGGCTTCCAGTCAAGTCTCGCATTTCTTACAAACCATCCTCCTCACCTAAAATCCCTCCATGGCCTCGCCCCCAGTACCTGTCTGACCTTCTCACCATGGAGAAAATCCCCCCGCAGAAAACAGAGCCTAGTGTGGCAGCACCCACCCTCTGGAACTCTCTCCCCATAATTTGCCCCAATTGAATCAGTAAAAAATTTGTTTAATTCCTGTTTGTCTCCGTTCTGTTGTGCTTGTATCTGCTTAAATGTATTTTTAATCTTTTATCTACTCCTCCCACTGTACTGCGACCTTGAATTAAAGATGCAAATAAAATGTATTATTATTTTAATTGTTTCCTCAAAAAATAAATCTGAATAGAGGTTGAATTAGATGCCCATTTTACTATCTTCATGTGCTGTTAGCAGGGGAGGGATTGTCGAGGGTGATCCAGGGAGATATTCTCCATTATAATCATCTGTGTCCTTAGAAAGCAATGTAAACATCCTAATCCTTGTGTTGCACTTAACCATCCACTTAAACGTTTAAGCTGAATCTCCAAGCAAGGAGGGCCTAGGGGAACCCAGGACTCTTAGCCATGTTAATGGAAACCACTTTTAATGCTCTGATGAAACCAAGGCCTGTTTCTAAACCACGCTATGTTGAACTTTTGAACGTCCGGTCATTTTTATACTCAGCTCAAAGTAGTTGATGATTTTACACATGCAATGGCAAATCTTTGTGCAGGTCCACACATTTGTACAGTATCATGTTTATTTTTTTTATATCTGTTTCTGATGTGAAATCAAGTCATGCTGTATTTCTAAATCATGCTATGATATTACACAGAACTTTTGAGCATCTGGTTGTTTTTACCTCTGTTCAAAAGCAAAAGGTAGGCAGCATTAAACCTGAATTTGTAAATATTAATTTACATCTACACATTTGCATCCTGTTACCTTCTACATCTTCGCAATATAAAATGTTTATATGATTTTGCTAAAATCCTAAAGAAATGTTTTGTTCCTTTTTAGAGAGATCACTTTTCCAGGTTCAATTCATGTTGACCTAGGGAATCAATTCTTCTGAATTATAGTCATTGGAGCACAAGAGCAGAATATTCAACTACCAGAATGCATGACCATGATTTAGTTTTGGTTTATGAACCTTTATTACTTGGGAGACTATGCACTCTTCATTGTTACGTGGTGAGGATTTTAATAGTTGATGGTAGACTGTAGAGATCAGGTAGTGAAAATGTGTCTTAAAAAATGCAGGGCAGAGGGAGAGAGGGAGGGAGAGAGAGAGAGAGAGGAAAATTTATCCCTGGTTTCTCAGGCCCAGTGACTCTTTATTTTCTTAAAGTCTGTAAAAAAATCTCTCATACTGTTTTGAATTTCATGGATTCCCCTGCCTGACATGGGATGAAAGTCACACACATTAGTGCAACTCTGAGAGCTGAGACACTCGCTTATACTGAAATATATCAAATATATGAAAAAGCAGGCTTCTGAAACCCATCTTTTGATCCAAAAACAGAGATTACCATTCAAAAGGGCACAATCACAGACCATTTGACCTGTGGGCACACAACGTCAGAAACATCTGTCACCAACCGACCAACCAAACACACACATCAAAAAAAAAAAAAATCATATTCAGATGTTATTGACTGGCTGCTTAACAAACCTCCCTTTCATATCAAAAATATTAGAGAATGCTGTTGTACCTTTGTACAAGCTGTATCTATGAAATCTTCCAGTCAGGATTTAGACCTCAACAGCACTTGTTAAGGTTGTAAATGACCTGTTTCTGTCATCAGACTGCAACTCTGCGTCTTTTCTTGGTTCCTTAACCTAAGCGCAGCTTTTGATACTGTCAACAATGAGATTTTATTGGACAGACTACAGGGTTCTATTGGACTCTGTGGTCAAGCACTGTCATGGTTTAGATCATGCTTGTATAACAGTTTGTTCAATTAAATTAAGAATATTCTCATTATTCAAAAGTGAAATATTGTGTCCCACAAGGGTCAGTGGTAGGGCCACTACTTTTCTCTTTGCATATGCTGCCTCATGGTGATATTATTTGCAAACATGATTTCACTGCTATGCTGATTATACACAGCTATACATCTCAACAAAATGTGTAGCACTAAAGCATTCTCCTTTAAATGCAGGTGTAGCAGATATTAAGGCTTGGATGACCTTTAATTGTCTTCTTCTTAATTCTGAAATGCTGGGTTTAGGTCCAAAAAAACGAAGGGAGAAATGATCTAATCCCGCTTTTAATCTGGAAGGCTGTGTAGTTGTGCCAAATATGGCTGTAAAAGACCTTGGTGTCTCCATATCTCCAGAGTGCTTGATTGCAAAAAATCTGGCACTTCTTATCACTAGGGGACACAGAAAAATTGATACATGCTTTTATCATGTCAAGGCTAGATTATTACAATGCCCTTTTATCTGGCTGCCCTAATACCTCTCTAAAGAGCCTCCAGCTGGTTAAGAATGCAGCTACTCATATTTTGACCAGAACAAAGAAATGTGAGCATAACATTTCAGTGCTAGCAACACTTCACTGGCTAACAATTGCCTACAGGGCTGATTTTAAGGTTGTGCTCCTGGCCTTCAAAGCCTTACACGGTCTTGCACCAGCGTATTTAAATAATTTACTATTACCGTACAAGCCCACAAGGTCATTTTTTTCCGAGCACACAGACTATCTGGTTGTTCCAAGAATTTCCAAGAATTGTATTGGTGGTAGAGCTCGTACGGAGCCCCACTACTGTGGAACAACCTACCAAAATGGCTAAGGGAATCAGACACAACCTCAATGTTTAAATCTAGGCTAAAATGCACTTCTACAGTCAGGCATACAATCAATTATAATCTAGACACAGAGTTGTACAAGCGTGTAGCCATAGGGTTTTGTGGAGCGGAAAGAGCCTCAGTTACCTCTCAACAGCTGTGACCCCACTTTTCTCAGGCGCACTCTTGATGGGGTAGATGTATTTCTTGCCCCTCTCATGACTGCTTAGATTCTCTATCTCTGTCCTAGTAACTATGCTGCAATAGTTGACTCCTGGCGGGGTCACCTGTTGCGCCCATATTTAATCATTTGCTATACTGTACACATGTATTGCTTTTCTATAACTCCCTGTACTGTTTCTGTCTTCGTCTCTCGAAGCCTACTCCATCTTCAGAACCTGCCATGGACCATGCAGAGGAGGATGGGCTGTCCCTCTTGAGTCTGGGTCTTCCTAAGATTTCTTACCATTTGTTCCACCTAGGGAGTTTTTCCTTGCCACTGTCGCCTTAGGCTTGCCTTTGCGGGGGTTCAGGCCGGGGTCTGCTGTAAAGTGTATTGTGACAAATATGTTGTAAAATGCGCTATACAAATTTTGTTTGGTTTGTTGATTGACGAGGGCTGTGTGAATTTCATTGAATGTATCGGGTGAACAGTGCCCCCTCTTCCCCCCTCTGTGCCATGCAGTCGGTGATGGAAACCCAGTGATATTGATTATTGATGATATGGGTTAGTGGGAGGTGGAGCGGTTTGTATGGAGTTTGAGAGAATTACAACCTGCCTGACAGCCTTGTCTGCCTCTACCCCAGGTCTCTCCTCATGGGGCTAACGGTTCTGTTTTTAATCACTGCATCCCATGCCCACCCCCACCTACCCCTTTCCCTTTCCCTTTCCCTCGGGCTGCCAGGCTGCTCCTCTGGTCCTGTCAGTTCAGGACTTTTGGGGGAATTCTTCCTCTTTGAAATGCATATTCAGCAGCGCTTGAACGCTGGCGTGTGTATGCCACTGAGTAATCGCCGAGGCCAAATGTTTAATTACACATGACAGCCGGAGCTGCAGGAGTCCACACCGCGGTGGGCAGGAAAACAACGCCAACTCGGGGGCGCGATAATAAGAGACGCCCAAAACACCGCAGTGTGACAGAGAGAGAGGGAGAGAGTGGGAGAGATAGAGAGGAAGTGAGAGAGGGAGGGAGAGAAAGTGCTCCCCTCTCTCATTGCTGTGTTATTCTTTACCGTGGTTATATTACATGGCTATATCGGGAAACCTAGTCATTTGTGTTCTAATGAGGTTTTGTTCATTTTCATGTGGTTCAACTGTTCTCTTAGTGTTGTGCTTGCCCTCAGATGCACATTCTGCTATTTCCGTCATTCCCTGCTTTCAGGAACACACACACACACACACACACACACACACACATATATATATATATATATATATATATAGTATATATATATATATATATATATATATATATATATGCATGTTTATATGTACATATATTGTGGGTGTCATGCAGAAACCTTTTATTTCCAAAAACTGGGATTTTCAGGAACTCTGCAAAACTGGGTCTTGTTTACATTTATCAACACTGTGTTGTGGATTAGACACAGGGGCTTTTGAACTAACTTTATTAGTTGTTATTGTTGAGTTATGAGACATTTATGTTACAGAGAACTGGATGTAAACTTTAAGTTCAAAATGTATTACACAATGATTAAAAAGGGACATATTGAGTTTTTTATATGCTGTTTTATACTGTATATAAATGTAGGGCCTTACATTACATTACTTTACAGAAAAAAAGTACTGCCAAATAATAGCCCCATGTAGACACACTGCTGTGTGACAGATTCCTCTAATTCAGAGATGTCTTTCTGTCCCTCATATGTATACATTCCCTTCAGCAAGCCTTCCCATTTTATTCCAAATAAGAAAACCAGAAGTTTTAGTCACATTTTGAAAAGGAAACCGTTCGTTGAACATATCTCGGATCTTATTCCGGCATGGTTGGAGTTTCACCTGGTTCTGTTAATAGAGTTCAGCTTTATTCTCATGGTTGGGGTGGGGGGGGACTGGGCCCCAGGGATGTGTGCCTCTAACCCCACCCCCCCTCCCCTTCCCCCAGAGTGTTGGCATTGGAGGAGGGGGGAGGAGCTGACAGGAAACAGAAAGTTCCAAACTGACAGGAAACGGGAGCACCTGTGCAGGTCAACGCGGCCCCATCGCGCTTAAATCTTCAAAAAAATTGACCCCCGGCTTCCCACATTCCCACGAAACATCAGGGGCTCAGACACATGGTTCTATTTAGCCAGACTGGCTTCACTTGTTATCTGATTAACCCTGCCTATGCACTTGCATCATCAATTTTTATTGTTGGAACAAATTATCCTATTACCAGCGTGGCAAGGCTCTATTACGCTGAATGACTTTAGGAGCGACTTTTGGTGCTTTGCAATGAAAACGGACCATTAGCTAATGGCTCTCTTGCCTCTTTTCTCTTATTTCGCCTCTGTGCACTAGGAACACTGCGGGAGACTCTTTTAAGCTGTGGTGATTGGTCAGGTGTGACCTCATCAGACCTGCCCCCTGGTTCCCGCCACCAGAGGTGCAGCGGCGCAACAGCCAGCTCTCTGTGGCTCTGAACCGGATGCTTATTGGCATTTCCATTGCCCTCTAAGTGGTTGAGTACCCCACACCATAACAGAGCTGCCAGAACCCCTAATTTACTCAAGTGTTTCCTTTATTTTGGCAGTTACTTGTATGTGGATAATGTGTATGGCATGACTCCGGTTCCAACAGTTTCACTTTGAGAGTATTGCTGCAGTCTTGGTGCAGACAGCCACATAAACACAGAGGTCAAAAAATTTTCTTAAAATGCCTTCCCTCTTTAGAGCCAATGTACCTCCTAGTGTCTGTTGCACTGTACTCAATTCACTTAACAAAGCTCCCTATTCCAGCTTGTCTCATCCCATCTACAATAATGATACAGGTGACTTACCTACCCCACCTCAGATTATGGCAGACCAACTGAGATTGGCACTGTCCAGGTAACTTTCCGGTCTTTGGATGTCACATGACATGTACTGAATCACATGACGCCAACACAAATGTACGAATATACAGACATCTGTGAGCTTCCCTTTTCCCAACGAAGACCAGTGTGCTGGAAGCGCTGTCTTCTCGATTTCACGTTACAATCACATTTGGGAGCAACAGCAGTGTATGGGGCTGTTCGTTCTCCTCATATTCCAGTTTACCAACCATGTTCCAGCTGTGCAACCTTAACATAGCTCCATGTTGAGGTTGCATGCTTATTACCACAACAGAGAATTGCAGACATGGGATGAAACAGGAATAACAAAATGGGATTATTTACAATAATTACTCATGTCAGGAGTATGTATAAATAATTTGTATTGTGATATAGATAGTTGTTTTTAAGGATTATATTACTGTAAACTGGGAAAATAAATGATATGGTAGGGTGAGATTGAGCAGTATAGGCGTGTGCTTTCTACATAGCTGGAGAGGGCAATGGACAGGGAACAGGTATAAGGTGGCCACGGGAACAGGGGTTGGAGGTGGGGGGGGCATCAGAATTACATCAGAATTAACGTAAGGTCATTTCCAGTTAAAGCCCAGAAAGGGATGTTGAAACAGTCTGTTTTACTTTTCTGTTCTTTAATATTCTCATGCATTTTTTTTTATACGAGACAAGAAAAGAAAGTATGAAAGCATGTACAGATGTTGTGCACAGTGTACAGATGTTGTAATAGAAGTTACACAAAAGTAAAAAAAAAAAAAAGTTTTCTGCTTTAAAAAAAAAACAGATTTGCTCTCCTACAGTTACAGGATCATTTCACCTGCATACAGAGACAGTATGTGGGGGGAAAGGGTATAGAAGAGATTACATAATGACACAAAATTTAGAGACAGGTAGGGCCAGGACACATATACCATACCTGCACCTCAGGAAAAAAGAACAGTACAAAACTCCCTCCTTCCCTTTCTCGCCTAACCCCCTCCTGTAAGGTTGGCCGCTAGGCACCGCTCGGATCAGTGGAGCCAACGGCGTCAACGTGCCGGCGCTGCCGCTCCGCCCGTCCTTAAAGATCTGTGATATCGCGGCGTGTAATTCTCGAGCGCGGTTTCCACGGAGCCAGGCCGCTGTGCAGCATCAGCTGGTCCCTCAGACTCCTTCAAGGGGTGTGGACCAGGCAGGCCCAGATAAATGGAAATGTAATCAGAGATGTTAAATTCGTCTCGCACATGGAACGGGGACCGGGAGGGGGTCAGAGGGGGTCTGGGAGTGGCAGCGAGTGCAAGCTGCAACACGCTGGAAACAGCCTGATGAACACACTGAGAAACCCACCGCAGATCCTAAATCCGCTCCCCTCAAAACAGTGGCAAACCAGGGCCTTTTTTTTGTGAACAATTCGTTTTTTTGTAATTTCTCACACAATACACAAAAGAAAACATAATCATTGGTGGGAGCAAGGACAAAAAACTGGTGAGGGTTACAAAAAAAGATAACTAATATACACTTTACTAATAAGATCGACAACCAAGTGAACGGCTCCTGACTAACTATTGAAGGTGGCTCCATGCAACTTTGGCGTCAGCCTCTGCTAAACTAGCATATCCAAGAAATAGGAGAACCAAACTGATTTTAAATTTGTGATAATGAAAGATTGGTTTCTTAGAGCAAGCCTGTCGATATAAAATGTTTTTATATCAATTCAACTGAATTTGGGTTCTGTTCGCGAAAAGGAGAGAGAGTGGGTTTGAGTAATTAGTAAAATGTTTGTATGCTTAGCTGATGGCCTTGGTCAGGGTGACTTACAGGCTGGTGTGCTTCCTACCAGTTCTGTCTCACCTCTACAGTAGGATAGGTCCACGGTGTAATTCTGGTCAATTTCTTTGCTCAACACTCAGAAAAGTGTACCATGTTTTACCTATTAAAGTACATATGCTTGTCACTGTGGCAGTACTCCTGTAGAGTACTGAATTGTACCTTTAGTCAGAAGAACATAATTGTACCCTAGCGAGAAAAAGAATGTTGCTTGCAGTACAAGCCTCATTTTCATTCCAGTATGGCTGCCAATATGATTCATTACACTACCTTGGTAAATATCTGTACCTTTCCTCAATTTTTACCTTTTTCACTGGGAAAAGGTGCGGAACCGTATCATTAAGGATCTTATGTGTACCTGTGGAGGTACAATGAACTGCAACGAACGCATTTGTACCCTTAGGATCAAAAGTGTACTCAGATCGTAGATTTATTTTTGAGAGTGAAGGGTGCAACAGAAATATGTTCAGAGCCTTATTTTGTAACCAGGATATGCTGCTCCACACCTGCCTGGAATGGCCTACTAATGCAACAGCATTTTTCATCTTGTTTGCATTAGTGAACAAACCTGTATTAGACAGAAGCATAAGGTCCACTGATGCCATGTCTTGTGGCTCCTTTCAAGATAGCTGGAGCAGGTAAACTTTTTTGGACCATTAGTGGCCTCTCTGAAGGCAACAGGGGTTCTGCCGCACCCCCCCAAAAAAAAGGGACGGGGTCATTCACCTTTCAGCTAAAAGCATCAGCTAAATGGTCACCTTGTTCGTGTTTGCTGGTAATGGCAGAAATGCCTTGGGTTGGAACGGATGTCCACCCTGTTGCCATGTTGACACCTGAGTCTTCCTCCTTATTCCTGCACGGCTCTGTGGATGGGCAGGTTTTTACGTTGCTATGGTCCCTCGTGTTGAGGCACTGGGTGAGGGAAGCGGCCCCTCAGCTGGATGGGTTTGTGTTCCTCAGGGCCAGCCGCCTCGAGCCGGAACGTGGCTGAATGCGAGTCTGCTTTCTTTCTCAGCTGGCCAGCGTTAACAGTACCCTCAGTCAGAGGCACAGCACGTGCCATTTTATTTCATTGTTTTCAGAACTACCTGTTGGGAGAGAGAACTCCCAACACGTCTGAACAGAGCACTGATTGGCCGACAGCCACCCCTCTCCACTGTGAAAACAAGCAAGATTCTCAGCATTGTTCATGCAGAAATAATTTAGTGTTTTTAGCCTATAAGCAACGGTCAAAAAGACTTTACAAGCAGATGGAGCTGCCTGACCACAACACCATATATATACAGTATATATATATGTATATAGGTACATTGGGCCAGATGCAAGAACCACTTTTAAGCACAAATTCGTTCGTAAGTCACTCTGCGAGTGATTTATGAGAATTTGCGCATTCACCAATTTTCTCGTATTTAGAATTTTCTCTTAGGTACGAACAAGATTTACAAGTGGTCCAGAGCTGTCGTACGAGTCATACGTACAATTTGCCTGCCGTTCTCCAAAGCAAAACAACTTTGTTTTTGACTAATGGAGTCTATTTCGTTACTTAGAAGAACTGTTGAGTTTGAATATATAAATTACATGATAAATGATAGAATTCATAATGTATAATCATTTTGAGAGTATCCTGTTTGACAATTGTAGGCCTATATTTGACTGTTTTCTTTTCAAATTGTAGGATAATATCATTCATAATTCATTAATATAATTATATCATTATCATTCGTTTCAATTGTGGCTATTGAGGCTATGGTATAATACTACAATATCTTGGAAGAGAGCGCGTCTTTAGAGAGCACGCTGATCTATTTTCAGAGACAGACAAATGGCTAGTGTCGTGTTTTCGGTTACCACGGGCTGTGCTTCGCTGTCAGTCACTGTCCAGGGGGATATCCATTGCAACACCGGACAAGGCAACCTCGCCAATTATGGCACGTATTTGCTCGTCGGTGTGCGTAACGGAGACTTCCTCCTGACCCCTGTTGCAGTCATGGATCGCCTTGCTTTTGCGAGACGTTTCTTTGACTCCAATTTCATATCACACCATTTTTTTTTTATTTCTGTGATGCTACGGGCAACAGATGCAACAGAACTGCACAAGTAATTTTTTCCCACTCCTTGGTTTTAACAGGTCCCTTAATTCCACTGTTGACGCTCTTAAATAGTATGTGCTTTCGGTTACTTATTTCAGATAGTAGTAGTTCAATCTCCGAGCTCGTAAAGTTTTTCTTCTTGGTTTTGTTCGGTGCCATTATTATGAATGACTTTCCTATGAAAATGGGGCGGGACGCCTAACCTTATATAGCACTATTGGGGCGTTAATTATGCTAATTCACAAATCACATGAACGCGCACTCATTTAAGAAGACGTAGCATCCAGCATGTTTACGTTGTCATTTACGACAGTTTTCTGAAGTTACGAGCGTTTGCTGAATCTGACGTGGAACACTCGTAGAAGTCACCTCACGAAAAAAAATACGAGAAAGATACGATAAAAATACAAAAATGTTCTTGCATGAGGCCCATTATCCGGACAGAGTGGTATGAATACATATGGCTTGGAGAACTGTTTGCATATGATAGGACCATGCTCTTGACTCCAGCAATACTTTCACAAACCAGCAGTACTTTCAAGTTAGGAACACATGCAGACAGTATCACATGAAGATCTGTATGATGTCATCGCAGCAGTGTGGGTGAATATTCCTGTCATAACACAATAATTGTGGATAAAGTGCAGTTCACCTGCTATGCATTCATCCAGTCACAGGGTGGCAATGTTGTTTGGAAGCACATGGATCCATCAGCTGGTTGATCCTTGTGTCTCAGGAGTGCCTTACGCAACTCAATAAAGGCTCATTGTTCAAAAACTGGAATCTTCAAACAGTAGAATTCTTTATTTCAGTCAGTCTGTTTTGAAAATATAGAGGCTCTTTATAATTTCAAGTTTCATTTTATGACAACTATAATCCACTCATTGTGTTATGAGCATCTTTTGTCAATATTTACTTTCACACCACAGTATCTCCACTGCAGGAAGGCGATCACTGAATGGTTAAATGACAAAGCGCATTTGTTCATTTGTGTTCTGAGTTTTTTTTTGTGTCCATTTCTTTAGATTTCACCTCTCCGTGTCAACCGTATGACAGACTGAAGGACTCCTGTGATGAGGTCTTTTCCACTGACATCAGTTTTTAAAAGCCAGGCAATTAATAAACATTAATTTGAGAGTTCTGCCGGAGGAGTAAACACAAAACAACTCCAAAGTTATTTTTATCGTAATTGAACGAGCCCTTTGTCATTGGTGAGGACCAGGGCCTCTCGGCTTTGGGCATTTGACTTTCTGCCAGAGTCGCGTCAACTAATAAAATCTGGCCCCGTGTTTGTCGTTGCCATGGCGAGGGAATATTATCAGGCATGTCGTGTTCATGCGTCCGGGGGTGATGGAGCGACACAACAGACGCGCAAGGCACTCTTCCTCTCTCTCTCTCTCTCTCTTTCGCTGGAAAAAGAGAAAAAAGGTAGAAGAATTCTTTCCACAGTCAATCTGCCAAAGAGGAAGTCATCTGTCGGAAGAATAACCCTCCGCCCCCCCACCTCCAAAACTCACTCAAACGGGACCCCAGCCACCATCACCCCCCATTCTTTATTGTCAATAACTAGGCATTAACATTATAAAGACCTTGGATGTGCATGGCTTCATTCACAAATTCATCTTGGTGGGAATCGGTGAGGAAATCAAGCAGACTGGGGGTGAGGAGTCCACACATGTGCCCATCAGACCCAGAAATGACACCCTGCCAGTGAATGAAAGAGCACCAGATTCCCATCAAGAAATCTGTGAAACAGAGCTTTGACAAGGGAAAGGAAAAAATCAATAAAGTTAAACCAATACCTCTCATCTCACAAAGCCAACCAGGCCTATAAAATCACAACCATTTGACCTGGTTTATAATGGGGCATCTGCTTAACGGGTAACACAATGTAACCTGGTTTTATAAGACTTGAGATGAAGGTGTGGGTTACCCAATTAAACAGAGAATAAATAGAGTAATTCGACACACATGCATTGTCCATGCACACATAATGTTTTGGCAAACCTACACGGTGAGATATTCAAACATTTGGGGACACGCACATAGCCAAACACATTACAGTAAAAGACAGTTTACTGACAAGATGTGCAGAATAAACTGAAATAATGTATTATCACTGTAGAGCTAATTTTATTGCTAAAGTGAAAGACCCCCTTTGTTCTGGTCAGAAATATGTGTCTGATATGGAAGCCATTATTTCTGGCCTGTCCTGTTCCTGTACTCCCTTGCTTCTTCCTTTCTGAGTGGAATGCTAACGGTGTACAAAGCCAGCACCACAAAGAACCGAACTCAACACTTTAATTTCCCAATCTTGGGTAGCTTCTCCTTTCCCCCTTTCAAGATACGCTCACAGACACGACCCGTTTGACCACAGAGAAACGTGCTCCACATTAAAGCCCGGAGAGGCCTCCATGCGGTGGAAGCGGGAGGCATGTGACATATGAAGGTGTGCTTTTAAGCATTCGCACTTTGAACAAGCTTCCCTTTTTTCTTCCTTTTGTCGATAAATTATTCTTGCCCTACTGGGAAGGTTATTCAAAGGCACATATGTAACCCCCCCTCGCCCTGTAAACGCTTCCATGCTAACTGACAACCCGCAGTGCTGCAGAGCGCTAACTGTTGTCGACCTCCCGGAGAGACGGACACACAGTGTTTCAGAGATAGGGCTTCGCGGCTCTCCAGCTCTGCTCATTAACATCACAGTCACAGCACTTCCCCCTGATCACAGACTGTTTCTCTACTTTGTGTGTGTTGTGTTCACCTGTTGCGTGTGTATGTATGTTTGTGTGTGTGTGTGAGTGTGTGTGTGTGTGTGTGTGTGTGTGTGTATGTTTGTGCGTGTGGACATGTGAGTGCGTGTCTGTGTTCATGAGTGCACGCATAAGTGTGTGTACACCTATGATATATGAGTGTGTGTGTGTGTGTGTGTGTTTGCGTAAGTGTACTGTACATGTGTTTGTGTCTTTGCATCATTTTTCTCACCCAGGCTTAGTAGTAAAATGACATCACTGGACCATAGTATGGAAGACTTAGCAAACACTTAGCTTACTGTTACCTGCTGTTGATCCTGAGATTAAGCTACAGTGTAATTAGCAGTCTCAAACTGGCAAACACAATGATGTCACAGTGTGACTGTTGTATAATGTATAATGACTCTCTAAAGACCTTTGGTGTGTGCTGAAAGAAAAGAAGAAGAAAAAATATTCAAAAGTTAGCTTCAGAATGCTGCTGGGAGGCTCAACGCGTTAAGGCACTGTTCTAGTGTGTGGATGAGCCCCACGCTCTGGTACTGAACCCAGGCCGTGCTAGTGCAGAACTCGGCCAACAGCCCCGTGGGGCAAAGCGTAATTGCCCGTAGTGTAGCCCAGGGAGGGAGGCGATCCAGTGGACCCTCACTGGCCAATCGGGCACTTCTGATTAAGGGGTTTGCGTCCCGACCTCCAGATCACACCGTCACCCCCAAATAAAGGATCTGGACGGAGGACCATCACGAACGGCCTCACAATCTCCACACTCGGAAAATGAGCGAGTCATTTCACCACTCGTCCGTCATGATCAATATATGACATTATGATCAGACGTTGAAAGCATCTGACCGTGCTCTTATCGCGTGCATACCACTACCTACAGCTCTGCTTTCAGAATTACCCAAACCTCAAAGCGTACCGAAGAGTATTTATTAAAAGCAAAAGGAATAAATAAAACATGCATATCGAAGTCGTCATCTGTTACGCTGCCCACATGATTATCATTAAACTTGAGATAGGGTCATTTGTAACCCCCGAGCAGTGCTGGTGAAGTTTTGCCTTTTATTTTCCCAATTATTCTCCTCTGCTGTCCTTTGCCCTGCCTGAATCTTTCCAAAGTCCTTCCATTTTCATTCAATTGCTCAGGCTTATCTTAAATCGGGTCAGATTCATTTCAATCCTTTTCATATTTTCTGAAGTGGGTCATGCTTTCCCCCAAAGCTGGTCTCTTATTGCTTTTGCATGCTTCCCCCAACCCCCCTTCTCCTGTTGTGGATGTAATTTTTGTTCCCCCCCCCCTCCATGTCACATGACCATATCCCCGGCGCCCATCCAGAGAGGGATCCCTGTTTTCAGAGCAGGTCCTGGAGCAGCCATTGGCCTGACACAATGCCCCACTCGCCTGAAGCCAAGTGTGTCCCTAGAACCACCCCTCCATTCCCCGCTCCCCCACTCCCCTCTGCTCTCTCTCCCTCTGTCTGTACATTCTGAACCAGTCAGCTTCCATTAACTGTGACAACGGCTCTGTTTGGATCCCTAGCCCACCTGACTGTGTTCTGTGGCTGCACACCCAGAATGGAGTTATTGAGAGCTCTGTGTGTGTGTGTGTGTGTGTGTGTGTTGTGTTTGTTTGTCTGTTTGTTTGTTTGTTTCTGGGGGCCGTAGACGTGGCCCCCTGGCCTCCCTGCCGACGCTCCCCTCCCGGGCTCCTCCTCGGCACTTTGCTGATAAGCGTTAGAGCCCTTGCCTGGGTGGCCCTTTGTGCATTCTGCGTCAGGTTCAATTTCGGCAGGGCTTCTCTGACGGGGGCAGAGACAACAAAGAGCAGCGGAGACGGGGTCGATGACGTGCCGCGGTTTCACCGGCCGAGTTTCGTGAGACGCAAGCTTCTTTTTTGATTTGTCTGTCTGTTCTCCCCACAGTGTGACTCTCCCACCTTGACCAGCTCCGCGCCGCTGTGAAATGCAAATGAACAGTCGCGCGAACGCGGTTCGTTTCCGTTCCACGTCCTGTGCGCACTGTTCAGTAACTCGGCGACTGAGTATCCTCTGAGTCACCTCTTCCTTTTAATCAAAGTCATATTAACGCTTTGATACTGGATGAAAACAACGCGGCTGTTCTCTCTAACGCCCATTTCTGAGTGCAGTGCGCTGCGTTCCGCATTAAATTGGTACCTCGGGTTGTCCCTGGAGTGCTCCCGGTTGAAAACGAGGAATCTGTATTTCCAGGTCATAGTGTTTCAGGCTCCAAAAATCACAACTAATCTGTTTTCGGGGGATGAAAAACAAAACAAATTGCATCCAGTCTGTACGCGGCTCCTATTTCCGAACGTGTGAGGTGCATGAGATTGTTTAGAAGCGTTTTGTTTCTCATTTAGAATACAGCTTGAACGCCGCAGCACTGAAAAACTGGCAAGTGGAGCTACGGCATTTAGACAAACACAATTTCCAGCTTATCACATTGAGCGTATTTTACCAATCAGCCACTATTCCACCCCGGCTCTGTTTTTTCCCCCCGTATTGAAGTCGGATCATTTTCACATGCAAATAGCACCACTCCACTATAATCTCCCACACCAGAGGAGGAAATCTATTTGCATACATAAGTTAGACACTATTGCCACAAGTCTTAAACATGCTATGTTATCCCCCCCCCCCCTCCTTTTTAATAAATGGGTTCTTTGTCCAATTTAGCAAAAGCATAACTGAGTGATTGGTTAACTGTATTTAAAAAAAGACACAGGTGACTGAATGGCATGTCATTTTCATACAGAGAAGTTTTGCTCTTAGCCTAGTTAGTGTGGGTCAACCCCCTCCGCTCCACACCCCCACCCCATACCAGAAACCTGATGGTCGCCATCCCACAAAACGTGTAGAAATACAGGTAGATCCATCATTTTTTCAAGATAATTCATAGCTAACCTCCATATGATTAAATGATATAACATTTTGGCAGCAAAACTCCACTCTGATCAATTCCAAGACTCAAGGTTCATTAATTAATAAAGAGGTGTGGTTTTGATAATAGGTTGCGGGTGGTTCATGATGTTATTGAAACTGTTCTGTAGCTCCTGTGTCTGGGCAGCCTTGACTCTTTCCATACTGGGGGGGGGGGTTATCTGACGAGTCTGAACATGCACACTTGCAAATTTAACACAGCATCCATATTTAATACAGCTGACTACCTAGAGAGGGCACAAAGAGAGAGATTTGAGACGGAGACCACTGTTTTAATTTCAAATACTCTCTCTTATGTGTCTTTGTTCATATTCCTTGTTGTCTCATGGACCTTGCAGACCTTCATTAATGCTGACTTTAGAGAGATTTTGTTAAACAGCATTTTAGTCTCATTCCTGGAATACATTTCCTCCAAGTGGATTTCATCATTTTTCAAATGCCAACATGATGGATTATTCTGATTTTAGATCATAACTTGAAAGACAAAAGAAGAAGAAAAAACGCATGAAGGTGGCTTTTGTTGAACAATGTAAAGTTTTCTACTGATAGAAAATAAATCTAACAATTGCATATTTTACACTGGAATAATGCATGGTATTTCTTGAAGGTTAACTGCTTGTAGCGTCTGATTTTGACATTCAGATGCAACAGAGGTCCTTGCCCAGGTGTTACCAACAATCTAACAATTTCCTTCACTATGTAAAAATAAAAACATTCTTCATTGTCACTTCCTTTATACAGTTTTAAATTAATTTACTTTGGTCACCCCCCAAAAGAAAATCTTGTATCTGGTTTGCAGTTACTAATTAGTTGCCTTGTTAATGCATTATACTACCGCCCTTAACTCGTATTGATTGTCAAGAAATACCAACTAACAAAAGGCTTTATAGAGTAAATTAGTTAATTACTGGGTCTTTATATTGTCAATTAACCATTTATATTGTGTTGTTATAACACGCGCACATAAAACGTTTGCTGTGTCCATCACGATTAGATGAGAGAGCATATGAATTAAATGAGAAACGGTATTAAATATATTAGATGTGATGTGTAACAAACCCCCAAAAAACAGAGGTTTGGGGTGACCCCCGACTGCACCCCTGCCCATCACTGAAATCAGGTGTCAGAGAAAAGGTTAACTTATGCCTTTACATGTTGCAAGAAAAGAAAAGAAGAAAAACAAACAAACAAAAACACGTCCGATTTCATTTTATAGTGCAAATGTCACGATTTAAATGTCACGGTCAAAAAAGCCCTTTTATGTCAACGGTAACTCTTTATAGGGAGAAAAGCAGGAGAGAAGCAGGAGATGTTGTTTTTCTATGTATATATGCGAGTTCGATGCCAGTCTAATTAATAAAGGGCTTTTTTCCCACCTCCGAAACGGCAACGGCGGGCAGAATGAGATTAAAAGGTGCTCATTGTTTCCGTGCCGATTTTACAGGTTGAGTTTTAATTCGCGTGAGGCGGCAGGGAAGGCGGGCCACAGATGGTGCGATAACCCCTACAGTACATTCTCAGAAGGCCCCCCCACCCGAGCCTGGCCCCCGATAACAAAGATATGCAGATGAAGGCGGGTTGGCTTTGGAGGCGTGCCGGGGGGGGTGTGGGGGTCGTGCTTCACAATGACGGGGAGGTGGGACAAATTGATGTGTCCGGCACTGTAGCTGAGGGACTTGCACCCCGCGCTGCCAAAAATACCCCCCGCCTGCTAATGATGTCCGGTTTCCTCTGTCCCCCTCCATCTCCCTGTCCATCTCCATCTCCCTCTCCATCTCCGTCTCTTCCTCCTCCTCCTCCTCCATCTGAGGGGGAGCAGGCCTCATTAGGAGCCTTGCTCTTTCAGTCCCAAGATATTTATTTCCAGAGTTATTATTATTTTATGTTAAAGTTTCCACATATATATTTAAATTGATTTTCAGTGGGAAATCTAGAGAGGTTACTATTATTTAATATTTAGATTATGTATATATATATATATATATATATATATATATATACAAAATTGTATTTATTGAATACATTTTCAGTGGGAATAGTCCTAAAATGAGAGGCTGAAAGAACAAATGTTCTGCACTGTTAGTATAAAATACCTCATGTGCATTTCCCTTAAAGTAGATACGGTACGTACCCTTAGATTCTGTAACTAGATGGAATAGTGGCAGCAGGGTGGTGTGTTCTTGCTCAAGGAGCTAGTATATAAATCACAGAACAACAGGCAGGCAACTGTGCTTTTTAATATTCATTCAATAGTGGTTTTCTTGGGCGCAGTGGTCATTGGTAATTGCACTCAAAAGGACAGAGCAGATTCTATGTTCACATCAGATACCTTTACTGGTTGAACAAGAGAAGCAACGGCCAATGAGAGGTTTAAAGAATCTGTTCTTTCCTTCCGAGAGGAGTTGCAAGACATCACAAACAGAAGAAAAAATAAAGGCGTTAAACAGACAGTTTAAGGCACTGATTGTTCAGATGTTTCTGTGTGGTGCCAAAAGAATACAATTCAGATTCCTTTATTAGTCACGTTTAAAAGCCATGGAATTTGTTCTCTTGGCACCATTCTCCAGGTATATATAACATTACAAATGCAAGCAAGTAAGGACAATGAATCAACAAGAGCACAAATAAAGCGTTAAAATGGCAGTTAAAAAAGTGCATTGCAGTTCAGGTTATTGGGATTGGGTACTGGCGGATATGTCTCTTGTTAAAAAGATGGATAGCACTTGGGAGAAAGGACAATAACGATGAGAAATAGTGAAAAGGCGCTGGCGTTGTTTTTTATAAACCCTAGGCAAATGCAGAGCTCTCCAGGAACAGTACATTCATATAGCTTTCAAGCACTGCAAACTCCCCAATCATAGACACTCACCGCACTGTTCACCTGATATAGGTTATTTCAGTGTTGCCTGTCAATCTACAGGTAACTGGCAAAATAAAGGCAAATGAGTATAAGAGGGATCCTTTAAATGGGTGCAGTACTGCTAGTGTCCATCGGGGGGTGCCACGGCCGGTACAGGCGGCTGGGCCTGGCCCTCCCCTTTCCAACTAGCCTGCCGGCTGGGATTCTCTCAGCCCGAGCCAGGGCCGTTTGAGTGCTCCCCCGGATTACCAAAGTGTTGCCTTTATTTTGGCATTTACCTGTACCACCTATTGAGTGGGACAGAAGTGGATGAACGATCTGACATATCACACACCAACACACCGGCAAACAACTGCAACACCGCACCCCACCTGCCGGTCAGTTCCTGTGGACTCCATAAATATCACCCAGCATGCAACATTTATGACATTGAATGTGGTGCTGAACAAATGAGAAAATGACAGACAGATATTTAAGCTTTGCTGTAGGTGTTTATTACCGTACTAATTAGAGCCAGTGTTTATTTCAGTCAAACGAGACGATGCGGCAAGGGAAGGGTTTTAACTCTGGCCTGTAATCATTTTACGAGACTGGAGTGGGGTAGGCACATGAATTGTACTTGGAACTGCAGGAATGATGAAGTGTTACCCAGCCAAAATATAATCTAGAAGATGTGTACCACCACCCCCTTCCCCCTCCCACCCCCAATCCCCACAAATATAAAATAATAAAAGATGCCATTAACTATAGAATGGTTCGCCCGAGGTTGCAGGGACGCACTGTGTTTACATTCTGTCGTACTCTTTCCAGCATTTAGCCAAATTGGGGGCCTTTTGCTTACAATTAACAGACATTAATATACATTCAGCTTAACGTTCCTCGTTCTCTCTCACCAAAGGGTGCGGGCAAGGACGTGATGGAAAAAAAGAAAAAAAGAAATATATATAAAGAAATGAAAAGAAAAGAGAAACGAAGAAAGGGGAGAGGGTGAGAATTGTATCTGCATTTTCAGTCGATAAGCTCTCACCTCATTAGCATGGAATGGCCTGAGGGATGGAGGCGACATGGGGGTGGGGGGGGGTGGGGGGGGGGATCGATCACGTGCTACTCCATAACCAGGGTAGAGCAAAGCAGAGGGAGAGGCAATTGTCCAATAATGCAAAAAAAATATTAATGGATATTTAAAAACATTAAATAAATAAATGTAAAAAAAAAAAAAACTTTTGTGTGCCATAATGGCTTTCCGCCATGCATATGGTAGAATTATTTTGCCTGTCTTGATATTCCACACTTCACCGTTCATGAGATTAGTAAATAGAAAGTCAGAAGCAATGCAATGTTTGTATCTTGCTTTATATAATGCAGACATTTTACATATCTGGGGCAGCTTCCTAGTTCATGCCCAAATTGTAGCATTGTAGAGTTTGCAATATTTGTATCCTGGTTTCACATTAATAATAATAATGATAATAATAACAGAAATGTACAATTTAAATAGGAGTCTTTTTATTGAACTGGCTTCAAGTTATGGTACTCTTCGATATCCCCCCTCCCCAAAATGATCTTCGAAAGCCTTGCATTGGCAGTGTCCAGTCCCCACCCTCTGAGAATTCAGGCTTCACCAAATAAGGAGATGTGATTTTCATGAAAAAGGGCAGAAAACAAAGCGCTTCTCTCCTGCTGGCGTAGAAAGACCTGCACTGGACAGAGCACCTCCCCTCCCAGGAGCCCGGTCTGTGAACTGTCAGTTTTGTCAGTGGAGGGATTAACCCCACACACCCTGCCAAACCACACACACTCACAGATGGAGACACACAAACACTCACACACACACACACACACACACACACACACATACAGACTCTCACACTCACACACATACACACACATGTACACACACATAAATGGAGACACACACATGTTCAGACACACACCCATACACACACCCATATAGAAACACATATATTCACACACACACACACACACACACACACACACACACACACACACACATACGTGCACCCACACACACAAACAAACACATACAGATGGAGACACACATACGCACACACACACACACACACACACACACACGGATGGAGACACAAGCACACACACACACCAGTATGGGGCTCTGGGGCTCTATTCAGGTCCCTGCTGTACACAACCTGTCCTTCTCAGCCGATCGGCTGACTGGCCTGGCCCATGAGAGGGGTGAGGGTGAGGGGGGCGAGAGGGGGCGTGAGGGAGGGGAGAGAGAGGGTAAGTGGGGAGGGGGGGCGGTCTGGCTGATGCTCCCTTTTGATTGACAGCTCCTAATAGCTCGCCTGCCCCGAGTCCCAGCGAGGTGCTCTATTAGGACAAACAGCCAGGAGAATCCAGGAAGGGAGCCAAGTCCATCCTGAGTTATTACAGGACCTGTAGTTATCTCAGCTTTGTAATTCTGCACTGATATGCAAATCGCCTCCCCCCATACCCCTCCTTCCAACTGCACTGCCTTCCTATGAAGGGCAGGTCCCTCTGTTAATTGATCCGTGGAGATTTCAGTTAACCTTCCTGCTGGTGTGTACAGTGAAGAGAGAGCCAGAGCACTTTTGAATCCTGGAAAAAAGCAATAGGTATGCTTTATTCCAATATGTCATAAAAACAAAAAAAAAAAAAAATGCAAACATGCTGAGAATAAAGTATGATGCGAAACATAATATGGAAATAAAAACATTTTAGATTCGCAACTGAGAGCAGAGATTCAAATGTAATTCCCTTTCAAATGAGCCAACGTGTCAATGCCACAGGATCGAGCGGCGTGTTGAAAGAGCCGAGTGTCTTGCGCATTCCGGACCGGATGTCGATGAGCGTTTTACGTACGTACATGCCTCCTGACACAAGAGCCGCGGCTGTTTATCGGTAGATGGCAGTTAATCTTGCCCTGAAAAGATGGGGGGAAAAAACAGGAGGAGGAGGAGGAGGAGGAGGGAGATGCAAATGAGCGCTTCGTCCCGGAGCAGTGATTCCGATGACTAGCGCTGGGCGGTTGTTGCCCCCTCACGGAGCCAGTGGGCCAATAAGGAGGGCCCTCCGAATCGATGGAGGGTTTGTAATTAATGTCACCCTGAGATGGTCCCATGTTGTGGGCGGAGCTCGCTGCTCTTGTATCTTCTGTCACAGCACAGAAGCGTACCATTGGACACGCGCTTTTTTCACAAAAACTTTTTTTTATGCCGATTTTCTTGCTTTTCAGCATTTTTTTTTATCAGGACAATATTTGATTTATTGACTAATGGTACCCTTTAGGAAACTTGTATGGTTGTTACTCTTTTAGAACATTGGAAGGTTTGATTTTCATAATTGTGCCGATCAAAACTATTTGATCGAAACAATTAGGCATTCTAAATTGGGAGAAAATTGGAATAAATCTGGTTAACAGCGATATGATTGATTGTCTCCTTTTTGCATAGGCAATCAGATGGATCATCTCAACATTAAAAATCATAACTTCCTTTCGGGCAATCATGTCCGGTGGGTTATATCTCATGAGGTCCTGACCCATCTCTGTGCTGGGCTTTGGTCATTGTCGACTGCTCAGTGTTTCAGTGTCACAGCAGAAATTCAAACAGGGGCGGTTCACTCAAAGATATATTTTCTGCGTACCTGCAGTTGGCCTAAGGCAGGGAAAAGAGCATTGCTCTCTCTCTCTCATCGAACCGAAAAGGCATTTTTGTATTGTGATCTGTAACCCCTACCGTGTTTTAAGGCTCTTTCAGGAGAGTTCTCCAGGAAAAGGAGGACTAAACGCATCTGTAACTGATTCCCATTCAGATTTACAAACCGCGCGCCTCCCTCCGACATGTTGAAAACACGCCAGGCGTTGTTTACAGGATTATAGAGATCTCAGTGCGAACACTCCTTTCAGACAGAGAGGGAAATTACCCACTAATGGATCAGTGGGCCACTAATATCTAAATCCTCTATCTCCTGTAATTGCTGTAAAACGCCTTGGCTTGTTCTAAGAGGGGAGGGTATCTGAACGACTGCTCTCTTCTTTTATTAAAGCAATAAAAATGACTGTGAGGCGGGGGGACTTTGCGTGGTTCTTTCAGTTCCCCTCTCCTGTCAAATCCCCCAGACATCATTAATGTGTCTCTCCGCTTTCATATCTGAGCGCGACGATAGGCCGGCCGTCCTGCAGCTGCCTGCTCCGCCGCCCGCGACTCCTGTGATTAATTTCTTGGCGAGTGGCGTCCTGTTTGAAAGGTGCTTTATTTGCATTAGCATTCATAATTACTTAATGACAAAATCAGATATGGTTCATTGCGGGCAAGTGGAGAAACAAGCTGTCTGAAGCATGTATTTTAATTAGAATACTACTAAAAACATGTCGGCCATCACCGTCCAAATAGGCGGCGTTTCGTTTTATTTGACTGTGAAATTTTCTCTTTGCTCACCGGGGTGGGGTGGGGGGGGGGGCTGGGTGTCACTGGGGGACTTCGTTTCTCGGACTGTGTGGGGGGGAAACAGCATTTGAAGAAAATCTTTAATTAAAATGTTTGGCGCAAACAACCTCGCATGAAGTAAAACGTTAATTTGACTCTAAAAGTGAGTCCAAAAGGGATAAAAATGTACTATATCAGAGTGAATAGTGGGTACTGCACAGTCGTGTTAGCATTTACAATTACGGGGATACTCTTCTCCAGCCCCGAAGCCGGGTGTGACTTTTCGCTGAATTGTAGCTCTTTAATGATGCTAGGCTACTGATCACAATATGCCTCTCTGGCTGTATTTGCATTTTCTCTATTTGCGTCTCTCCAAGGGCCCTCAGCTCAAGACCTGTCCTCGTTACACCTGGCCTTTCCAACACAACTTATTGGTCATCAATACTGTATGGATTTTTTAGCCGAGGTGAGTTACCGGAATGGTTTCTCACTCTGATATTTTTCTTATTTAAAAAATAAATAGATGGAAAAAAATCTCAAGTTGATTGCTGATTTAAATAAACCAGTTAAATTGTGATACCCAGCCCTTGAGAAAACAACCTTATAGTACACCATTGGAGAAAAAAGTTACTTTTTCTAATCCAACAAAATGTGGGCTATAATTATACAAATTCTTCTTTGAAAACAAAACTGCTTTCACTGCAAAATGTATAGTATTTTTAATCAAATTACGATACAGCAGTATCTCTCTGTAAATAATAAATTAATAACCATACACAGATATCCCCAGAGGCAGATCCAGAGCTAGTGTGCAGGATTTTTTGAATATTTCCTAGGGATACCTTCATTTAAAATTTCAGCTTTGTTGTCAAACTAATTGTGAGAAGTTCAATGGTGGTTCAGTGAGAAATACTCCGTTTTTTTACACTCAAAGCCTGGGCTAAGAGGGAAAAGAGGATGATCACCCCGTGTGATCGCCCCATGCAATCGCCCTTGATGTAGAATTTAAAGAGCAGTATCTGTGCAAATCATGAGATTTGGGAACAGTGGAGCAGAGAGTGTATTTGATTCGCTGGTAGATGAACTGTGCGCTGTAGTACATTAGATAGCTGCAAGAGGAGAGGTAATGTATATGTTCATATCGTTTTTTTCTGTGGTTGGAATTTTCAATCTGATTGTTTTCTGTGGCCCTACCTTCTGTATCTGTATTGTGTGTTGTACTGGTGCATTGTGGGTAAAGGTGTAGTTTGGCCTAAAATGGTCACCAAAAGGGGCTGTGGGCTCACTGTGGTGACATAAAGTCCAGACAAGAACGTATAGGTGCGTTTAAGGATGCCAGTTAGTGAACCCAATAAAAAAGATAATTTAATTTATAATGATCAGTCATAAACACATATTATAGTTAGTTGTGCTGCTGGGTGCAGTGCTGTATCAGATGAGGAAGAACAGAAGCTGAAAGAGACACAGTGCAACAGTCCTCATGCTGACTCGCACAACTCAAAGTTCAACTCTCCTGCACAAACTCAGAGTTAAAGTACTGCACTAGTGGGTGCTTGGTAAAACACTTTTACACACAAAACACAAGTGCAAACACAAATGCACTGACACACATACCTACACACACACACACACACACACACACACACACACACACACACACACACACACACACACACACACACACACACACACAGTAATCACACTTTTCAAACCAAGAGCCACAGAGCTCCAGCCCACAATCATCAAGGTTCATACCTATTACTGGCCATGTACATGTTCAGTACATTATATTATAACCACAAGAACGACTCAAAGGTTCAGGTGGGGCTCACACACACCTACTGCCCAGTCTTACCGTACCTGCACGCCTTGCAATTGGACACAGGATGTGGGTCACTGGTCCCAAAATCATGCAGGAGTCCTTCAACCCCCCCCACTCCCCCCTTCACCTGACCTGCTAGCTTCACCCTGTTCCAAATCCCCTCCCACCACCTTTCAGATGAGGGGGGGGGATCCTGAAAAGAGACGATACGGCTTCCTGCCCGGGGGCCCCTGGGCGAGTTGAGCGTTTTTAATCGCGGGATCTTCTCTTTCTTGCCAAGTCACCATGTAATCGCTTGATGACCGTCCCAGCGTGGTGCCAGAATCGGGGAAAGGCTTGGCAGCGATAACCGTGGGCCCGCGGCCTGAGAGAACACAAATAGCTGAGATACCTAAGTCCCTGGATTTTTACAATCAGAGCCCCGGCTTTACACACAGAAAGGCGGTGGGAAAGAAGCCCACTCTTGTAGGAACAGACAGAGCGGATAATGAAGTAATTGTTTCTGTCTGTGTTCCGATTTTTTTGGTTTTGTTTTCTTCTTCATCAACGCAATCAAGGGGGAACGGCCTCACCAGCATTCCCTCTCTTTCACTCTCTCTTTCTGTCTCTTTTAACCGATCTGCTAGTGCGACGTTGTAAACAGGTATCCTCAGGTGGTCCAAATCCAACACTTGGTCCAAGCTGTGGTGGGACCGATGCACGGGGGCTAACAGAATGGTGCTTTCCTAAGACAGTCCCCTGCCCCCCTCCTGAATTACGAAGTCATCCACAACACGATCCAACACTTTTGCCCTATTAAGGCCCGTGAAATCAATCATGTGTAACCTGGACAGACAAGCCCAACGCTGCAAGAGTCTTACAGATTTTGGAACAGCCTCTCAATTAGCAGCTGATTTACTCTTGGAACACCAGGTGAGCTGGCTTCCTATCCAAATAATGACTTTAATTGAACAATTAAGTGCTGAGGCAGAAAGGAAAGCAGCAGGCCCCACCGACCTCCAGGACAGAGCCTGCCTCTCCTTCGTGCCTCGTCATGTTTTATACACGGGGGAGAGAGAGAAAGATAGATAGAGAATGGGAGAGAGTGAGAGAACTTGCTGCATATTCTGTACTTAGGAGAGAGAGAGAATTAGAAAAATAGAAAAATGTGAAAAATATTCTTCCCTAAATTCAATCAGATTTGCCCACCATTCAAAGTGCTCCCCGACCAAGAAAAACGAATAATACTATTGGGGGAGAGAGTGCTCTATACTCCCAGCACAGTTTATTGCTGCCTGCCACGGTCTGAGGGTGAGTGACGGAACACACCCACATGCACTTGCTTCCATGTACATGCAAGCACGCACACACACACACACACACACACACACACACACACACACACACACACATACACACACACACACACACATGAACACACAAACTACTATCTATGTACAATGTCTCTTATTATTATTGTTACCATTTTTGTTGTTTGCATGCTGATGCCTGTTCCTTTTCTTCATTTTCTTTTTTTTCTCCACCAAGCTTTGGCAATGCAATTGTACTTTTTGTTATGCCAATAGAGCATATTGAATTGAATTGAAATTGAGAAGGAGAGACTGAGAGAGACAGAACGAGAAAGAGAGAGAGAGAGAGAAGGAATGAGAGAGAGAGAAAGAGAGAACTTGCTGCACATATTGTGTACATGGGAGAGAGAGAGAGGGAGAGAATGAGAAAGAGAGAGAGAGAGGGGACTTAGTTCCTTACTTCATCAGGAAGTAAGTGTCAAACACACAAAGTCATCCTTGAAAGCATTTCATTCTCATAGCAATAGCAAAAATATGTTGTGAATTGAAATTAGGCGGGGCGGGCGGAATGCTGGGATGCAAACAGTTTGCACACTGCAACAGAGCTGAGAGAGAGAGGGAAAAAGAAAGAAAGAAAGAAAGAAAGAAAGAAAGAAAGAAAGAAAGAAAAAAAAAAAAACGGAACACTGTGAGCCTTCTCCCGCTTCCCCCAGACTTAGGTGTCAGTGCCTTTGTGTGAGCGGCCATGAAGGAAACGGTCAAGCCCACCGCTCCGACCTGAAACACGCCGCACTTTGCTGCCTTTTGTCTTCCCCTTCCACCCGCATAAAGCAGGGGAATTGAGAAAAGAAGACATATGGTAATGCGCTGACCAGCTGTACCGAGCCGCGCTGCAAACAAAACACTTTATAAAAGGCCCATGGAGAGAGGTAAGGAGATACATCAATCAATTAACAATTACCCCGCTGCTAATCAGTCGTCCCTGGTCTCCACTGAGCCCAGGCTTTGTAATCCTGTTGGCAGCATCAATTAAATTCTTAAGGTTAGTCTATTGAATTTCCCAGATAGCGGAGAAAACGTATGAATTAACTGTAACCCGGGCTTAATCGCGTGCCAATTGCCGCGCGTTTGGTAATTTTCCTCACCCCGCCGCTATTGTGTGTTTATGGACTGATAGGATCTCGCCGCCGTCTCTGGAGGCGAGCGCGGCTGCGGAGGGGATTACGAGACGGTCTTGCGGCCTCGCAGGCCGCGCGGCGGCGCCGGGGAGCTCAGGCGCATCTTCGCCGTCCCTCTCCGGTCGCCTGGCCCCGGCGCAGCTGGAGGCCTGGGCTTGGACACGGCCCAGGGAACAAGGAGCAGCCCGGCTGAGGGAAGCTTCATGCTCGGCGAACACTCCGCGACACGTTCCGGGAGTTTCAGTCACAGCCAAAACGTCTTTGACCTTCAGAAAGATTTTTACCCACAGCTGTGAGGTCTGCGGGTTTTTTTCTCCCCCTCAAGTCCCAATTAATTTGTTTACCTGAGACTGAAAAATGGATAGGGGCAGACAAGATTGGCGTGGGGGTTTACTTCTCTGACCTGTCAGTTATATGGGCAAGCTGGTAATGCACACATAAAATGAGATGAACCCATCCATCCAGTTAAAATAACGATCAATGGGTTTTGTGCATTTTGTGCAGAACTTTGATCATCATGATTGCACCGTGAAATAATTTAAAATGAAAAAGGTGCAAATATAGAGTCATTATGTGTGTCAATTTGGGCATATTTGCCTTTTCCTAATCGGTAGAGCTCGGCAACATTTTGCAGTGAATTCAGGATGTGCAGTCTGCAGGTGTGACTGGCACTCTAAGCTGCATTTATGGTTTAACTCTTCTGAGCAGGACACTAAACTTCCATTTTGTCATTAAAATGGTTAAAAATAGGTCTGGTTATCACATTTCTGATTAACGATTCGATTCTTTTTCATTGGTGATAAGGGGAGATGACAATGCCATGCTCTTTTGCTCTGTTGTTCCCCTTGTAAAGTCAGTATGAAGACAGAGCATCTCACAACGACTTCCACTTTGCTGCTTGACTGACGTGGAACAGCGGATGAGAGGTGAAAAAGTATGAATGACAACTCAGATGAATCTGTCGTTACAAATAATTTTTGTTTCTTTTTGCACAATCTGAGTGTGCACTTGCTGTATGGCACTTGTCTGCCCTGGACTCTAAATGAAGCCATAGACAGCAGTGAGATGGGGCTGTATTTATACAACTCCAGAAGAGCAGGCACTGTTCAAAAGGGTCAACCAATCTTCTTACAAAAAAAAGAAAGGCTATATCATCAAAACCTTTGAACTTAAGTAAAATGCTCAGTGAGGATTTGTTTTTGCACCCAAATGGTTCAATTGCTAACCTTCACATGCATTATTTTGCTAAATGGATGCTATGTCTACAAGCAAACACTTGATGAGTAAAGCATTCTCTGCCCTTGGTCTTCCGCCAATCCTTTACTGCCTCCTACATGTCATCATCCAGAACAAAAGCAAGTTCAAGGCTCCAAACACTTGCTCACACACACACACATAAACACACACATACACACACACATGCACACAAACCTGCATGCATGCGCTCAAACACTCAAACCCACATGCACACACACACCCATATAGAAACACACAGAAACAAATGCACACACATGCACACACACACTGACGCACACACACACACACACACACACATACACTCACACTACAGTGACCAGATGTCCCTCACCGTTCTATATATTATTCCTCTCCCATCCTGCAATGTTCCGCAAATATATCCTGCTTGGTTGTTTTAATCTGGTCACCCTAAGTCACACACATGCACACAAACACACACATGTCCCAGGGGGCCCACACTCACACACACACTCGCACGCGCACAAGGTCAGTATGCTGCGCTTTGCTTTTAAAGTCACGACTGTAATATCTGCTCTGTAATTCAACCCCAGAATTAAAACAGCTCCAGCATGAATATAACATGACAGTGCATCAACTGCCCTGTCATCAAGAACAAAAGAAAGGCCAATGTCAAACACAAAGTGCAGCCATATGAAATAACCGCTGGTGACCCGATCAATGTGTCTAAAATGACAACCAAAACAGTTTTTGCAGAGCGCCTGCAGCATGCAGCGGGTGTCGTTTGCAGCGTGCCTCCTCAGAAGCCTATTTGTAATGTAAACTAGAAGGCATGTGAATTTTATATGGGTCCGCCACTGCGCGCGGGGAGGATGAGAGAGAATGCTGACTCTCGTCTCGTTTCCTGAAACGAAACTTTAGCCGCGCTGACCCAGAGACCTTCTGCCGCGTCTCCAAAGACCCGCTTCCAGAACCACTTATCTGAGTGATTGCTTTTGACACTGATCTTATTAAATCATCATGAATCATCAATTAAGGCTTGACCAAAAAAACACGGTTTGGGCCGGAGCAACAGGGATTTGAGGACAGGGTTTTGACTTTGAGACAGGAAACCGCGTCCCCCTCTCTTTACCGCCGGTGCGGAGGGAGCGGGCGCACGGGGCTGTATCAGATTGCATTGCGGCCGCGGTGGATACGCTTTGTTTGGCCCGACGGAGCTCCGTAATTAAAGCCCCCAGCCTCGCTCACGCTCAGGGCGCAGTGTGGCGAGGATCCCGAGACGACAGCAGTAAGAGGTGTGACGTACCGCTATTCGCACGAGCGCCATCCCGCTCGCCGCGTCCAACCAGCCTGTTACAAGTCTGGCGAGGTACAGTGAGGTCCTATTCGTTTTGTCGGATCTCGCCATAACTCGGCCTTTTGGTGTCGAGAGGTACTTTTCCTAGTAAATGCTCTTACGATGAAGTCTCACACCCTTCTTGTTAGATTTTGCTTTTTTTGCTTTTTGTTTCTGTTTTCATTCTTTGTTATGAATTAAGTTATTTGATTTGTGTTCTATATATACATATATATCATATGTGTCCTAGTCCTAGTGTCCTGTGTCCTAGTTTTAAAGTGTCTATGTACAGACATGTGTGATATATATATATATATATATATATATACACATGTCAGTACATAGACACTTTAAAATTAGGACACAGCTGGAGATTGAATAAAGCAATACAATGTAAAAACCCTAACTAAGGATAAACCATTTTATAGGAAATCTTAGCCCATATCCTTCTGGTCAAAAAATCCCATGGCCCAGTGCCTTATACCATTTCTGAATGAATGTTCTTATGGGCTATGTTCTTATCCGGTGCATAGTTTTTTTCCAGACAATGCATACAACGCAGCCGGGACCATTTCCGTCTTTCCTCTTTTATTTCCAATCTCTACTGGATATGCTTGAAAGTTCTTTGTGGGTGAAAAGGCATGGCTAAGAATATTCTATGACTTTGAGCATAGACTTCAAGAAAATCTTTTTTCTCCCTCCTCTGTTTCAGTTTGGATAAAGGAGTTACAGATGTGAAACTCTGAGCATATATGAATATGTACCATAATGCCGTAGGGTGGATCCTTCGAAAGATAAAACCAAAAAGATGTAACCGTTTCACCTGAAACATTTTAAAGCATTTAAGGGTAGTGTATGTACAGGGCTCCATTGTTGTACAGGGGGAGGGGGGCACTAATTGTATCCTTGTTTGAGTGGTGAGGGGTGCAGTTTGAGAAATAAAAAACTATTAAAAATAAAACAAGGGTGGTTTTTGGACTGATATTAGCATGCTTAGAGAAAAATAAATTAACCCTGAATTCAATCAAAACCACCAAGCCATCTTGAGGGAAAGCACTATTCAATCAAAAAAAAGGTTCCAGGTTAATCCGATGCCATACCACGACCTCTTTTCTTTTCTTCCTGAAGATGGCACAGTGGTTTTGACTGTATCAAAGGAAATGCAGCCAAGAAACACGGGTTTGGTGCAACCAAACTATGGAAGCTGCGGCCCCCAAAAAAACAAAAAAACAAGGGAGCACAATTTCAATTTTGAAAAGAGGGAGAAGAAAGGCGGGAGCACGGCGTGTTCTTGGTGCAAGGTGTGCTGCGGCGGCACAGCCGCAATCTACCCCTGGCGCTTTCCATCGGCGGGCCCCGGAGCTCGCCAGAGCGTGAAGGGGCAGATTTTCCGGTAGGAGAAGCCTGAGATGGGCTCCTGCGTTTCGGCGAGCTTGTTCCCCTCGCCTCCCACGGAGACTCCTGCTGTCACCGTGCCGACAAGGCTCCGCAGATCCGGGACGGGTGGGGGGTAGGGGGGAGGAGGGGGTACCAGGGACTGGGGGGTGAGGCTCGGAAAGAGACGGAGAGAGACGGAGCATCGGAGAGAGATTGCTCGCGGCTCATTTCTCCACACATGATGCCATCTGTTCAGCACCCAGGGAGGGACGACACCGCTGCTCTCGCCGAAATGACAAAAAACCCAAAGACCCCAGACTCCACAGGAAGCCAAATGAAATCCCATGAACGCTGTCTTGGCTATTACTCTTGAGAAGAGCCTTTAAAATGTTTTTTTTTTTTTTTTTTTTTTTTTTTTTTTGGTAGTTTGTTGATGTACTTTCTCTTTCAACCATGTTTCACTGTAATGTGTTACTAAGAATCTCTCAGAGAATGTAAAGTGCTGCAATATTTGGTCTGTATATGGTATATATTTTTTCGCTCAAGTTAGCTCCACTGACATATGCAACTCCACAGGGGAGGGGGAATTGATTCTGAGACCAAGTATGAGTGTTTGAACCCTGGGAATGACCTTATATGATTTCAATATTTGGTGCTAGAACCTCTGGACCTGGCCTTTAGTGCTGTGCAGTTCCTATCACACAAGCAGGGTGAAGAGGAACACACAGCAGTAGCTCCCCACCCCTCCACTTTTCACTGATACGTGCCCAAATTCGCCTGCTTTCAGGGAAAGAGCGGTGTGATCCAACATTCCAAGCATTGGACCCCCCCCCCCCCTTTCAGAAGGTGGATGAAGTCGCAGCCTGTTCAAATTGATCATCACTGACCAATAATTTGTTGTGAGGCAGCCGACACGGCTCAGACGAGGCAGGGGCGCCCGCATACTAAGCGACAGAACGGGCCAATGGGAGAGCGGGGTCCGGGTCAGGTGGTCGTCCCGAGTTTATCCTCTGATAAATTGTAGGTCAGCGGTGGCACGTCCTGCCACATCCTTCAGTGTACTGTCACATCTCCTCACAGCGCAAGCCCCCCACATCCCCATCAACCCCTCCCCCTCCCCCACCCCCAAGACACTCTGCACTGTCAGCAAAGTCAAGATGCTGACTTCTCCTGCAGTCTCAAACTCCGGGCCTGAACACAATTAACTTTGTAATTGCATTTGTTTTAGTGGGGTGTGGGGGGGATTGTCAAAACGGGCCCACGCTCCACCGTACCCAACGCGCCGAGCGTCCCGGCAACAGCAGCGCGACTCCCGCGGGGAAGCGTCAGAGAACAAGCTGTTCTTCCCCCCCCCGCCGACGCCGTTTAATCATCATCCGCACACTTGTCTGGTGATTGTTGTTTATTTCGTTATTACAGACTTTTTCTCATTTCGGGTTGGTCATTCAGGTACAGCAGACACGCTGAGACGGTGGAATACATTTCAGACGGCACCTAGAATAGTCCTAGAGTATCAGACGACGGCAGCGTGAGAATGGAATTTCAATTTGACAAAACAGGAAATGACTTTCGGTTTTGCGCAACGCCGAGTGTTTAGCTTTGATTTTAAAAAAATGGAAAATATGAAATGTCTCCGATTGAGGTTTGGGATGAGGCGCATTTCAGTCTTTGTTCTGAGATGGTAATGAACAGTAGGGTCTGATTGCGCTGCTAAAAGAAGTGAAACACATCTGTGCCAAGTAAATGTGTTCCTCGTGAAAAGATATTTGATATTTTAAAGATTTTTTATTTTTTTTGACTTCATAAACTTGTGAATATCTATTTTGAGGAAGAAATTGTTTTTTTTTAACCAAAATATTGGGATTAATCTAATAAGCAGTAATAACCCAAATGTTACATATGCTACAAAACACACACACACACACACCCATGTATACAGTACATATCCATGGAAATACAATACAAAAATATAAATAATATAATAAATATATTCTTAAAACGAATTACACTACACTAATTAGAATACGATACTATTTTCCCGGTTTTTGTTAGGATCCCTTTGTTTTACAGAGTACATAACTACCGCCATTTGGTTTGGATTCCGCCGCCATTCTGCTGCTCTCTGTTTTGACACTGCTTTGGAGTGAAATGCCAGTATTTCAATTTCTTTCAATTGAAATGCAAACAACATCAGTGGTCCGGCCACATAGAATTGGCAACCCTCTCCTGCCAGAATGATAAAGGCTTTAGCTATTTCTCTGCCTATCAGCTTGGTCATGTGTGTAATTGCTCCATGCAATTCTAAAACCTTAGATGCACCGAAATGTAAATATGAAAGCCTAATAAAATACTGTTCAAACAATATCGCTTTAATTTATATCAGTTTCATGGGATTCTGAGGAGCCGCATGTTTGGGAGCTGGTCCTGGTTGGCTCCGTGTTCATGTGAACCCAGACCCTCCACGAGCTTGGCGGAGAGGCCGTAGAGAGCGAGGAGAGTGAGGGAGCGAACACGGGGAGAAAGAAGGGAGCAAGCCGAGAAAGAGAGTCAGGGAGAGAGGGATAAAGAAGTGGCCCATAGATCAGATGGCTGCGCCTGCCGAGACAGCTAGCCTTTTTAATTTGTATTGATCGGCTTCCACTGCCGCGATGGAGATGAAGGCCACACTCCAGAGAGACCTCCCCCGTTGTCACCTTGACCTTGGGCCAATACTAGGCTGCTCTGACCCCTGACCCCAAATCGCCCTCGCCTCCCCCACAACTCCAAGTCCTGGTGGATTTGGAGCAGACGGGCGAGAGAGTCAGTGGGGGGGGGTTAGGCAGCATCGATGCAATGCTCTCCAAATGAGAAGTGACTTGCCCCCTAGGAAGCTGGAAATGTAGGTTAAAACATGTCAATAATGTTTCACGAGAACAATTTCTCCCCAGATCTGCGGTTGTTTGGAGTGTTTTGACATTTATTCGGTGGAGGGACCGTCGCAGCGATCCGGCAGGCACTTGAAGGCGGTCGCCGGCCACTAACTTGCCGGGCCGTATCGATCGGGCCGTTAGATTGCACGCACACACTCTGCGGAGCATTAAGATTCAGGCGCAGGGGCGAGGGGGAACCTCTGCACACCATCGGCGCTCTAATGGTAATTGCTTTCGATCCCCAATCCGAGGCACGTGATTTACGGGCCTCGCTGATGAGAGCCGCACACAAAATATTTGGGGCCAGATTTTCGGGGACACTGGGGTTTTTGGGGGCAGACTCTGCCAGCGAGAGAACTTCATTACTCCAAAAGCGGTCGCTAAACGTCAAGGTAGATCCTTTTTTAGAACAGTGCTTGGCTTTCTTCAGATCAATTTTTATCACTCTAGAACCTCACCCGTGTTTGGGGATAGAGCTTAGATAGATTGAGATAGATAGCGCTTGCTGGGAATTTTCCTGAATACTTACAGATTACATGAGGAAAAAGTTTCGTTTTTTTACCCCCGCATAAATCGATGTCATCGTTTTCTGCCAAACACGTCCTTCGTGAGAGTGGGCCTGATCCATTTCAACCGCAATAAACTGGCACCTTTCTGATAGAAGCAGCTCAAGCACATAGTCTCAGAACTCAAGGAGGAAGGTTTTATTTTAGCCTTAAATAGTGTTTTCTGTATTCAACTGTATTTTTTCCATAATAGTATGATCATGATCTTGGCTGCATATGTCAAATAGCTTTTTTGATATTGGAATAGCATCAATTCAGATCAGTAGTTCCCCACAGAACACAAGAACAATAATGCAGATCTTGGCTGACCACCTAAAAATGTAAATGTAAACAAAACAAAATGAGCACGTTTTAAATTCATAATAAGCAATCCTCAATGCTTCTGTCTAACCAAAGCCTCTCACAGAAACAAACCAACTGTAGCTACGTACGTTATTACGGCTGTTTTCATTTCAAATGTAACTTTGCTTGTGGAACCACCAAGGGGGATGCTGGTGGGTCTCACACTGCCACAGTTTAGATCAGCCACTGGTTTAGATGATAGTAATGTTCAAAAACCATGATCGATAGTGGATTCTATTATATAACTATACCTAGTCAGTACAAAACAGTCATGTATTACTGTTAGATAACATCCCAGACATGGAAATCTATCCCTCCATTTGTCTGTCAGTCTCTCTCTCTCTCTCTCTCTCTCTTTTCTTTCTCCCGCTCTCTTCCTTTCTCTCTTTCTCCCTCTCCCTTTCCCTCTCCCTCTCTCCCTCCCTCATGGTCTCTACAGAGAGAAGCTCATTAGCGGTGATTTGAATCCGTGCAGGAGGGAGCTGTTTGTATTTGTGCCCTCTTCAAGCTGCCAATGCTAATCCTGTTTACACTCCCACAAAAAAAAGCCTCAGTGCCATCCGTTCCAAAATCCCCATTGCCCTGTCAATATCCTAATCACCAGCTTTATGTGCCACAATCTTTACATAACGCAGTCTCAACCAGTGTGCTACCTTCTCCCGCCTTGCGACAGGAGATAAAGGGCAGAACATTCATGTAATACCTATAGGAGTGATATTTGTTAGGGGTCACTATTACTATAATACGTGTGTGTAAAAATGCTGATTGTCCAGTTGCATGTGTGAAGACATATTTCTATTCTACTGTAATATTTGAGTGTGTGTAGTCATATATGTGTTCTACACTAATATTTGAGTGTGTTTAGTGATATCTGTGTTTCACATGCAGTTTGACTGTACTACTACTGTGATAGCTATTCCTGAGTGTGCGAGTGTGTGTATGTATGTGTGTGTGTGTGTGCGTATACTGAAATAACACATTTGTTTGTGTGTGTGTGCGCGTACAGGTATAGTGAAATAACACATGTGTGTGTATGTCTGTGCGCGTATAGTGAAATAACATTTGTTTGTGTTTGTCCGTTTTGACTATATGAGAAGCGAAGTTTACATTGTTGCTCACTCACCCTCCGTTAATAAATGTGAGTGAATTTTAAAAACGACCGCCTTTGCCACGCTGTAGCTAAACATCATACCACCAACACCATACCAGTTGAATTTAATGAGAATATAATTGTCCATTTTGGAATTTATTATTTTCACTACATTGGAATATTAATAACATTACACACGTATAATATAACGATATAAATATATATATATATATGTGTGTGTGTGTGTGTGTGTGTGTGTGTGTGTGTATTTGTAATTGTTCTTTTCAAACAAAAAAAATCTTTTTAAGGCTGGTTCTATATATTTTGGAAACGGTGGATAGGCAACAGTGCTGATAAATCTAATGCTAATGACCCAAGTGGGCCTTGCCTAGGAGGTAAACGTCCGCAGTAAAGCAGTAAATAATCCCTTAAAGGGAAGAGTGTGGTTCTTGAGTGCTTACCCGCATACCCACCCACAACCTATGAAATTTCCGAGGGCTTGATTTGCACTCAACCTCTTTCTGTTTATCCAAAGGCACAATGGGGTATTATTAGGGCTCACGCTTGTAAGTAAAGGCATTCTGCCAAATACACAGATAATAATATATGAAAAAATTGAGTTTGCTTAATTCAATTTAACACCGGCTCTTTACTGTGACACTCCGAAGTGACTGGGTTGAAAGAAAATGGCTCCTTTGTGCCCATCAACCATCATGATTCAACAACAGCTTTATTTGTTCCTTTTTTCCCCCCGGTTTTTTATTATTATTCTTTTTTTACACCTCCGAACGTATTCTGTAGTTGTGTCCATTTGCCTTAAAGCTTTGGCTGTGACAACAGCTTCAATGGCACTTGACACCGCTCAGTTAGCGAGGAGGCTGTCAGCGAAAGTACGGCTTTCTCTCTTTCTCTCTCTCTCTGTCTCTCTCTCTCTCGTGCGCGCGCGTGAGAATGTGCTTGTTTGCACCACCTCAGGGGCAAGGTAGGAGGGCTGGACGTGATCCAATCACTTCATTGTTGTTGAGCTGGGAGCTGGGATGGAGCCCCCATACAGTATCACCACTTATTTTTAGTTTTTTTTCGATGTACAATTAAAACTGATTCCAACCGCTCTTGGAGAATTAAATGCTCAAATGGCAACTTGAGACACTGAATTAAATCATTTGCTGTGATTTATGTATTTGTATATTCAAAGCTTGTTTTTTCTCCCCTTCCCACGAAAATGAAGGAGTTGTGGACAGAGACAGCCATCAATAAGAGCTTGGTGAAATGGCAAATGTGGAAATGCAGAAGCGTGGCATAAATGCTGGTTGGCTAATTAAGGCAATGGGAAACAGTTACGTTGTGGTTTATTGGCTTGAGTTGTTCACCTGTTGCCAGTGTGAGAGACGAGGACCACCAATCTGTAGCTCAAATTAATAATGGTTCAACATTGTAAATAAGGAGTGAAATCAGGCCACATCTTCAGATTTATTAACTAAAAACAATCCTCTACAATTCCTTAAATCAGGTTGCTTGCTTTGTATTTGCAGGTTTTCATAAGACACACAAGTCTGTAATCCCAGACCCATTCACTGGTCTTACCACAATTAAAATTTACTTGGAGTTTTTGCTTCAACTTTTTCTTAGATAAACGGCATTGCTTAAGAGGTAGGAGGATTATCAATCTGAGTTTATAGTGGTACGTGCAATAATTATTCCTTCATAATTAAGTCATTTTCATTTTTCAAGAGCTTCACTGGCCTGACTCCAGCTACGTTCAGATGGCTGCCAGATGTCAAGATGCATCTCGGAAGACTGCTTCTACTTTTCATTGCCTTTCAAGGTTCCTCCCGTGGTCTTCTCCTGGCTTTCTTCGAAGTTGAAAGGTATTTGTTGGAAGAAGTTATGAAAATGTTGCTTCTGTAAGTAAGAGCTCGCTGGGGGAAAAAAAACCTAATAAATAAAAATGTACAGGACAAATCCAAAATCCATATGAAAAAGAGACGACTTCAAAAAAGAAATGTGTGGGAGCTAAATATTTTATTATGCAATATGGAGAGCAGTTCATGCCTTTCATTACATACTGTAATGAGATTGAAACCAAAACGATGACAACTTAGCAGCAAGTGTAAACATGGGGGATTTGCTTGGCAGGAGAGCCAAGTGTATTAGCAACAGGTCTAAAGAGCATGGGCGAGCACTGAAATATTTATAGCGGTTTGATTAGGATCATTCCCTTAGGACTAGGCCTTGAAAACATGCAATCTGTGGATAGCCACGGGCAAACTGACGAAGAGGTGAAGTCTATAGGTATCACTTTACATGAAATCACAACGTGTACAGTAGAAGAAGGAGAGAAGGAGAGTGAGAGATAAATATATATTCTACACCTGGAAGCTGAATTGGGGCTTTGGAGAATTATAGATTTTTTGTTGTTGTTGTTTCTACAGATAGATACCTTTCTTCATTTTTCTTGTATCAAAAGGAATCCATGCAATATTTAATCTGGCAGGTAGTTGTATACACAACAAACTCAATTTGCTTTTGTGGGTTTGACATCTTTCATGGCAGTGTCCATGGCTAACATCAAAGATTGTTTTATGGTACCGTGGCAGGCTTTATATTGCAAGATCTGAGTTGCCACCTATACATACAGTAAATTGATTTTATTGTTTTATTTCTTCATCTAATTTAGCTTTTTTTCTTGCTTTAGATTATACATTTTCAGCTCTACTGTTTTGTAAAATGTGACTTACCATCAACACTATAAGCACTGCAAAAGGAAACTATGCTAATAATATCTGCAACAATGCTAATCATGTACTACCATAGGACTGGTGCACAGTGACCAGTCACATATGTTTTCCAAAAAGTACCGTGCTTAAAAAATATTTTCATTGAATTTTAAATATTGACATAGGATGTGTTGTTTTAACAGCTGGTGTATTTCTGATGTACGACAAATTCATTAATAAATATAATATTAATAATATTAATATTAATTAATAAATATAAATAGATAGATAAACATGGAAGGACACAGACCCTGTGTTTTGTTTTCACAGTGGCCATAACTGGTTCAATTTAAATCACCAGCCCTTGGACCTGCTCCCATGACAACTCCCGCCAACAGAGCAAAAGCTTGGTTCCTCATTTCCCTGTGGTTGCTCAGTCAATGAGCCCAGGAAATTGGACAGTGGGAAGTGTGCTCTTTGTGCCAGATTCAAAAGATTCAAATCACTCCTGAGAGGCCCTACAGGGAAGACCAGAGACATGCCTGATTATTATTATTATTTTATGCTAGTTTTATTTTTATTTTTTCCCTTCTTGCTTTTCTCTGAATAGCACTGCAACTACGAAAAGCAATTTTCTGAAATGATTAAGGTCATATTTATATATACAGCGATCGTTTAAAAAATGAGAATTACTTACTAATCAGTGTCCAATTTTCCTTGAGCAGTAGTCCCTGCTATTGAAGCAGGCACTTATGTCAGGAAGTGAATGAACAGTAATTACTCTAGTGTTTAAATGCAGTGCATTGCGCTAACGCTACTCTGGCTAATTTCTGGACATAATGCTGCTTTCTCTTTGTGAAAACATAGCAACTCCTTAGAAAACCAGTGAATTGAAATAACTAATATTCATAACATCAGAGTTGCATTTACATTAAAACAGTCAACTGTGGAGTGGAAGTGCATAAAATACATTGAGTAATTTTATGGAGTCAGGGCTATTTTAAATGACAGTCACTCACAATAAAGCAATTTAGAATTCAATTTCTACACTGAACGTTTAAAGGAGAGTGAAAATAAATGTCCATAGCTATGGTAAGGATGATTGTAATACAAAAAGAGATCATCATCTGTGTTGTGTCAGGCTATGTTTACATTTTTCAAAACAATTTTACACTTACAGTAATGAAGAAATAGTATTATTTTAAAATGAATACATCAGTGAAATGCATTTTTATACACAGTTTGCTCAAACACATGCACACACACACACACACACACACACACACATATATATATATACAGTATATTCACATATACATATATGTACACAAATATATACACCAACATTTATATAAAAAAATGCTGAATCTCCTTTTGTGGGAGAGGTCGTGCCCTGTTAAGTCCAGACATGATCAATAGGTCATCAGACAGAGGGGGTCAGAGGTTAAAGGTCAGAGCTGACCTGACAGGACCTGGCTAGACAGGGGAAGGTGGGCTTTCTGGAAGAACAGAGTTGCTGATTTATAATTCAGAAGGGAAAAAAAAACTTCAACAGTGGTTCATTCAGATTCCACTTCTTCTTCTTTGAGCCAGAGGTGTAGAGTATTGATTAGGATGCTGGGAAGGGTGAGGTCATCCCAAGGAGGAACCTGTTTCTGTCTCTGCCTGACTCTCTCCTCTTCATTTCCTGAAGGTCAGCGCTGTGCACATGCAGGTGTTTTTCCAGTGTTGTTTGGCAAGAAGCCTTCGACAGAATTTTGGAAAGGATACAGTAATCTCCCTCTTAGCTTTTGAGGGAACATGAAAAAAATAAATTACTTTCAGGAAAATAAATCCCTTGCTTTAGCTGTTTAATTTGTCTACTGTGTGTAAACATTCAACGTGATTGAAATATCCATTGTTTCCAAGGAGAATTATATAGAATGGTAGAACCTCAGTGGTAAGAACCTCCAGAGTTACGGACTGACCATTCAACGGGTATGAAACCGGAGGTAGCATATAGAATGATGACTTATCAAGCTCCTTATTATCACTGATAATTATAAAAGCCTAATTAAACCTTATTAAAATTAGACATAGGGGCATGTCTCAGCACTATCGCTAAGTAATGCCATGTGGGGAAAGTCAACAGTATTTTATATAAAGAAGGGGGGAGAAAGGAAATCATACAGTTTGCAAAAGAGGCCACAGATAGCAGGTCACTTAAAAGGAGATCGTTCAGATATTATGAAAGTTCTAATGAGATCCTGATTACCCACAATAGAAGAGGTAAAGCACTGTTGTCAAAGTGCAGATATTCTAATGCTGCTGATACACTTGCGTGGTCAGACAAAGGTCATATGTAAATATTATACTCTTTATTGTAGCGGTGGGCAAGGAGGACCATATCTGTTTCTGGATTTGATGTCAAGGTCTCCTCTTAATGATTTAATTAGCCGTTTACGTGATCTGATATTTCAGCTACATTTCTTTATAGGCTCATGAATGCCAGCGAGCGACTTTTTTGTGTCCCTATATCGAACAATTTACGTTGGTCTAATCTACAAGTGCACCGGCATTGGTGCATACAGCCAGCTGGCTAATAAAGCCAGATTAAATGGTGGAAACAAAAACCTGCATACACACCGGGCCCTCCAGGAGTGGCGGGTCCCGCCCCGGCTTTATAGATTCAGCCGTTTGTCCAGCTGGTGCTGCAAGCCCCAGGTTAACAGCTGATTCATGGATGGGTCAATCCGAATTGACCCCTGTCCCCCATGTGACTCACACATCACAGCAGCATGAGGTTTGTGTCTGCGGTGCAGACGTTACTTAGAGACGTACTCGGCTGTGAGCGAGGGGGGAAATCAGTGGCAAGAGCGAGGGGCAGTGTGCCAATTTAGGCACCGCTCTAACACCAGAACTCGCTCCTGCATTTAAAACAGGAGGCAGTCCGCTGGAGTACGCTGGAAGAAAATGAACCGGAAGGTGTCCCTTTGTGTCCTAGACCCGATGCGTGGATTTTTATGATTTTTACTGCCTGTTCGGTATAGCACCAGAGGGATTTGGCTTGGTTTGATGGAGGAGTGCAGTGTTTATCAAAGACGACCCTGCCTGCCTCACGAATCTTAAATGTCCCACTTGGACTCTGCGACGGGCACGGGCTTATGTCTGCACGTCCAGTGGGATGTCGTAAATATCTCAGAAGCGCTCAGCCCCCGGAGGATGGTCGTTTTAAGGGCATCGGGAGCGGATACGTCGGCTCTCCCGCCGTTTGGCGCTCCTCGGCCGGACCGGGGCGGGTGTCACGCTGCGATACGCCAGTCACCGGCCGGCGGCTGGACGAAACGATCCATAACCCGTCCCGACGCGGTCGGCGCAGATTGTCTGCGGTGCCGGCGAAGGGCAGTCCATCATCCCCGCCCTTCTGTGTGTAGCCCCCGCCGTCCCCGCACATTTCAGTGAAATATGTGCAACTTCCCATTTAAATTAGGAGCCCCTGAACCATGAAGAGCACCACAGGTATCTGTTGTAGTACCAGCCTAATGCAAAAGTGGCCTGTCTCGTAATGCTCCAACAGCAAAGACATCCAGCCATTCAGCTGTAACATATTAAAAGCAGAGGAAATAAATTACTCTAGCCCTGATGACTTATGAGTTATGTCTCTGGAGTTAAAGAGTAGTAGTGTGAAAAGCTCAGGTGAGGGGGGGAGGGGGTTATTTTGCAATAGAAGCTAACTACCCCCACTCCCCCAGTTTTACCTATGACTGTCCTCTAAAATCCACCCTAGACAATTAGCAATTGGAACAGGTGTCAAGTCTCACACATAAAAAACAAAGATAAATCAGACATTTTTGAGATGATGTAAGTTCAACATGGGTGCGTGTGTATGATTTATTGATGGTTTTTGCTTCTGCCCCTTTCAATGATGAATGGTAACACTAACAATTTGTTTTAATGTGAAAAAAATGTGGAATACAAAAATAAATAACAAACTAAATACATAAATCTGGTGACATATTTTTACCCTGCCAGCTTGAGGCAATTTTCTATCATGTACCTGTTTGTCAGGACACTCTCAGATACCAAGCATTATTCAAGATGGCTAATTAAAAGCTTAATTAGGTGCTTAACATGTGAAATGCTTTTTTCAGAATTAAAAAACATTGGGGCCCATTTTCCTTACAAGCAAATATATTTTTTTAAAACAACAACAACATATATTTAAGTTGAATCTCCATTCAATTTTAGATACATCTGCTGAATTTGTCAACCATGGAGATGGCGGTTTTAAATGTCCTTGTGAGGTCAGTGTGTTCCAGAAAGCCTGGAGACCCGCCTGGACCCAAAACATCAGCCCAAAGCTATGCTTGTTTCCAGAGGTTAAACACTTTCCCCATAAGGAGATGAATGCCTGAAAAAAATAGATTGAATCTGGTCTTTTTGATTTGAACCTGAGTATTCTTCAAATGAGGTATGAACTGATGGCGGCGTGGTTTAAGAGACCGGGCTCCATGTCACTCACTGACTCACGCACCTCTGACCTGGCCCGGAGTACGTGCTCCCTATTGCAGGGAGAGTGTATGTGTCTGTTCACAAACAATAATAGTAATAAGAACAAGAAGAAGAAGAGGAAGAAGAAGAGGAATAGTAATAATACATTATCAAACTATAAAAAAAACTGTTCAACAATTACCAAACCGAATGAAAAAAATTTGTGGAAAAAAGTAAGTAAATGGAAGGTTGTGCAGGAAAGTCTAGTTTTGACTGATAGTTCAGCTCAATTTATGTACCCTGGGTCAAACTCTATTCATGGCCTGGCAGGGAACTCAAAGCAGTCTATTGTGAAATGGCTTGAGCACAAATAGAGAAACCATGGTCCTGTAATACCATTTTCAGATTGATATAAATATGCGATGCAGAATGGCAGGGTGTGGCAAGACCTCCTCACAGCCCCTTCAGGTTCATTCTGATTAGGCACAGGTCAACGCCAACGTCCTTCGATTCTTTACCTCATTGGCTTATTGTGTCAGCCAATGCTACAGTAGTGACCATTGCCTTTAATGTCTCGGTCTCTGTGACAGTCAAAATATGCATTATCCTTTATTTTCACATGTAAAATAGCTTTTTTTATCATTTGTATTTGTATATTTAATACAGACTGGCATATGTTACACATTACCATAAGAAGTGTATGCATTACATACATGTGATACAATGTTACATATATATTTTAGACTAATTTTGTTAGATTACAGAATAGCTAAAGATCTTTAAAAAACAAAATGCCTGTTATGTTTGTATGATAATAATACATACATTTCTCAGCAATTATATCGTGAGCATGGCATAAAGTCATCCCGGGCAAAGCTAGTATATGATAATAATTTCAGGCAATGGTTTTCAACCAACACACACACAAACAACTACAATAATTGCTACAACTAATGATCATCAAATGTTAACATTTCCTTTTACTTGTTGTTGCTGTTTTTTTCCACGTTTTTTTCTTCATTTTAAATGAGTATTTTCACAAAGCAAACAGACACTGCTGTGCATTGCTGGTCAGCAGAAGAGCTCTGTGAGAATCCCTAACAAGAGTGTCATGCAAAAGTCTGTGCAATCTGCCTGTAGACAAAAACAAAAAACGGTGCTAATCTGGTTATGAAGTTACATTGTTATACAAATGGAAGAAAAAAAATCCATAAAGAAGTAATGAACTAAACCCCACCGACAACAGAGTAAATACTGGAGGAGTTAATAAACCTAGAGTAATAAATATAGTGCCCCTGATTCAATAATAATGCCTGGGAGCTATTCTGTTTTCGTCAGAGCCGTCACAAGGAGTATAGAGTTGACATTGTTTTAGAACCAGATTTATTTTAATGGTGTGCGCTCGAGTGTGTGATGAAACGCTACAACTAAATCATCAACTTGTTTGTCTTATATACTGTATGTGTTCATATGTAGAAATACAAGTAACTGCCAACATAAAGGAAATGCCTGAGCAAGTGAAGGGTTCTGGCGGCTCTGTTATGGTGTGGGCAGCATTCTCCAGCCATAGTTTAGGTCCACTCAACCCCTCAGAGAGCAAGATAAACACCAATGGATACAAAGTCATCACCTTCATCCTATGGTGAAGAATTTCTATCCTGATGGGAGTGGTCTCTTCCAGGATGACAATTCCCCCATCTCAGTCACCAGATCTCAACCACATTGAGCACTTACGAGAGATTTCCACCACCATGAACACAACCAACCATTGATCGCATGCGCTTTCTCGTTCCATTCTTCAGATGGGCAGGAGAGAGGGAGATATAATATTGAGCCAGGTTAGGCTGCCTGGTTAGGAGTGCTTTTTAAGTAAGGCCTAACGATGAGCGCTTCCGACGAAATGAGGGGACGCTCAGCATATGGATGTCGCTCCTGCGGCGTAGCGTCCTGCTTCCGCCCCGTCTCATCTCACAGAGCGTGGCCCAGACGCCGGGCAATGCACAGTGCTGCCTGCTGTCCGCTGTCCGGCGGAGGAGCAGGAGGGACGGACGTGATGCAGCGATCGCTGGGCCGGTAAGGATAACCTGTGCTCAGAATCCAACTCATCTACCAAATGTGGTGTGGAGAGTTCACTCAAGCTCTGCAGAGAGCACTCCCACACCATCTGATGACTCTGAAACTTGTACTTGTACTTGTACTTGTTTGTTGGCAGTTACTTGTATTTCTACATATAAACACAAAGTATTTAGTGTACGGTCCCTTATGCACCAGGTCTCTGCCGAGGCCTTAGAATAGCCTAACTAATGCATTCGCTGCATGCCGACCTCCCTGCGTTCTGTAAAAAAATAAAAAAAATGCATCCTTGTTGTACCCTTTTAAAAATATATATATTTAAATGTTTTAAATAAAATATAGAGCAATTAATGGGAAGCCTTCCCATCGATTCAATCGTGAAATTTGGACAGAAATCAGTTTCTACGGGGCAGAGCTCGTCCTCGGAAGAGCTAATGAGATTTTAATCAGCTTCTGTCAGTTTGAGCTCCTCTTTGCAGAACTAATATAAATAATGAGATTTGCATATTGTCGCAGGGTGCTGTGTTTACTCCAAGGTGTTTGCGTAGCCTTTATTCCCAAGAAGGCGCCCGCTCACGAGCAAACAGCAATTTGCGAATGCACCACGGCGCAATAAATGGCACTTCTTCCGCACCGACTGTAGAACCATGCCTGTCACGTTACCAAGATATTGCTACCCAGTCAGTCTGGCTTGGGAAGAAAACAAATGAAATTTAAAAAGTAATAACTTGCTATATGTGAGGCTCATTATGAAAGACCAAGTGCTCAAGAGGAGGAAACAAGAAACACAGCGCTCAACAAGCTGATATATAGTAAACACAGCCACGCCAGACTTGGAGGGAAATAAATGAATCATGTTTTACAACTTTTTTTACATGCATATGCATTGTGAGCAATTGAGCAGGTGAAATATTAGTGGTGCATGTGCACCCCTACTTATTGGGGTAGAGGGGTATTGCAGCAATTTGTTTTTCTTTCACTCAAGCAATCCTCAGCAAACATTTCCTTTTGGAGACTTCTGAGCAAAGGGAAATAAACAAACCCCATAAAGAAAGGGGAATTAGGTGTAGCGCCTGGCTATACTATACCTGCCCAACTCCAGTAATTCTACACAGGCTTTCATCTCCAGGGGATCACCAGAACATATTGTTTTTTTATGCTTTACACTTGAGCATTACACGTTTAAAAATGCATTTTTGTGCCGATTTTAATAAGGCAGATCACAACACCGGTTCTGTTCATACAGGGCCCACACTCTTAGCCACGCCACACCTGCATTAGTCTGCAATGTGTCATAGTCTCTATGCAATTCTTTTTTTTTTACTATAAATTTCTATTCAGCACATTTCAACAGTGCCTGCCTCCTTGTGCTGCAGCAGGGGAATTTATTTATTAACGAATGGATGGGGGAGACATCCCAGAGTGCTTTTGTAGGTATTAAAATGTTATTCAATGTTTTGATATGATGCAACGTAATTAACGTTCAGCTGGGCTTATCGCTCGGAGATTCTGTACACTTGTTGCCATTCAGTCAGAGTAAATAACCCAGTGGAAGTGAATGACAGAGGCAGAAATGACTACAGCGTCGGGGTATTGTACATCTGTTAGACTGCAAATTAATACTGAAGCAGGCTCGAGCTAATTCAATCCCGTCTCAATAGAGTCCCCCTATCGAGTGAACAGCTGCGAAGCTCCGCTTTCACAATCTTACCCACAATGCACTTCTCGTTGCCTTTTCGTTGGGATTTTTCTTTTTTAAATATCGTACACATGGGAATCACATCCTATATACAGCATATATATATATATAGATAGATATATATCTTTTCATTCTTCGCTGTTATTATCAAAGTGATGACGGATGGAGTATTCCACTGAACATAAATTCGTACTAAAAAATGTTTCTGTGCTGATCAATCCGATTACGATATAAATACGTATATTTAAATAGTATTTCTGCGATCTGAACATTGCACTCATGGAAAAAAATGTAAATTGACCCTTTTTTAAACTTAATTACATATAGGAATATTTGGGGAAGCACTATTGGAGTCACAAAACAAATCAACTTCAAGACCAAGGGATAAGGACTCTTTTGGGTCTCTTTTGACATAACTTTTTATTAGTTAGCTTATTTACACATTTAGAAACCATGTGTGGACCCCCGTGTGTCGACTTCTCCAAGGCAACGTCCCTTTCGTGGTCACAGGCCCGGGATACTCCACACATGTCTGTGCCACTTCTCCACACCCCTGCTCACTAGACTGTGCGTCATATGCTGCATGCTAAAAATCCCATATCTTTACTGCAAGACAAGGATATCTGTGCACCTCCCAAAATCAGGAGGAATCTATGGGCTCTCTCTCTCTCTCTCTCTCTCTCTCTCTCTCCCTCCCTCTCTCTCCCTCATTCTCTGTTCAGATGTTGCAGTAATTGTAGGAGCCAGCTCAGCAGTCATAATGCCTGACTGTAATCAAAGAACTGACAAAAGACTCCTTTCATTTTCTGTCTGGTTTTGTGTACATTATTATACGTTTCCATTTCACTCACACATCTTAAAGTCGGGGGGCCCTCGCGTGGTAATTTTGCATTGAATGAGACGACGGTGATCAAAGTCACAGGGATCTTTTTGATTCTTCAGAATAGCCAGCCCTCCCTCTGTTATGCCTTTTGAACATCTTAGACTTCTGCAAAAAAAAAAACAGAGAGAGAGAGGGAGAGAGAGAGAGAGAGAAAAATCGCTTCTCCTGCATTCCTCTTGTAGATATTCCCATTGCACCTTTGCGTTGGAAGGTGTCTGTGTATTGTTTTGGGAGGAGAAGTCTCTCTAGGGTGGGACAAAGGTAGTGATTCTGGGGTTGTAAGACTTACACTGTTCTCTGTCATGTCTTTTGTCTCGTTTCAACACATGACAACATTGCGCTGTCTTTTCGGCTTAGGTACTGAACCATTATCAGTTCATATCCTGTATTTTCTTTTGACAAGTGTGCATATCGTGGAGTATTGCAAAATGCTGATGCCATAGTTTTGTATCGTTTGACTTTTTCAACTAAATGTTGGTTATTGGATAGTAGTCTTGGCTGCTGCACTCAGTATCACAGCCATTAAGGTTACTGACTGTACACTTGATGAAAGAATAATTTTCACTTTCATTTTGCCACCTTTGAAATGATTTGCATGCCTGCACAGCTTCGCATTCTCACCAGAATGGTGCTTTTTTTTTGATCAGCAGCAGAAGACAAAAAAAACGAGAGACAATTGATGTGAAACGCTCACTAAACCTTAAGCACTCTTGCCTGGAGTTTGCGAGAGAGGCGAAGGGCGCCTTGCCACCGGGTTCACGATTCAGCTGCGAGTAACTGCTGGACGGCTGCCAGTCGATGTTCTGAGAGACCCCCGTTCCCGGCCCTCCCCTCTGAGATACCCTGAGGAGGGGGGGGTAGAAAGGGCGTCGATCCGGCGCGGCTCCACCAAAAACACAGCGAGGCAAGGGGCGGAGGTACTGTAGCAGGCAAAATGTCCCATTGCCCATCATTATCCTGTCAAATTTCGTAATCACTGAGAGCAAACCTGGATGAATTGCACTCAACTGTGCAATTTCTCAGTGGGTATCGAGAAAAGGCACGCGGGAGCATTGATGGAGGTGAAAGCCAGAGGAGACTGATGGACTGGAAGAAGCCGGTCCCTGTGGTTCTATGCTAGTTGAGAAGGAGCGGAGGAAAAACAGCCACAGGTAAACTACAAGGGGAAAGTGATTACCTTACGCTGAGTGAATGATGGTGCTCGGCAGTTGCGGCGAGACACAACGTATTCACGCTGGACACTAAACTGCTATCAGTGTCTGCAGTAAGACTGACATTTAATCTACATTTGCCCTTAAATTTGACTTACACATAAATGCAAGTAAATAAATGCAAACTCTTGCTTTTAATTGTGATTTAAAGTTAAGGGCAAATTTTGATTGAATACAGGCCTATGTACATGTACCTGTCCTGTATATAGGTTTTCCAGTTTCATCATAAACGGTGGTGGTCCAACACCCTATTAAGTGACTTTATATTGGTGTTTCCATTATTATTATTATTTTATCTCATTGTATCTCGGGCATGTTTGAGAACCTGTCAAATGTCACTGATTAATTAATGACACAATGTCACGACAGCGTATGTTCTGTCGTGCGGGCTCTATCATTACCGGGCAAATGCTGTAAAGCACTTCTCAACTAAAAGGCTACAGTGTCAACAAAACCATTTAATTAAAAAAATTCTAAATTCAAAAGAGAGACATACTTTATTTCTCTGTGGGCGTGTGTGCTTGTGGGGGAGGGGGGGGGGGGGAGGAGGTGAGGGATCAAGAAGGTCATCAGAGGTCATAATATAACATTCAGGATTTCAGGATATGCTGCTTTCAGGGGATACACGAAGCACATGGACGTGTGCGGCACATGGCTAGTGTTACCTGTAAGGCAGGAAATGACAGAAAGGAGGACTGACCACCTCAGCATTTTTGTTTCACCTGCTTTGGAACAGACTATTTTATTACTGAGTTAAACGAAGCAAAGAAATCGCTTAACGCCGAGGGAAGATAACGATCCCCAATGAGGACGTGTTGACAGTTCTCAAGAAAGATAAGTGTAGGAGAAAGCCGTCAGTGGCCACGTTCTCAAATTTCGCGCAAATCATCAGCGTGGAATTATCCCTGCAATCTTCCAGGCACCCTTAGACTCACGTTGCCCACCTTTTGTTTGGGGGGGTGGGGGGAATCAGCGATAACACCAATTAACATCCACCCCAAGAACACTTGTCTAATCCACCCTAAACGATTATCAGCTGGCTTCGGCTGTCTCTGGTCACGTGCAGGCCTTGTGCTTGTTTGTTGTGTTTGCCGAGTTCTCCTCTGCTCTTTATACGAGCCGACCTTTTCTTGCACAAACGCTCATAGCTGGTTTTTTATCTGACTTGCAATTTTGAAAAGTGGGTTTTGCAGCAGGTTCAAGCTGCCAAATGGGCAGCAGGTACAGGAAGTGAGCAAGATCCACTTGTGGTCCCTCGGGGCTGGGTTTTAGGTTCTTTCAATTTCAGGAAATTGTGATTTTATGTTTTATCATGGGAAGAACAGTCTTTCGCAAGGGTTCTCAGCCTTGTTTTTTTGTGAACTGTTTTTGAACTGTTGTTCTTTTTTATAAACTATGCACAGGAGTGCAAGGAATAAAATAGCGTACATTCATATATAAAATAAAATGTATCACAGAGACAAACAAAAAACACAAGCAGATTACATAAAATGATCTACTATCAAAGCTCCTAAAAAATGTATCCAGCACTTAATGGTCCTTACTTTAGCTCCATTCATTTTTGAATGTAAATCTCTGATAACCATAAGAATAAAGGAAGGTTTCGGGTAAATGATTGTATAATGGTTTTCATTGCACTCTACCTAAAAAAATGTGTTATTAGATAATCCCATGATTGTTTAGAAGAAGTACAATAGGGGATGGCTTTATTTCGGTTCTCTACCTTTTTTGTATCATTTTGTGATAAGGAAGTTCATGGAAGTTAGTGATTACAATTTATTATTATAATTATTATTACTTTGTATACAGGGAGGGCTGTTAAATGGCTCTTTGTACTAAAATGCTGGTTTTCAGTGTAGTGACGTGACTTATGATCAGCTGTCAAATCCTGACAATTAAATAGCAGTGGCCAGAAGAAGCTCATAATTGGCCTGGAGCGTTGCCCATGGAGGGAGGGAGGGTTTCAGTTGACGGGTTTGTAATTGTCTCATTGCGTAAGAGCGCCCCCTCTGGTCATTTGGAGCCCCTGCAGTCTGCTGTGAGTGATGTGCACTCTTCCGATGCAATGACAGCACAGCTCGGCTGGTGGACTACAAAGAGAAAAGAAATGGCGGCTTGACACTTGAATAAGTGAGGGGTCCTTTAAATGGGTGCAGTCCTGCGAGTGTCCATCGAGGGGTGCCATGGCTGATCCCCCCACCCCCCCCCACCCCCGTGCCTGGCTGGGAATTCTCCCTCTCGCATGGATGGTGTTTTCATGTTCCGAAGTAATATTAGAAATGGAATAAAAACAATCCCGCATGCCAAATGTGATCCTCTTTGCTCAATATCATAACATATCCAGGGGTCTGGTTGACATATTGTTTCAGAATATTGTTTCAATATCCTTCTAAGATGCAATTTTCCCACATTTTTATTACATAACTATAATATTGCGGACCTATGGCTTTGAGTTGGCATCTCTTTGGCATAGTTGACTGCCCACTGTTCCTGCATCAGTCCTCCGGCACTCCCTTGCCAGTGTGAAGTTATTTTCATAAAGATTTTTAAGATTTTTAAGGTTCTTGCATGCTCTTGTGTCATTCAGTGTTTCTCTTGCCAGCAGGAAAAATGTATTCATTGCGAATAATTGATCGGTTTTCATGAATTAGTTATTTAATTATTTAATGAATGAATGATTCATTCACTCATGCATTAATTCATTTATTTAAGTCAGATTCACTCTCTTGTTTCTTTGAGTTTATTTCACGATGTGTTGCTTTTGAAGGCCCAGCATGTCTTTCAAAGGTGCATGCACTGGGATTTGATTACTGTTCTTCTCTGTAAAAACACTCCGAAAAAAACAAAAACCTACAGACTACTGTAAAAACCTATGCCCTACTTTTCAATTTCCTTGAGTTTGAAGCTCTTAACTGGACTGCTTGAAAGGAAACACAGGGGTGGGGGTGGGGGGAGGGGATTGGTGAGGGGGGGGGGGGGCGTACCTGCGGGGCCGTCTCCACTGCCGCACATTTCATTTAAGGATTTCGCGTGCGATAAGGTCCGCCCCGCTTCCCTCCTTCCGGGGACTTGTGACGATCCCCCTCTCGGCTGCCTTGTCTGTCTTGGTTCTAAATCCATTGACGGAATTATGGCGAGCGGTTCAATAATTCAGATTAGCGCTCATGTTTATTAATGCTCTACATCTGTGCAAACAACATGTCAAGCAGAGAGTTTATTGTAATTGCCTGAGCAAACAAAACCTGAAAGAAGCAATTTCCAGTTACAATGTGCTGTGACAAGTAATGAGGCCATTGGCATTCTGCTCTGATTGCATCCCCCGTCCTTTTCATCACTCCTGTAATGTGTGTGATAGATATTTTTATAAGGGATGAAGGTGTGGGATAATGTGGTTCAGCACCAGAGGAAGGCTTGTGATTAAAGATAATCATCATTTTCCTCCTGCAGATCTTATTAGTTTTCTTTAACATTATTTATTCATGCTTATATGTGTGTGTGTGAGTGTGTGTGTTTGCATACCTGTAAGCTCTGGGTGTGTGTGTGTGTGTGTGTGTGTGTGTGTGTGTGTGTGTGTGTGTGTGTATGTGTTTGCATACCTGTAAGCTCTGGGTGTATGTGTGTGTGTGTGTGTGTGTGTGTGTGTGTGTGTGTGTGTGTTTGCATACCTATAAGCTCTGGGTGCATGTGTGTGTGTGTGTGTGTGTGTGTGTGTGTGTGTGTGTGTTTGCATACCTGTAAGCTCTGGGTGCATGTGTTTGTGTCTGTGTGTGTAAATGTGTGCATACCTGTAAGTTCTGGGTGCAGGTGTGTGTGTGTGTGTGTATGCAGGTGGATGCATTCATTTGTGTGTGTACTGTACCTGTGTGTGTGTGTGTATGCAGGTGGATGCATTCATTTGTGTGTGTACTGTACCTGTGTGTGTGTGCATTTGTGTGTGCGTATTAGTGCGTGTGTGTGCATGTGCTTGTGTGCATTTGTGAGTGTGTGTGTGTGTATGTGCATGTGAGTGGTAGAATTTGTTCTCATAGCGACAGTGGTAATGAGTGACTGTTATCCAGGCTTATAGGAAAAACGATTGTAACAGAACCACACACTGCCACACTTACAGTGCCTGTTCAAAAAATATATAATAATAATCAATTGTGCAATACAGCAGAAACTGAAAAAAAAATGTTATCTAATTGAAAATGACACTGGGTAGCATTAGTACGGAGAGTAACATGTATTAGTGTTCTCCTGAATTAGTCATTATTACTTAATTGAATTTCGATACTAAATATTTAATTGAATAATAGCTCTAGGTTTATTGAATTCACCCTCCATTTGTGGTGAGGCGGGCCTCTTAATGGTTTTTAAAAGTGGCTCGCTTAAAACATACGTTTTCATGTCATTTCAAATGTGATCATAGCCCCGCTATAATCACTGTCGCGCTCTGAGCAACAGGGACAGGAGGCCCCTGCGTTGCAGGCGATGTTATTACCATTCACGAAGGCTGAAGGAATATGCATGTAAATGCACACACATACAGTATATATTGGATATAGCATTTTCTTAATTCTCCTCCCCCTCCACCCCCTCTTCAAAGTGGCAGCTCTTTATCAGCCGGTGAAAGACTTGAAGCCCGGGTGTTAAAGTGGAATCTGGAGGGAGAAAGGCGCGTGGATTAGAATCGCTGGGCTTTGACTGAATTAATCTGCGCTGGTTTAGGCTCAGGCTCGGGCTCTCTCTCTCTCTCTCTCTCCGAGCGTTCCCGCTCACACGCGGCGTCGTTCACGCTTGCTCACTTTATTGGCTCGTCGTAATCCGCCGGCGCCGCGAAAGACACCGGCGACGTGAGGGACGGGAGCGACATGCATGGCGAGAGATTACGCGGCGGGCAAATTTCAAACACCGACGTTACACAGACAACAACGCAGTTGGCATTATTTACCACCCTAGCATGACATTTTAATTAATCACACTTAGTAATCATGTCTTAATAGTATTTTTTTTTAAACTTTAAAACCTACTACGGCAGAGAGGAGATATTATAAGTCATGTATAATTCCTAATATTTGTGTGGCTGTCGGACTGAGTATGAGTTACACGTGGAGGAGCAGATCCACTGCCTCCCGCCAGTGCAAGATTTTACGTGGACTGTAAAACAGTCCTTCTCTGCTACAGGATATTTATTTTTAAGTCTATGGGGTTGTGTATGTGTAATGTATGTGCAAAGTCGGTGGGGTTGTGTATGTGTGATCGGGTGGTGTTTGGGTTTCTTGCCAGCTATCCCTCCCATGTAAGCCATGAAGGGACATCTTTATAAAAAAGATTATCATGCTGTGAGTAACTTATGGAAAAACACCCTTACTGCATCTTGTAATAATTTGTTGAATATGATCCTGAATTATGAAGTACTTTTTCAGACACTTGAGTAAAAAGAGAAAAAAAAATCAATATTTTTGTTGAATATATATATAGCACCTGAATATTACTTGTAGATGAGTTTGACTCTTTGGACATTTTTCGACAGTTTGACTAAAAACGAATCGTTGGTTTGATTTTTAAAACACTCCATACTACTCCACCGATTAGTCTTGATCTATGACTTAAATATATACAATTCTGACCAGGCCATCGGGCCAAAACGTGTGATTTAATCTGGGTCTTGGCTCAAGACTATTTGAGACCTGAGGAACGCTCTCTAATTGATGTATTGATCAAGAAAATGTTTTCCTTTTTTAAGCACTGATAGAATATTTCAAAAGAGCATGACGGTGTAGCTACCGTTCTGACGGTTTTCAGGAGTTAAAGCTCATGTTTGGCCGATTGGCATTCTTCTGGCATTGGCATTCTTCTGGGCGCTCGCATCCGGAAGGCCTCCTCGATGCTCGCGCCCCTGGCTCGTCGGCACATGAAGAGAATATTGCGGCGCTCTTGGCCCCCGGAATGCTGAGTGAAACAGAACGGATCGCAGCGTTAGCGCCAAGGGGAAGGCTCAGGGTGCTTAGACCCGTGATAAAGTGTCTAGGTTGCAGGTTCCGTTTGATGGGCCAGGATTAGAATCCCCGTTATGATTGATAGATTTATTTGTCACTCCTGTCTGTGCGCGGATGGCTTATGCACAGCCCGGGACGCGGCGTCATTCATCAGAGCGTAAATAACGCGCTTTTTAGTCACGTATCCGGGACCCTGTTAGGAGTGACGTTCGACATCGCCGGAGCTGTGTGGCATATTCGCTGCAAATGGCCTGATGTGGGGAAGAGATCCCTCTCCTCGACGTCCTGTAAGGGGAACACGAGCCGTAGATGCTGCTGGAACACAAATGAGATGCGGGCTCTTTTTTGAGACGCGGGTTGAGAGTTAACAGCACTCACTCAATGTCTATTAGTGCCAGTCTGGATGAGGATGTAGTGTTCTCTCTTAAAACCAGGATTTTTTTATAATTACTGCTTATTTGGGTTGAGCACAGGCGACAAATAGGTTTTCCATAACTTCATATAACACTTTTATCATAACAAATTGTTCATCTCAACAATAAAATCTAAAAGACAACAGGGAGAAGTACTTTTTTATGTGGGAGTCATTTGTTAATGTGCAGTTTCTATTGAAGGTGTTCTTCCTGTTTCATGGCTGAGATTAACTCTGTGTGTTTGTGTGTTGACTGCGCTGTTGAAGTATACAGAAACTTTACGAATCACACATTGTACTTGAGCATATTTTTTTGTACATAAGTACTATATGGTCCATATTTCATATTAATATTCATATTGTTCAGCACTGAGTTTTGAAAAAATGAATAAAAACATTATTTCGTATGCAAAGCTATGTTACTATGAAGCGCTATCAATATGCTTAATCAGGGAGATCAGAGGTCATGGTCACTTATTTGTAAATGCAAATGCAAATTTGGGGGGTGGGCGTCACATGACCCTAGTCACCCCTCTGTTGGAGTGAAATATACAGAACTAGTATAAGTGTGCGTGTGTGTGTGTGTGTGCATTTGTGTGAGTTTTGTGATCACGTACAAACTGTGTACTGTGAACAGTAGGCTCAGAGAGATTCTGACAAAGGAATGCTCAGATGAGATTTCTTCACTGATGCACTGATGCCACTTTTTTCATGTTTCGAGCTTTCGCCAATCCATTTACACAGCTAGATATCACTCTGGAACCATTATATGGTATACACATTTCTCAATGCTTCAGTGTGGTTTTGAACCCGTACTTTTGCATAAAGAAGTACAGGTATCAGTAAAACTGTGAAGTATAGCAGCCAGGCTGGAGGAGCCTGACTTTGACTGAAATCAGTATGCTGGGCCTAGATTCAATAAGCATTTGTCCTAAACTTTGTTCCTCAATACATTTAAGTGTTACTTCGCAGACAGAGAATGTATGAAAAAAATATGGTTGCATTGAAAGAAGCAACCCTTGCACAGAATCATTTTTCATTCAAAGGTATGGATGTTGATTGAATCCAAGCTTTATTGAATTGAATTGAACATTGGATTTATATAGAAACCAAAGCGCTTTACAATGATAGAGGCAACTCACCTCAACCACCACCAATGTGCTGCACCCACCTGGGTGAACGTGACGACAGCCATAGTGCGCCAGTACAAACTCACTACACATCAGATACCAGTGGAGAGGTGAGGAGGGAGGGAATGAATTAATTCCATGTATGTATATATATATATTGAGCCAGTGCCATGCTTGAGCTTTAGTACCAGCATGCCCCTACCATTCTGTTACAAATGTCAGTCGTATTGAGAAACTTGTTTGGACCATTCATGATGCCCCATGTGGCCACCATGTTCTGTTCCATATACACACATTCATTGGCTGTTGCCTTTCAGTCTGAAGGTTGCTCAAGGGGCCATTGCTCCATTGCACAAAAACACTCATAAAAAGTATACAATGTTGTACCTATTAAAGTACAAATGGTACACTGTGGCAGCACCCCTGTAGGGTACTGAATTGTACCTTTAGTCAGAAGAACATAATTGCACCCTTGTGAGAAACAAACCTCTTTTTCCATCCAATATGGCTGTCAGTGGGAATAAGGGTTCATTACCCTACCTCGGTACATATCTGTAGCTTTCCTCAATCTGTACCCTTTTCAGTGGGGTAAAGGTACAAAACCTTATCACGAAGGACCTTTGAAGGTACAATGAGCACATTTGTACCCCGAGGAACGAAAGTGTACCCTAATTGTGCCTATGTTTTTTGAGAGTGAAGGGAAAGCAGGAACACGGAAGTCAAAGAGGATCGTTGAAGTGCTGCAGGAGTAAAAGAACACCCTTCCAGCCGAGCGCGTGCATAAGAGTCTTTAACCTTATCGTACCATCGACGCAATGAGCTGCAGGGACACAGAAGCCATCCTTTACACAGAGGAAGCCGATTGGCTGGCTTTCCCTGAGCAACGTCTCACCCAAGGTGTGCTATTATCTTTGCATAAATGCACACCTTGTCATTATTTATTGCTTAATTAGCATTGTGCTTAATTTAATTTACATTAATCAAGGAAATGGCAGTGGTGCTCGGGGAGTGTTTTGCACACATTGCATGTTAAACATATTGTACGCTATTCTCCTATGGAAAGTAAATTGCATTCCTCTCTGCAATTAATTGATCACGTTCGGTAATCTATCAGCACGGTGCGGTGTACATCCTGCCGGTATGTGAACTTGTGTGGAAGTGTAATGGCTACATTTCTCGACATATTTTTGTATGAAATTGTATGAAATGCATTCTATGATTTATTTACAGTACTTCTGAAAGAATAATTTCTGTACTGTAATTCAGATTCTTGCTTGACATTGTCTCAAACAGTGGTATAGCCAGGAATTATTTTGGGGCGGGGGGTTTAGGGTTGAGAATGCAAAGCATTTTGGCCTTTTTAGGTAGGCTAATATGTTCCAAACTAGTGGCCCAAATTATACTTACTATACTATACCTTTTATTTGTATTGTGTTTCATAAGTATGAAAATATTAGCTAGAGTTATTATGGTAATAATAATAATAATAATAATAATAATAATAATAGAAAAATATATTAAACATTGTTATCTTTATCATCATCTCCATACATTTTATTATGATTTTAATTATTATTAGTATAGCCATAATAATGATAATAATCTCTCTGACCAGACTGTCTATTCAAATGTATAAAAAAGAAAAGGTCTCAAACTTGAGCATTTGTTTTATTTATGTGAAGGAAGCAGAAATCTTTGGCTCTTGCATCACTTCTGTCCCTCTTAGAGCAGCAATGGGTGAGATACAGAGAGAGAGAGAGAGAGAGAGAGAGAGCAGGAGTGATGGGAGAGAAAGAGCGAGAGAGAGGGACAGAGAGGTACTGTAGCAGGAGCAATGGGGGAGATTCATAAAGAGAGAGAGAGAGAGAAGAGAGAGAGGTACTGTAGGGGAGATAGAGGGAGAGAGAGAGCGGTAGCGGGAGGCGGTGAGAGCGACTCGATGTAATTAAAGCAGCATTAATAGAAGGCAGAGGCATGGAGAGGAAGGTCAGTTTCTGGCTGAGACTGGGATCCACACACACACACCCCTCCCACCAGCCTAGTCCTGCACCTGTCCCATAAGACGCAGGGAACGCTGGCGACTAAGAGGATTTCTCTCCGGATCCTCCGGGGGGCCGGGCGGGAACGGGAGAGTGAGAGGGACTGATCTAACAGAGCCTCGTTAATGGGAACAAGCCAGACCAGCCCGCATGCAAATTGGAAGTGTTCCCTTTTGTCACGGGGGAAGGGAATTCTCCGTCAGGCTTTGGTCTTCCTCAACTTATTCTAATTAAGAAATGATAAGTGCGGCGCGAGCCAACCCCCTCAGATATCGATGCGAAGCTGATCCATCTCTCTGGGATTTGGGGGAGGGGGGGCGGAGGGGTTGGGGATCCGCCGTACGTTGGTTAGCTGAAATGAATCCACGTGTTTGAAGAGCTCGTAATGCTCGGATACCGTTGTTGAGACGCCGCCGAACATGGTGCGATGTCGTTTCAGCACTTTGGGAACATTGTGAGAACGCTGTGTGTGAGTTCTGGAGGTCAGGGCTGTACACCGATGGCGCATGTACTACAGTAATAAGACAGGTAGTGCTCTCTGAGCTTCGGTAGTCTGTCCGTTGTTGGTCATCATTAGTGGGAGAGCATTACACTGCCTGTCTGACACCTCCCGAGGCCCTCGGCAACAGGGCCTGTTTCAGCAATGTCTGTCTCATCCAATCCAGCCTGTCACATACTGTAGCAGATTTTTTAGACAATCTTGGTCTTGGCTCTTCAGCAAATCCCATTAGATAACACTCTCCTGTCCAAAACTCTCCGTGAGTATGGCGCCTGCAAGCCCAAGCACATCGCAGCACAAGGTACCGTATCACAGCTCACGATTCAATCAACGTTTGTATTTAAGTTTGAATTGGATGCTGTTGTTGTTGTTGTTTTTCTCCCAGAATTCGTCGGGTTAATTTGAGTGATTACTGAAATTGCCATACCGTGTTTGTGATGAAAAAAGAAACAAACACTTGAATTTATTTGTCAAAGTCAAAGTTTAAGGACAAATGCTGACTGGGTCCAGGCCAGTACATGTGGGCAGCTACAGGGAACAACAGGCCCGTTTTGCCACCTTTGCCACCTACAGGTGTGTTTAAGCTGATCTCTTCTGGAGAGAGTCTCACAGAGTAGTAAATGATTGGCTCATTCTCCAATCTCTCCATGCTATAGAAAACTCATGTAGATACACTTCCCTGTCGTCCCACTTTGTGACACAGTACGATTCATATTTTACACAAAATTCATATTTTGATTAATTAACAGACACTTTTAAGTCCAAAGTGACTTGCAAGCCATGACACAAATGAATAAAGAGAAATGCTACGTGCGTGAATATATATGTCATTTATTGTAATATGTAATTATATAATCATGAGTGACTTAACACAATGAACCCTGGTTCCAAGGATGTTTGAAATATCAGTGCTCAGAGTTCCCCCAAAAAAACCTTGTAGGACAGGTTTCTGTTGGCTTTAAATGAAGGTCCTGTATTGTATGGTACAATTATAATTCCAGTAAAAATATATGTAGATTCAAATGATATCTCCCATCTCTCATGTTTGTCTTCTGTCATTTCTTGTGACCATTCCGCCTGAGAAACAGCGAGCCGGGCATGTTGTATCATGTTACTCATGTATCCACCATGATAGCTACGATAATAGCAATAAATGAACTTGTACTTTGAAATGCGGCATGACAAATTGAACCGTTATCTCTAAAATACGCCTCGTACTCAAAAGACAATGAAGATGGTAAACAATATTCACAGCTTCATGTCTGGGCTTCAACATTGAATTAAGTTATTATTGTGTTATTATTATTCTTTTTGCCAGTTGCTGTAGTACAAATTATACAATAAGTGGGACTTTGTGTATACGTTATCGTTGTCCATACATTTCCATTTGAAATGTACTCCACAATGTATGCAGTTGTGACTCCGTTCAATCCAACTATCAAGTAGAATGGCATGGGTTTATTCTTCTGGCCCAATAGCACCTACAATAGCCGTGTGCTATTCGTGATGAGTCGTTATGACTCGATGGTTCAGAGGCTAATAACACTAGCCTCTGCCCTACTGCTGCCCAGCACTTGTGGTCTTCAGCAGTGGTTCTGTTTTCACTCATATTTGGCCCAAATTAACCCTATCTTTTGATCTCTTTTGGCCTTTCATTGTTCAAGGTGTGGTCTTGAAATGGTGTCGTGAAGGACTTCTGCAAAGCATTATGCGTCGGCGGGAGAAGGTGCGGGCGGAGAGAGATAGTGGAGAATGATTGGCCTGGATAAATGAGATACAGGTAAGTGGAGCAGGTTTAGGAGCCATGCCTTCCGTAGCCGGGTTAGCGCAGAATGTTCTGCTCTCTGCGGCCCACGAGGGGACTTCATTATAAAAGTAGACCCGTGAAGCTCAGAGCTGGCTTCGCAGGGAGTTTTTGACACCTTGTGAAAATAACTTCCTCTGTCACAAGCCATACAGATCTCTGGAGGGACATGAAATGTTCAGTGGTACAAGGACAAAAAAAGACTTCAGTTCAGCTAGTAGGGGAGCTCAGCTGAAACGAGGAGCCTTGCAGTACCTTGTTATGAATTTCTTTCACTTTTGAAATGGCTAAGTGAACACTTTGTACTTAGACTCAATCAGTCCCTCGGTCACAGTAACCTAGAAGAGGGTGTCTACCTTATTGTCTAGATAAGCGCTCTTTGTGTTGAAAGTGCTTTGATGGGGCTGGAGGTTGTTATTTCTGCTCCAGGCGTTGGGATGTCTATAGTAGCACTGCTTATGGCTCAGGTCAGTCTTTAATATTTCTTGAGTTAAGAGCGATGCACTGATACTTGAATATTGATCTGGTATTAGATTAGATTATATTAGACACGACCTGGTGGTCACATGTTCTATGTGTGGTGCTGGTACTGAAAGGGGAGATGGACTTAGGATGGGATTCCCTCCTTTGGCCTGTAATGTATGACCTGTGGTAAGATAACATCAGTTTCACGACCGAACACTAAAGAAATGATCATAATAATAGTAATAACACAATAATAATTCTTGTAGAATAATTATTGTGACAAGCCAATAATACAGCATTGCTCAGATAATAATAATAATAATAACAACAATTATTATTATTATATTATTATTATTATTATTATTATTATTATTATTATTATTATTATTATTATTATTATTATTATTATTATGTGTACCGCACACTTGACTGAATACACATCCAGTAAAGCATGTGTGGCCCTTTTCTTATAATTTTTTCATAACAAAAATGAACTCTCTCTGAATTATTTAAATAAAGAGTATGGTTGATGTCCTAAATGTGATCTGATGTTAACCGTACACCCTGTCATCTTTAGTCCTCTGAGTGTAATTGCACCATGGCTATTGCCTCTCCATTTCCAGAGCCTGTGGCAATTGCAGAAATACAACGAGGCCTGCATTTTCTTGCCGGCTGTAGAATGTTTTTACTAATTTGCAATAAAGCGCTACAGCTGTCAGTGCATTTTCTGCTCTGTTACTTCAATAAATTGGAACTCTGAGCAGGAAAAATGGGAATATTGCATTACGCTCCTCTTCCAGGGGACCAATTCTCTTGTGAACACGATCCGTGCCATTTTACTCTCTCAAGATGAGCAAATATGGGTAGTTATTCAAGGAATTGGACAAATAAGATTTCCTCCCATTCCTATTATATGATTTCACTCTCTAAGAAATAATTATTTAAAAAAAAAAGATGTCAAAATGCTGAACTGTGTATTACATACAAATGCGACATTACATTGTTGTTCATTGTAAATGCTAAGCGAGTGTTAACACTAATCGTATTCCATCATCGATGTCAAGGGTAATATCACCGGTGATGCTGTGTGAAATTCGGCAGGTTGGAGGCGTTTCTGCCTCCGACCGTGTCGTTTTTTCTCCGCGTGCAGGGCGGCGCTCTCTGTTTGCCGACGGTCTCTCGGTCTGACCCGTACGGCGGTTTGGTCAGAGTCACTCCGCCCCCCCCACCCTCGCTGTTCGGTAACAATGATCACCGGGAGCAGCTGCAGGGGTCAGGGTTTTCCCTTCCAGATGATTACCCTTTTCCTCCTTCTGAAATCGGGCCCACCCAGGGCCTTCCAGGGCAGTGGCCCCTCCCGCCCCCCTCCGCATTCCCCCGACCCACCCCCCACCCACCCCCCTACCTCCCCACCGCCCAACCTCAACTCAAACCCCCGGATGGCCGGAACGTTCCAGAATCTCACCGGCTGTTTCCAGAAAAACCCGCCGCTTTTTTTGTTGTCGTCTTTAACGATGCCACTGCATAATGCGGAATCTGGAGGGTGCGGGCAGCCTGGAGGGGGGGGGGGGACGAGGAATAAGGGATGTGGGTGGCACAAAGCAGCCAGGAACAGGCTGGGAGCCCCTGACAGGAAACGCCCGCCCGCACCGCGCGGCTGCAGCAGCTGCCCCGGCCCTCAGCACCGCGCAGGAGAGCGCTCCTCTTTAGGGATCATTTATTAGCCCAGATCATCTTTAGTTCGCCTTGGGGTAATGACTAATGTCAATGGCAAATTTCACAGTTGTCTAGAGAAATGAATTAAATTTGCAATAAAAAAGCCCTTTGGCTTGTTGTACATGCTCATTTATTGGAGTTGTTGAACTAGGGAAACTGTAGAGCTACCAAGAACATTGACTTAATTTTCCTTATGCAAAACACTGACCTTTTTCTCTCATTATTTCAAGAAAAAGGGGAGAAAGATTACAAAAAAAAAGCTCTCACCTGCTATGGAGCGGATAACTACATTATCACACTGCCGACGTAAATGAGACCTGCAAGCCAAGTTACGCCGTTTAGCCATTGGTGTGAATTTAACGTTTATAACCTCATGACCCGCGCTGGGCACTTTCACACTCATTTCTGCCGTCTCCCCAGTTCATCTTTTCCCCTTACGTTCTCTCGCCCCAGTTCCTAGCGAGTGCTTGCGTGCGTGCGTGCGTGCGTGCGTGCGCGCGTGCGCCCGCGAGACATGAATCAAAGATTAAGACTCAGAAGTATTCTCTAATCCGGCCATTGAGGCCTAGCGGTGTGTGGAGGAAGAATGGAGTGCGCACAATAGCCCCCTGCGGTCCCAGGCTCATGCCGTGGGCACTGCTCCTGACGGGACGACAAAACACCCCGCGCCTCTCTCAAAAGAGCCTGTCAGGAGGCCCCCAGCCGTCCCACTCTGACAGGGCCAAGGGGAGGCCTGGAAGAATAGGCCAAAAATTAGGAGAGATCTCTCTCCTTTTCTCCCCTCTTCTATGAGGGACAGATGAGAAGAATGGCATCATTCAGGCCGGGTTTCATTCTCACATGTGCAGCTGTATGGCCAACCGCGAGGGCGGCTTACAATCCCGGGTTAAGGGGCGAAAAAGGGGTTAAAAAATAAGGGACAGAAATCAACCAAACAATCCAAAATAAAGAGGCTCAATGCTCTTCCTGACAAAACCAAAATTTCATTTTAGAAAAAGACTGCTCTCTCTTTCTCTTTCTCATTCTTTCTCTCTCTCTGTCTCGCTCTCTCTCTCTCCCCCCACACACACACACACACACACACACACACACACACACATACACATACATTTAAAATAAAAACTAAATACATTTTAAAAAAACCTATATATAT
>JAINUG010000094.1:0-372500 GCA_029706075.1 Aldrovandia affinis | reverse complement strand
CGTGAGACTGGCCCTGCTGAGGTCTGCACACGCTGGCATCAGGACACATTATGCCGCTAATGTACACTGATTACATTCCCCCGGCCTGGGGTCACGGACAAAATACTGCACATTACTCCTGAATCCATCCTCTGTGTGTGTGTGTGTGTGTGTGTGTGTGTGTGTGTTTCTGTGTGTGTGTGTGTATCTGTGCATGTTTGCGCCTGTGTGTTCTTATAGGTGCAATGTGTGTGTACATATATATATATATATATATACAGTATATAACATGTGTATGTGTGTGTGTGTATGGGTCTGTGTGCTTGTAAGCACATTTATTTGTGTTTGTGTGTGTACCTGTGTGTTCTGATATATATACATATATATATATATATATATATATATATATCAGGTACATACAGGTAACATAGAGGTAACTGCCAAAATAAAAATAAAAGAAACACTTCAGTAAATTAAGGGTTCTGGTGTTTATTCTGGTGTTTATATTCTGGTCTCTATTATGTTGTGTTCCATTTTCTGGCATTTTCCAGGCATGGTTTAGGCACACTCAACCCCTTAGAGGGCAAGATAAGCACCAATAAATACAAAGTCATTCTGAGTGATCATCTCAATCATATGGTGAAGCATTTCTATCCTAATGGGAGTGGTCTCTTCCAGGATGACAATGACCCATCCACAGGGCACGAGTGGCCACTGAATGGTTTGATGTGCATGAAAACAATGTAAAACATATGCCATGGCTGACTTAGCCACCAGATGTCAACCCAATTGATTGAGAGATTCTGGAGTGGTGCCTGAGACAGTGTTTTCCACAACCATTAAAAAAATGCATTGAAGTTGTTCTGGCGGCTCGTTGTGGCCTAATGCCCTATTAAGACACTTTATGTTGGTGTTTCCTTTATTTTGGCAGTTACCAGCATATATATATGTATATGCATATATACATAGATGCACGTGTGCATATGAGTGTGTGTGCCTGTGTTTCCGTATGCATCTATATGTATTATATATGTGCGAGTGTTTAATTCAGATTAAGCAAAAATCTTTTTTCATGTGCAATGGGAGCACAAGGCTATCAGACACATATCTATTTTGCAATATCAAACATTAATGTGTAATCAGAGTCTCATGAGCCATAAGTAATCATCAGGATGGAAGATTTTTTCTTCTCTTTTTCTTTGCTGCATTCTACCTGTTCAGAATTCCCTTTTTCAGATTATGCAGTTCATTTGGAAATTGGCCAGCGTTACCTTCGGCCGTGGAGAGCTCCTCATCTGTTCGATGGCAAAGCGAATTTTGTGACAAATAGCTATATAATAGTGAAATGAATGGAAATGCCAGTGGGAGACAAATTCTCAACCTTGTGTTTTAGTGTGGAGTTAAGGTCAGCCGGGGGTCCATCTATCACGGCTCTAATCAGTGAAACACAGGCTCATGCATACCTCACGAGCCGCTAAAGAGATGGAGAGAGGGGCTAAAGAGGGGGCAACAATGCAAGACGGGATAAAAACTGAAATAAACAAACGATAAAACGAACGAGTCAGCCATTTTATGGCTCCGTATCCCTGTCGCTTGCCTTGTGCCCGCCCGTGTGCGTGCCGGTATGTTGCCGTGAGTGAGTGAGTGTGTGTGTGTGTGTGTGTGTTCTTGGCTTCTTCTATTCTGTGATTTCTGGTGGGATATACGCTTGGCTAAATGTATGGAGTGAGTAGTGATTATTTCACAGCCCGCAAAGTGCAGTCGGTATTGCACGTGAGAAGTGAAACAGCACGAGCCATTTTTGACCGGTTGCCGTCTTCGTCAGCCTCTGCCACACAGGTGTGCGTACACGCTGCCCCCTCCTTCCTTCTTCTCCAGACGTAAAACGAGAGACAAGCAGCAAAGCCTCGATCGATCCCTCTCGGCTGTCCAGGTCAGCGTTGCAGTCAGTTCCTCGATCGGAGAATTTGCTCTCTCAGCTCAAGAGTTTACCTGCACTTAGCCCTGGCAAGCGTAGCTGCGCACACCTTCAAACCTGTCCTCCCAAAGCTGTGCAGTCGGACTGTCCTCCCCAAACTCCCCAATATCACAAACGCATGCTTAGGTTGGGGTTATGCTCCACTTTTGTGCGTGAGTGAAAATCAGAGGTGTCCACTGCACTGATTTTCCTTTCAAACAAGGTCTCGGATATATAATTGGAGCCACTGATGGGATAAAAACCTGAACGATCTACTGTTTTCCAGGTAGCAGTTACCTTCTGGCTGAGATACTACGCTTGAAGGCCATGGCCCTCGTTAATCCGCACGTGAACAGAACTGTTCTTATTGAAAAGATTTGGAGCATTGGTCCAGCATGTCTGGTTTAGCAGTCATGCGTACAGCTCACGCAAGTCTTCTCATCATATTGAACTAATCGCACATCGGCCAACCGCTTTGTGAAAGCTGACCCCTTTCCATCAGTCAAAACTTGGTTGGTCATCCTCCCAGCACTACTGCCATTGGTTTCAAGGAAATGCGTAAATGCATGCTACAGTATGTTCCCCTTTTCTCTCGCACACGCACGTGCACCCTCACTTAATGTTGGATTAACATGTCTTGCGTTGATCATATTTAATTATTTTCAATAATCTCAGACTTGGTGACTTGGACTCGGAATCAAGAACCGATGACTCAAACTTTGAATTGGACTTGAGCCCCGGTGAATCGAGACTCGACTCTCAAATTTAAGTGACGCGTGTGTGTTCACTATGAATAAATCCCTGGCAGATAAAGTCATTTCGATATCAGTATACAACTATGCATTCAAAGCAATGTGTAGTGATAGTGAGTATGTACATTTACATGGGAATGGGTCATAGGGAATCAAGGGAAATTCTCAAAGACACAGAATGCTTATTTATTTAATTGGAAATATCAAGAGACTCCTTAATTGTTAAATGTGATCCAGGTCGTGGGTGCTGTCATTTTCCGCTCACACCGTTTGGCAACTTGATATATTGTATATATCGTGAGGGCATGGTGAGTTTGTCAATATGCCCACTTTGTGTGAACCCTTAGTGTGTACAAGTGTGTGAGAACGGAGAACAGATTTTTCACTGTAAATTAAACCTGCCAAGAATAAAGAAAATACTTGAGTAAAGTATTTGAGTACTTGAGGGATCCTTAAAACGGGTGCAGTACCACGAGTGTCATCGTCGTCCCCCCCAGGTTACCAAAATTAGGCCTTTATTTTGGCAGTTTCCTGTAGGTTCTTACTCAGCTGAGTGGGCTGTTCTCATTATCAGGCAGTCTTGTGTTTTTGTTTCTGATTTTTTTCAGTTTTTCTCCCAATTTGGTAGCCAATTATACCCTCTATTTATTTCGATTTACCCTTCCCACATGAGTCCGCTGCTCATCTCTACGAGATTCTCAAGCTAATTCTCAGAGGGCAGCGCTTCCTTTGTGACAGAATTCATCCACCCCCAGACTCGAGCCTGCTCACCCTCCCCCCTCCCTCTGGGGCGGACAGCCGATCGGGGCTGACGACCAGGGTCGGTCTGGTACAGAAGCAGGTTTCGAATCGTGTCCCTGACAGGCAGCACACACCATATCGGACCAGCCAAAATACGGTGCGTTAGACCGCTACGCTATCCACCGCCCCAGTCTTGTGTTTTAATATTCTCAGGACAAGTTTGACAGTTATATTTGTTGTTTTTAAGTGAATATATACTTTTTTGCTAGAATGCAAATTTCTCTGTGGTGCAATGAGCAGAGCACCTGTCTGCACCTTCACACTTACACCCAGATATTAACTTTAACACCAGGGCAAAGGATGGAAGCCAGCAGATACATCACTTATTTGTGAGAAAGACAGGATTTTGCTTGCTGTTGTGATTTGAGGTGCCAATAAATTCAACTCACCTGACAGAGGGGTGTCTGGGACAAGTGCCCGGAACATTCTGAACAGTGAGAAGTTTTTTCAATTTGTCAATTTAAGATCATTGTGTGTGGCGGTGTTAATTGAGTTTTAGTTGGTTTAGCTAGTTAATTTTGAGAATATACAGTGCATCCGGAAAGTATTCACATCGCTTCACTTTTTCCACATTTTGTTATGTTACAGCCTTATTCCAAAATTGAACATTCTCATTTTGGCTCTGTATGCCAGCACAATGGATTTGAAATGAAACAATCAAGATGTGCTTTAAGTGTAGACTTTCAGCTTTAATTTAAGGGTTTTGTCAAAAATATTGTATCAACCGTGTAGGAATTACAACCATTTTTATACATAGCCCCCCCAATTTTAGGGGCTCAAAAGTAATTGGACAAACTAACATAAATTGAATTGTCATCTTTAATACTTGGTTGCAAATCCTTTGCAGTCAATGAAGTCTGGAACCCATAGACATCACCAGACGCTGGGTTTCTTTCCTGGTGATACTTTGCCAGGCCTTTACTGCCGCTGTCTTCAGTTCCTGCTTGTTCTTGGGGCGTTTTGCCTTCAGTTTCTTCTTCAGCAAGTGAATTGGATTCCGGTCAGGTGATTGACTTGGCCATTGCAGAACATTCTTTAAAAAGTATTGGGTTGCTTTGGGTATGCTTCGGGTCATTGTCCATCTGCACTGTGAAGCACCGTCCAATGAGTTTTTATGCATTTGGCTGAACCTGAGCAGATACTATAGCCCTATACACAATTCATCCTGCTGCTTTTGTCAGCAGTCACATCATCAATAAATACTAGGCAACCAGTTCCATTGGCAGCCATACATGCCCACGCCATAACACTACCTCCACCATGCTTCACAGATGAGGTGGTATGCTTCGGATCATGAGCAGTTCCTTCCCTTCTCCATACTCTTCTCTTCCCATCATTCTGGTACAAGTTGATCTTTGTCTCATTTGCCCATAGGATGTTGTTCCAGAACTGTACAGGCTTTTTTAGAAGTTTTTTGGCAAACTCTAATCTGGTCTTCCTGTTTTTGAGGTTTACCAATGGTTTACATCTTGTGGTAAACCCTCTGTATTTACTCTGGTGAAGTCTTCTCTTGATTGTTGACTTTGACACAGATACGCCTACCTCCTGGAGGGTGTTCTTGATCCGGCCAACTGTTGTGAAGGGGTTTTTCTTCACCAGGGAAATAATTCTTCTGTCATCCACCACAGTTGTTTTCTGTGGTCTTCCAGGCCTTTTGGTGTTCCTGAGCTCACCAGTGCATTATTTATTTTTAAGAATGTACCAAGTAGTTGATTTGGCCACACCTAATGTTTTTGCTATCTCTCTGATGGGTTTGTTTTGAATCTAATCTGTCTAATGATGGCTTGCTTCACTGGCAGTGACAGCAGGGGGGGACCACATATAAAAAGTGCTGTAATTCCTACACCGCTCACCCGATTTGGATGTAAATACCCTCAAATTAAAGCTGAAAGTCTGCTCTTTGAGCTCATATTCTTATTTTCTTATTATTTAATTTCAACTCCAATATGTTGTGGTAGACAGATAAAATAACAATAACTTTGTCAATATCCAAATATTTATGGATCTGACTGTATTTACTCATTGTCGTTACACAGCTCAAAGAGTTTAACTGTTCAGTAGTCATCGTTGTGGCTGAAGGTCTTTCATTTGAGGTAGGGTCTACCTGTAGCTTTTGGTTTCACCTACAAGTTTTCTGGGAGTTTCTAATGATTCTTGGTGAAAATTGGCATGTGCACGTTGAAATCGTACCTCATTATAACGGCTGAACTGTGATAATTGCTTCTTACGGGCTGTGAGTGTACGTATGTCAAATAGCATTTCATATTATTTTTCATTTGATGCCTATTCAAAAATACTTTTCAATATAAAGCAGTGTGCCAACAATGTTCTTTTATTCAAGTGAACCATAAAAAAAATCATTAAAATATATACTGTATATATAAACCCTCCCCCAATAAAACACACCCATTAAATAAATAAATAAGCAAGTAAGATGCAAAGCACATATATTTAAACATTTACATTTCAAATGTTTCTTTAAGCTGGCAGTGTTCCTTGTAAAACCACACCTAAAAGTAATGAGTGATATACAATAAGAAAGACTCTCAATAAGTCAATCATTGAATCAACTGAAACATTTTCATGACAATAAACAATTGAATGATTACTGATTAATTTTTCAGTGAATGTTCATGTTTAAAGTGTCTTTGTGCATTCCTTTATGTGGTAAAGTGGGAGTTGAAGGTAAAAAAAGATATGCATATCATATGAGACTACTCATAGGTGCAACATATCAACTTTTGTCACATGATAAAAATGCTTTTTATCAGTCGATGTGTCAGTAGTCACTACATTGCTGTTGTAAAAAGTGTCTATGTAGAACTGAGTTTCTATTTAAATGCTACATTTCTGCCACATGGTACATATTGTTGCCATTGCATTTTAATAAAGTTTGATTTATGTATTCATATTCAGTTCATCATGTTTGCTTGCTTGTGGGGAACAGTGTTAGTTGTATTTCAGTAAATCAATCAAATTTCAAGCTAAATCAATCTTTGCATGAGTTACATGCACCCTAGAAATGTTGTTCAAGAGACTTGGCATTGCCGTACATAGCTTGCAGTCGTAATTTGTGTACAAAACCACACAGATACTAGACAAATACCACAAGGGTGATGAGAGAGGGGTCTGGGAGGTGAAGTCCAGCATTAAAGATTTGTGGAATTTTGGATTTCTGTTTAAGATGAGCTCACTCCTCCTCAGTGCTTCTGCTAAATGTTGCAGAATGTTTCTTTCCCACTCAGCTCACCCTGGCCAATTTAGGACAACGAGGCCAATGGAATCAGCTGTGTGGCGTTAGATTTCGAACATGGGGAAGAGAGAAAGAGAGGGAGTGGGAGATGAAAGACAACATAAAGAGGTTCAGGAGGGGCAGTAGTATTGACAACTGGAGAGAGGAGGAGAGAGAAAGAGAGAGAGGGAGAGGGGGGAGACAGGGGAGAGAGATTGTCAAGTGAAAGTAAGGCCAGGGCTCGAAAGAGATGACGAGAAAGATGAGGGTGGTGAAAAAAGAGACACAGAAAACAGAGAAAGCGAGGTTAAGGGGGTGATTACGGAATTGACAGTTGAGGAGAGAGAGAAGAAAAGGTGGGCATATGGGGAAAGGGTAGTGTGTGTGTGTGTGTATGGATGTGTGGGGGGGTTGCTGCTGGCTTCCCCCCAGCAGTTGGCAGAAGGCCCGACTCAGCAGGGACCGAGAGAGGAAGTGAGGAGAGAGAGAGAGAGAGAGAGAGAGAGAGAGAGAGGGAGGGAGGGAGGGAGAGAGGGGGCGGGGGGGGTCACAGCACTGGCGCACTCCAATTTATCTTTTGATTGATGAATGAAGGAGAGTTATGGAAATGACTGGTACCAGTGACTTATACAGCAGGGCTCATCGCTCTGCCTCACTCTCTCTCTCTTTCTGTTCATCCATCCATCCCTCCATCCTCCCCACCCACCCCTTCTTCTGAGCAGAGGGGTGGAGCCACGAGAGTCAGGCTGAATGAGTGCTCCATGACAGAGCATCTCTGACTGGAGGAGAAAGAGAGGGGGATAGAGAGAGAGAGAGAGAGAGCACAAAAAAAGACAAAAAAAACAACAACAAAAAAAAATCAGAATGCCCTGACTGTTCAATCCCCAGCATTGTCCGAGGCCTTCATTCTCCTGGATCAGTAAGGTCTTCTGTCCTGGCAGAAGAGAGGGAGCGAGAGAGGTAGCGAGGGAGCGAGTAGCGGAGAGTGCTTTTAGTTACATGCTTTTCATGTGTATTAACAATAGAACGCACTTAGTACCTGAATGCTGTTCTCAATAACAGCCCTACATGGTATGGGTATCAGTCTGATGAAGGGAGGGACTGTCCCCTGCAGAGTGATATCCCCCCTCCACCTGCCTTCAGTCAGGAGTCAGAATGAATGTTCCCCAGCTGAAAGGACAGGCAGCTCCCAGTCCCTGTGTTCCTGTGACCATCCACAGCAAGGCCACGCACCGAGCCCCAGCCACCGTCCTTACACGTTGTCATTATCTCCCCAATTTCATGGCCTGTCTTTTCCCCTTCTGTTTTTAAAGTCACAGGCACCGCATTTCATTGTCCATGCTGAAGTATTGGTTTTCCTCTGATGGGGACTTGTTCGTTCTACTGTCTCCCTTACTTCCTCACCTGCCTCTGTCTTGGTTATTGTGGTTCTGAACGGCCTGGTACTGGACCCTGAGCTGATATCAATGGGCTGGAAGGGCTCGGGCCTTCACTGGGAGCGGGAGGAGTGGTGTTGTTGCTGTGGCCAGGGCCTCTTTACTGGGGAGCGGGAGGAGTGGTGTTGTTGCTGTGGTCAGGGCCTCTGCTGACCTGCTGGTTGTTAAGTATAGCGTGTCGAATGACTAAGGGGACTCCCAGGGCCTCCCTTCTGTGGGTTATCTGAGGAGAACTAACTCCCCCCCACCCCCAACAAAATCGGCCGAAACTCCACATCCCACCAATCCAGAGACACAAAGGTCAATGGTCTCCCCCAAACAGTTTCTCTGAGGCCCTCTCTCTCTCTCTCTCTCTACATTTTCCTTGGTTTAGGTTTCCAATATTTATTTCTCTCTCCTGCTGGAACACCCCTCCTCTCCCCCGGTCTGCAGTTTGACGCGACGGAGGAAGGGAGGTGAGTTTACTGATCAGTTGCAGCTGGTTAGCGGAGAAATTAATCAGGATGATTAATTGGACCTCGGGTTGAATATCCACAGGCTGACTTCCAGGCCCCCCCATGATTCCTTTTGACACGTGTCACACGTAGTTCAATACCTCGTTTTTTAAAAACATTTTTTCTGAAGCATATAAAATGTCAGTATGGAATCCAACAGACAAATGTACATAAGCCGGACACATACACAAGTTGAAAATGTACACAGGAGCTGGGATCTGAGCTTGACCCTGAGAGTTGGGGTATTGTCGATCTGCAGAGAATTCGCTTTTTCACCTCAGGCCCACTCCTCCAGGGCTGCTACTCCATCATGTAAGGCGCGTGCCTCTGGTTTCTGACAAATATTTTGTTTACCCTCGTGAAATGATCCGACTTGGGTCGAATTAGCGCAGCGCATCTCATAATTAAAATTGCATTAAAGAAGCACGAGTCAAGGTCTGGACAGTGTAATTTAAAATGATGTTGTGGGGTGCAGGAATTGATGCGGGGTCATTAATAAGCAATGTCGGAGGAGAGAGGGAGAGATGGGTAATTCACAGGGTTTACATTCATCTGATAATTAGACTGACGGTTTCCATGCTGCAAGCATTGGAACATGAGTTATCTATGAGTAAAAGAAAGCATAAAAAGAATAAAACTAGTAGTAGTAGTAATAATAATAATAATAATAATAATAATAATAATAATAATAACAATCATTATTATTATTATTATTATTATTATTATTATTGATTAATTATTACTATTATTATTATTAATAATAATAATAATAATATTAATATATTACAAATTGTTATCATCATCCCTGTAACTTTTATTATTATTATTATTATTATAATGATTGAAACATAGCTCAATTCATAAATACTAATTCATAAATAAATAATTTGCTAATGTAAATTGGCTCCATCTAAAGTTATTACGTTTTCTCTACCCAGCTGTGAGGGTGTTTAATTGGAGAATACAATCTTATTGCAAACACTGGTTTATATTGTTTCATTTTCATTTACAAGTCAACAACTGCTCCAGAGCTCTTAGGCCATGTCCACACTAATGTGGATACATTTAAACACGCTGTTTTCTGGTCTAAATGTTTCATGTTTGCAATGAATACAATTTGAATAAACGCTTTTGTTAAAATTCATCACAACATAACGACAAATGTTAACATTTCACCAGTTTCATTCTACATTCACATGTTATTCTTGTTAAACAACAGTTTGCACAAAAATTGTCCCAGGGAAAATATATTGAAAAATGTAAATATTAGAAGGTGTTGTCTTTTTTTCCAATGTTCTGTATTTGTGGACTTGGCTTTGTTGTCATTCAAGTTCAAAAAGAACACTACCTCTTTAACACAACTATAAATCTAATGATAGGAGATAAACGACAACATAAGAAAAGATCTCGTTGTCTTGTAATTTTTAACTTGAAAAAAAGTGTTAAAAAGTTTTTATAAACTTATAGTTTCACATTCACATTTATTGTAACACTTTGTAGTTTTCCAGGCGAGGAAATAGACAGAGTGTAAGCTTCCTGCCCTTCTGAAGTAATTTGTTTTACAATGCTACAATGTTTAGACATGAATTTTATGATATTTCATGGATCAAGAAATAGTATTTTTCACTCTTATCCTGTTTGTAACGCCATTGTCCTCGTGGAGGTCCATTGCACAGCAGCTGTGAATATAAAGCGCTTTGTCTCTTACGTAGGAATGCTGCTTGTACATTATACAAAGCTATGTTTAACTCCAATAAAGCAATCAAATTAGATAGTGGAGAGAACAACTTCGCCCACCATGTTGAATGTTTCGGCGACAGCCTGGATCACATGACCATCATACGTCAGCGTTTTTGAAAACCTCCGTCTTCCCCGTCTATACTACAACGCGAGCCCGGCATTTTCAAATGTATTCACTTGGGAGGGCATCTTCGAAAAAGTCCGTTTTTGGTGACGAAAGCGCCATCTTAGCATATGCATTTTCAAATGTATTTGCATTAGTGTGTACATGGCCTTAGTTATTCACCAAGTGCAACTTTTATATCAGTGCATTTTGAGTCTTATTGAAAAGTATTTCACGTGAATAATGCACACGCTTCCTCTTGATTATGCAGTTATAGTATATGAAGAAGGAGCGTATATGCAAGCGCAGTCATAGAACGCCTCTCTTTGACCTCTCCCGACCTGCAGAAACACCTCCTTCAGTCTGAGACAGCTACACATGCAAATCAGAGCGCTGGGGGGCAGCGGGGTCAAGTATAATTTATTTCAGTGCCTTGTCACTCATTTTCATTCTTAATCCTGGTTTTGGTGTGGCTGAGAGTAAATTAAAAGCCAAGGACTTTTGGACATCCTTTACATTAAAGAAGTCATTAAAGTTAGCTGATGAACAAAGTGCCAGGCTATGAGGACGCCTGTTCGCCTTCAACCTGGCGCTCAAGAGCCAGGGCTCCACCCACCTGCTGGCTCCAGAAGCGCGGTAAATGACCGACAACAAAGACCGAAAAACAAACGACGGGCCCCCGCGAATGAACGGTTTCCACCGCCAGCGAAAGAGGCGGCGTCCTCAGGACACGAATACATTAACCGCGCGTTTTTCTTTTTTTCCCTGACAACCGATACTTTGGCGCGCGCACATGCGGTGTTTAATTATCTAATTATTCACATCATCTATGTTTGCCTTTGACATTGGCGAGTTCGTCCGCGACGACGCCGGGTTTGTCCTTAAGAAGCGGGAGGGAGAGGTCCGTGCCTGAGCCCTCGACTGGGTACGAGGGGGGGGGTGGGTGGTGTCATGTTTTACAGCGGTACAAGGTAAATGGGTCTCTTTCCATTAATCTTGTACTCTGATGGAGTAGAATCGCTGGCCAAGCTGTTGAATGTCTAAACAGGGGTGTGCGCATGATTTATTATCAAACGCATGCATTAGAGACAAACTGCTGCCATTACTCTGGACAGCTAAGGACACTTCTTCACATATACTCTTCAGGCTCATCAGGCTGCGGCAGAAAGGAGGGGAAAAAAAGCTTCACGTGGCTTATGATTTTACAAATGACATTCACTATTTTTCACTAAAGGGAAGCTTTCGTGACAGGTAAAACCGAAAAAGAAGTGTATATTTCTTGCACCAGTTGTAATGGTTGCAAATATGAATCGCTGGGAGTGCGAAGTTATAACTGTGATATTTATTATGCGGTCCAAAAATCTTTAATGGTCGAGCTGGGAGTTGAAAGGTAGAGAAGTGAGGATGAGGCCTCTGACCACACTTTCAATCAATTCTTAAAAAGAAAAGAGAGAAAATGTACAAATATGCAGCAAACATTTTAAATGCAGCATTTGAAATGTGTATGCCACGTTAATGTGACCTTAGGAGAGGGGTTGCGTGCATGTGTGTGTGCGTGTGTGTGTCTGTCTGTGTGTGTGTGTGTGTGTGTGTGTCTGTCTGTGTGTGGGTGTCAGTACGTGTCAGCGAGTGTGTGAGTGAGCGAGGGGGTCTGTTTTGGCCAAGGTAATCCATCCATTGTGTTGTAGTTCTTCATCTGTATCGATTCATTGAACACATGTTGGCCCCGAGGTCTGTAACTGAGCCGACCCTTCCTGGCAGTGCCGGGGCTGGGAGCGGGCTGGGGGTGGGGTGGGGTGGGGGTAACGGACCATGGGAAAAACACAATCCCTGCCTCTCTATAGCACTTGTTCCACCCCACTTCACCCGCACACCCACACTGTGTGTGCCACTTGTCACTGACCCCCGCTTCTCCTCCCATTTTTCCAAGCCCTTTGAGGCCCCCCACCCCCCCCCCGCCGCACATGTGTGCCAGAGCTGGTCCCTCAGCACCACACCCCCATACCCCAACCCCCCCCCCCCCCACTCCCACACCTCCTGCCCTCAGCCCCGGCTCAGCGGTGCGGGACAAGGCCCGTGTCCAGACCCCCATATCCCCTATCCTCCTCTCCAGGAGAGAGAGAGAGAGAGGAGAGAGAGGGAGAGAGAGAGTGAGAGAGAAAGGGAGAGAAAAGGGAGAGAGAGAAAGAGAGAGAGAGAGAGAGAGAGAGAGAGAGAGAGAGAGAGAGAGAGAGAGAGAGAGAGAGAGAGAGAGAGAGAGAGAGAGAGAGAGAGAGAAAGGGAGCTGGAGGAAAATAAAATAACAGAGAGGATCCATAGCTATTGTGAGGAGGAGAGAAGGCCGAGGGGGAGAGAGAGGGAGAAAAAGAGGCTGTGTGTGTGTGGGGATTTCAGCTTCCAAGGCTGTGTAATAGATGTACATATGAAAGATTGTCAATAATAAAAGTACATGTAACAGATCTCTGTCGATGTGAATATTGACTTTTCTTTATCATTCTTTTTTCCATATTCTACAACCTGTTACTTTGCATTGGGCTCTTTCTGCAAAACTAAAAACTATATGCTTATAACTATATGTTGATACTGTCCAAACATAATTTTTTTTTATTCCTATGCAACTGATACTGGCATAGCACAGCTACGGTGTACAAAAAGAAGAGTACTTACATAGACAGAGCGACAAGGTTATCATATCTATATTTAACCCATCTTAAAGATATGTTTCAATACTAATTAACTTTCAAGTGACACATTTGCAGTTGTGAAAATGATAGATGTACTATATATGCTGCCTGCAGTAAAATGTATAGAGTGTTCGGATTGAATCCTTTTAGTGCTGCATTCAGCCAAGAGCTATTTTACCCAATGTTACTCTGTTACCGTTTAAAAAAATAATATTGGTCCCTGAGCTACATTCTGTGAGACAATAAATGCATCCCTTTGGGATTGAAAAAGAGAGCAGAACAAAGTTAAAGGTGATTTACATAAACGCGCACACACCTTTTGCATTTCATAATTTTAATTCGATGATGAATGTGTAATTAATAGCAGTGTTGACGATTGGCTCCACTCTCGCTGGGGCCTGCAGGTTTGTGGGTGTTTGAAAGGACTAGAATGGATTACCCTGGTCGCGTGTGCCGCGGCGGCGGATTTTTAATTACCGCGTCTCCTGTGGCCCAAACCTCCGCCTCCGTCCGCACATTAGAAACCCTGGCCTTGATGGAGATCTGCCGAGAAAACGATAAGATATTACGTATGAAATGAATCGTTAACATGGACCATTAAGTTCTCTTTTTTTCCTGTAATTGAATTTGTCAGCAGCATCCTCTTTAACTGAAAACCAGTCATAACAGCTAAATTAAATGATAATTAAAGAAACAACTATGGCGAGATTTGCGAGGAAACTCAGGTTTTCTCATTGTGCGGTAACGCAGTAATTTATTTAAATTGCACGCCGTGTGAGAGCAGCGGTAAGAATCAGGCCCGCTCTCTGGTCTGGAGCAGGACGTATCCCTACCAATCTGGAGCTAATATACAGGCAGTTAGGACGCGCTCCTGATTTAACACCTGGTTAGCTGGACGTGGTTTTCATTCCGTGGAGGGACTGGCTGCGCTCTTCACTTATTTGCGCGCGGGGGGGACGGGGGCAGAGAAGCGTTGCACGGGGGATTGAGCTCGAGGCTCGATTGAGCTCAAGGCCGCAGGGTCGCAAGGATGGTTTTCAGCTGGGGTTCATCCGTACGCGGTCAGGAAATGTCCAAGCGTTGTAAAATGTTAAGTGTTAAGCCATGTAAGTCACCCTGCATAAAGTGTACATAATGAGCGAATAAATAACAATAGAAATGCTGATAATAATGTTCATAATAACCTATAAGATTACTACCACTATTAGTAATAATAATAATGAACATTTTGCTAATAGTAATAATAATGTAGCTAATACTGCTACTACTACTACTACTAATATAATTAATAATAACTACTCATGTTTACCTTATAATATACTACTAATAATAAGAAGAACAGTAAAGTCAGTAGCCTTTTTGCAAATAGAAGACCAGCACTTTGATGCTTTTTGATTTAATTTTATTGAGTGTGCCTCGTATCAGATCTCCTCCATTAGGAAAATAAATCCTGTTAATGGGGCGAGCTGAAAGAGCATCTCAACACAAAGCCAAAAAAGTGAGCACAACGGGGCTGTTTTGGTAGAAACAGATATAGGAGATACATAAATTAATAATGAAATGCATTATTTAATGAACTTTTAATGAGGTCTTTGTGGTGAATTGACCAAGGACTCTCTCTCTCTCTCTCTCTTCTCTCTCTCTCTCTCTCTCTCTCTCTCTCTCACTTAACTTTTAATACATTAATTATTCCAGCATAAACAAAACCTTGAATGTACTTCTTTCCTCCTATCCCACTGGTAAAGTCTCAAGCGGGATTTGTTTCTCATGACACAAAATATGAATTTCCTCTTGCTTTCTCACGGGTGTTGATTGAATGTGGTTAATGTTAAAGGTTGGTCAATAAAGTTCTCTCTCTCTCACTCTCTTTCTCTCTGGCCCAGTGAGAGGGAGGGGAATTGAGGGGAGGGGAGGAGGGGGGGGGGAGAGGCTGGCTGGGATGTGGGCCGCTGGAGGTTTGAGAAGAAGTGCCAGCAGCCAGCAGGGGGAGGTAGGACAAAAGGAACGGTGCTGTTGGATTATCTGGGCCCTGCTCCGTCGCTGGTTAATCTGGGGAACTGGATTTCAGAGGACCCGGGGTCACGTGACCTGCGTCCTGCCACTCCCTCAGTCTCCAGGAGATCTCTGGATCTCTGCTCCTGTAGCCTCACCGCTCACCCCCACCAGCCACTCCCAGCCTCCTGGTACCCCAGCACCCTGCTCTGTACCAGTGTGAGATGGGGGTTCACACGGGGCCGTTTTACCTGCCGTTAAGGGATAATACTGTTACCGGGTCACCCTAGAATACCACCACATGAATAGATAATATCCTGTTGTTAATTATTGAAGGGAAATGGTTCTCTACACTCAACAATTTGGTTTGTATTCCTTCTTTTTTTTTAATGATGATATGGCATTAGGTGTTACGCTCATTAGCGTTTCATTTATTCAATGTGAGTCTTGCACGTTTTCCGCAGGATTCACAGCCCCAGCTCCCAACCCCAGGGCACCAGTTCATACTCTGTGTTTTCTCTCTCCTCGAAACCCTGGAACACCTCGCCACGTCTCCCCAGAGGTGTTTCTTTTTTTTTTGCTGTAGTTTTATGTGTTGTTTATTTTGTCCAGGTTGGCACACAATGCGATTCATTATTGGAAGGGAAATTACTCTGGGAAAGGTGAGAGAAAGAATGTCTGGTCATCTTTGAACTTTGTTAAGTCTTTAGAGGCAGATTTTCCTGCCATGGCAATGAGGCTTGTCTGTCTTTAGCTCTCTTTAATTCTGGAAGTGGGGGGGGGGGGGAGATCGTGTTGGATAAGGGGTGGCGGGGGGGGATGTTCCAGCGGCTTTTTAGCAAGCGAGAGGGATTAGCAAATGTGTCCGAGTACCCTCGAGTTTGGCCCTGTGCCCTCTGTGCTGTTTGAAGGTGCTGTTTTTTGTTTAGCTTATTGGGATGGTGGTGGGGGACGGGGACTGGGGGACGATGGTTTAATGGGCCGTGTGTTCCACACCTGCCCTCGCGCCCCCCTCCCCCCCGCCCCCAACCCAAGCTCCTCGAGAAAGCAGGGCTTTGGCTGAGTGGCGGCAGATCCATTTCACCGTGGATACCCCGCTCACAAAGCCCTGAAAAGGGCTCTTGAGCCACGTCTTCGTATCCCTTACCTGTTACCCGGATTAATTATCCTCCCGCACGGGGTCCCGAGAAAGGCGACACCGCCAACCGCTGACCGCCATGAGGACAGAGGTACGCTCTTTAGCCCGGGCGATCCCAGAGTAATGCCTGCTCCCCACACTCACCGGCAGGCTCGATCTCCGGAAGGTACTGTTCTAGAAAGTTCCTCTTACAAAGTCCTCACACTTTCTTGGTCACAGTAGACCGCGTGGAAGGAAGCCCATTCCCATGTCTCATTGACTCTGGCTTTTCTCGCCGAGTGGCGGGTATCGGGCACAAACGGGCGGGCGCATGCGGGCGGTTGCATTTTCATTCTTGCCGGGCGGACGCCCAGGAAATCGCCACGGCAAAGATCAAGAGCTGCACAGCGCACATCTTGTTTACCACGGTTGAGCTGTGTATTTGGGGAACTAAATTCACATTTATTCATTTTACCGTTCACATTATCTAATTGCTTTGCTTGCAGATCCATAACGTGACAATTTCATTTTAAGTTATACAGCAAAATGTGCAAGATCTGAGGCTTTGGCACGGCACTCTGTGCTGGTCTGATTATTTAACATGCAATTATATTGAGGTTTTCCTCAAACATCACACTGTGTTATCTGTGTCACTGATATTGTATCCACTGAAAGTACAGTACAATTGGAGTATGTTGCTGTGCTACTCGGCTGCTTTTTTTACACTCGCTGGGAAACTGGCCTGCTTTTTTGGCCTCGCGCGACACTCACACGCAAACGTCTAGCGTGCGCGCACCGGACCACCGTGCACAGTAACCCCCTGTTTCACTGAGCCGGGGGGTTTCCATGGCTATGAGGCAGCCAATAGTGGTGATGGTTTCAGCGCAGTGGATTTGAATATCCTTGGGACAGCCTCGCCTATTTAAACGAGGCGAGACACTTCACAGACAGGGAGCGGGCCAATTAATTCTGCCTGGGGCGCTGCTCCTAGGTTAGCATTTGCTTATAGTGATAAATTGGTACTTTGTATCCATGGAAAACTACCTCTGCGCCCCTGTTTTCCGTGGACCGGCAGGGCTGTGGAGGGTGTCAGGGGGGCGCAAGGTGATTAAATGGGTTTGTGCCTTCCTGTTTTGCAGGGTCACCTCGTACTGTTGTCTGTGTAAAATTAATTAAAATCTGGCCCGGGTCACTGTCCCCATGAATGCCATCGCTAACAAACAGCTATCGAGGGTGGGGCGTATGGGGTACTGAGGAGCAGCGTGCAATGCTGTGTGTCTGAATGGGAATCCATATCACGGACATGGATAAGAAAACATACATTTAGGGATCTTGTAATAAAATGCAGCTCGTTTTTTTGATGATATATTAGTGATTACTTTGTGTGTTAGTGAGACTGAATATATGTTTTTGGCAAATGTTACTTTGGGGAATGCCACTTTATCTGGTACCTGGTTGAATTGCTTGTCGACATCTGGGTAAAAACAGAATTTTTTTAACTTCAAAATGTTTTTTTGCTATTTTGTTCTATCTGCATGCAACGGAAATGTGTGAGCATTGCTGCTATATTCGCACACCTCAGGTTCATTAGACTGTTAGCCATGCTGGAGATGACTTAGGTTATATACGTGGCATGTGGGGGGAATGTGTGACGAATCAACTGTGGGTTTGGATGGACCGTGAATATATTCTCACATAAATCCACCATGGAAACTGAACTCGTGATTCTCAGATCAGTGCACATCATGTGTTCAGGGGCGGGACATGTGGGCTTTGGGGTATAGGCTGGGGCATTGGGGGTGGGGGCTGGGGGGCGGTTCTTTATTTGAAGTGCAGCACGAGCTATTCCCCTGTACAACTCTTGAGTTATTCTGATTTGCAATAGTTGATCAAAAAACCGAATCACCTTGAGGAATATCAGGTGAACGTTAAAGTCATGGTCAATCGCACTTTGTTCTGTGGATGGCAGGGGGGGTGGAGGGGCCGGAAACAACAACAACAAAAAGCAACCTTCAGCTGACAGAGCTGGGAGAGGTCTTTGATTCGGAATATCAAAGGCAAGCATTTCTGGTGTTTTTGAGCTTTCCAAGGTCGCTTCTGAGCCTCGTATTAATGAAACTGGATTTGACTGCTTGAGTGGCATAGCCGCAGACCTGCAGAACGGGAGAATGAGGCGAGCTTTGCTTATGTTGGGTGCCAGTCCAAACTGCATAGTGGGGGTGGTGGTGGTCAGGGTGATGATGGTGGTGGTCATGGTGATGATTGATGTTGGTGGTCATGGCGATATTGGTGGTGGTCATGGTGATGATGATGGAGGTGGTTGTGGCGACAATTGTGGTAGTCAGGGTGATGTTGGTGGTGATGATGGTAGATGATGGTAGTGGTCATGGTGATGATGGTGTGTTACCCCCTTATGTCATCATCATGCACCCAGCGGCATCCCCAGGGTACCCTGAGTTAAGAGTGCAGTATGAGTTTGAGTTTGACCTAATCAGTGGTGGGAAAAAAACATTTTAAAAAAGAGGCTGTTTTCATCATCATCATCATTTTCATCGTTGTCCTCCTCCTCTCATTGGCTGAAAAGGGCCCCTCCTTACACTGCAGTCCTCTGGCCTCTCTCCGGGCATCGATAGCCACTGATTATCCACTACCAGAAGATACCGACACAAGTCTTTCTGTTAGATCCGGATGGATGTCACAGGTCAACCGTGTCCATATCTATGTGCACTGTATCATGGCAACTCCTTAAAGGGATATGCTAGGCTAATCCTGCCCTGTCACTCTGGACCTCCCTGCGTCTGGGGTTTTTCAGATGAAATAATCTGATTATACTCTTCACACCAGCCAACCCCTCTTCTGACTCGGGCTCCTTTTTACAATGGTCTGTTCTCTGGCTGCTCTGCTTTTTAAAACCTTTTTTTTCAGTGACCATCGTGAGCATTCAACAAAAAGATTTTTTTTGCCATTTCACAAATGCCCATCCCAATGATGGTTGGACATGGAAGAGTTTAGTGTTTGCAGTTTTCTAAACAGGACTGGTATGGAGGGGGTCATGCCTGTCCAGTGGGGGTGGGGGTGGGGGCGACAGGGGTCAGAGAGGGAACCAACAGGAGCAGTGAGCCATGGAGGCGAGTCTGTGAAAAGAGGGTAGGCCTCCGGTAAAGGCCCACAGAAAAGACCTGGAACTGAGAGGGTTTTACTCCCCAAAAATGTATAACGTTGAAAAATATATATTTGTTTCCGTCATTAAATACTTACCTCTTCACCGCATTTGGTGTTCGGGCTTAGGCGACAGATGTGTAAGAGTGGCTGCTTCCCTGGAGCAGAGCCGTAAGGCCTCCACGGGAAGCTATTGTGGGACTTTTGACACTCTCTGGGCTTATCAATGGGGTCAGAGGCCTGAACACGCTGTCGCTTTGAGAGGGGGGTGAGGAGGCTTTAAGGCTGTGCCAAGCTGCATGGACGAAGGGTTTAAAAAGGACACAATGAGATGGAAAAACCTGGCTACCTGTGAGACAAAACCATCGGCAGGCGGGAAACATTTGAATGAAGGAGGTGGTGGGGTGGTAGTGGGGGGGGGGGGGATAAGGGGAAAACAAGGAACAAAAAAAAAAAAAAAAAGTCTCACCAACTGACTCTCTCTTGCTCTAATCCCTACTATATTCTGAAGTCTTGGGTGTGAGTAGGAGAGAGAGAGAGAGAGAGAGAGAGAGAGAGAGAGAGTGTGTGTGTGTGTGTGTGTGTGTGAGAGAGAGAGAGAGAGAGAGAGAGAGAGCAAGAGAGGGGGGTGAGAAAGAGAGCGTGTAAAGAGAAGGAAAGGGAAAAAAAGAGATGGCAGAAGCTTGAATTCTTGCCATCACCTCCTTCACCATGAATAGGCTTAATGAATGCGGGTAAGTGCTAGGAATCCGTGGGCAGCTGCATCAAGGCAGGTAATACAGCTCAGATTTAATTGGGTGCAGGTATTGGAAGGCTGTATTACTTTAATTGGTGAGGGGTTCTCTAAATGGAAAAGACAAAGTATAATGGCCAAATTGTGGCGCACAATAGCACTTAGCCCAGGATTGTATGCATTCGCTAATCTGCCGAGGAATGAGGCAATTCTGAACCATTTTCTCAGTGAAACGAGCTCCTGAACGCTTGTCCCTTTTGTTCTCCCTTGGGAAAATGCAAGATTGAAACAGAAAATACCTTTACCGGGGCAATCATGTGCCACGTGTGGAAAACGGATACAGCAGCGAGCGACAGAGAGGGAGAAGAAAAGGGGATCTTTGTGGCAGAAGATGGAGGACAGAGTGAGAGAAAGAGAGAGATGAAGCTTGGAGGGGGGTTGAAAGAGGAGGCCTGTCATGGCCGCCAGCGGAGGAATAAAGTGAGGACATTTACGGTGACAGACGAGACTGGGAAGGGGAGAACGTCCACAATTTCGGGACTTGGAATCGGATATTTAAAAGACATGGGACACGCCCTTAAAGCCATTGAGCTTGTCATTAATAATGACGGAAGGAGCCTTAATGATCCTTGCGTACAGTGCGCAGGCCTGAGAGGAGGCCTTGTGAGGGTGCAGTAGGGTAAGGCGTAGACTGAAGACTCCTGACAAGGCCCTTCAGTCAGCTATGACAAGGGTGGAGTTTTCCCCTGATCCCAAATTCTTCAGATTACTACATATATGAGTGGTAGGTGGGTACTGCATTAATCCTTAGTATTCCTTCGAAAAATAAATATTACAGTCGGACAGCAGCACATTCTATACAGTCGGGACCCTGTATACTATGATTGTTCCTACCATGTATTAATGCACATTTTGTAAGTCGCTCTGGATAAGAGTGTCTGCTAAATGCTTAAAATGTAATGTCAAATGTATACTCAAAGAAAGTAATGCAGTAATACTTATTAGGGTCTCAATAGTGTCACTGAGAGAAAAATACAAACAGAAGATACAAATACAGTGAATAACAAATCTTTAGAAGGATTTGGAAAATAGGAAAACTATTGCATTGGGTTTAAAACGTATAGAAGGAAAGGTAACACAATGAGGGCGTAAATGTCTTTATGTGCTTATGGACACTCTGACGCACTCTCCCAGTGCCGTGTTTGCCTTTTTTTTCAGTGTTCTGCGTGAGGCCTGCAAGACAAATGCAAGTCGGGGCACACATGCATGAGAATGTGGGGAACAGCAGAAGGAGAAAAAACAGTTCCAACCCTCTGTAGCACATTCTGCTCTCTATAGCAACTGTACCCTCTCTCTCTCTCTCTCTCTCTTCCTCTCTCTGTCCCTCCCTGATCTCTCCCTCTCCCTTTCTCTCTGGGCAGGGGAAACTTAAGCACTAATTGAACCTGTGAAGTGAGAAGGATTGCTTTTTATTGTCCATTGTCCCCGCAGGTTGGCGCACTGGAGAGATTGCGTGTACCGGGGAGGGGAGGAGGAGGGGGGGCGGGGTGGCATTGAGCAGGGAGGGGGGAGGAGAACAGAGCACCAGAGACTAGGTTGGGCCGCCGGCCCATTCCCAGAGCTCCCAGGTGGGTTTCACATACATTTTAAATGCTAAGAGAGATGTGAGGCGATAGGGCTCCCGTTGCCCGGCCTCACAAAACCATGGCCCACTGTTCACCCGCCCCGCCCTGCCCCACCCAGAACCACGCCGCCCGCACATATCATGTTCAGGTCACTCTTGGACATGCTGGCCACTGCTTGCAAAAACCCAATCACTGAATGTGAATCTACAGTGTTATGTCATTTCTTTGCAGGATAACTAGCAGGTCAAAATGGTGGTGTTTTATGTTTTGTATGTTTTTTTAATCTCTTGTAGCATTTTTCTTGCTGCCCTTTTGATGGTGTCATAGGATATGCTGCCTGACTGGCATGCCTGATTTAAACGATTGCTAACATGCGAATGCTTTCTTCATTTGACTTGATCTGCAGAGCCATATGTGATGAATATACTGTACGTTTTACTGTACCCAACATTTGACTGGGTATTTGGAGATAATCTTCACAAATTGAGCTTGACATACAGTTGTATTGATGCGACTGGTTGATGAACTTGTGATCAACTCAAATAATGTTTTGAGAATTTGATACAAGCTCTGATTTTTCTGACATTAGTGGAGGTTAAATGTATGTTGGTGAGTCAAACACACATGGGTGAATATTAAATAGACAGAAGAACACAATACTATGAACCCAGTATTTGTTGTATGGTCATTTAAGGGAAAATGACTATATTACCCCTTATAATATCAATTTATATGGTAAATAGATAATATATAGCACTGTAAATATCTTTGAAATGAAGCTTGATGCACAATCTTTAAAATAATAATGCTAGTACAGTACTCCTACTACTACTACTACTACTAATAATAATACAATTAATACTACTACTACTACTACTAATAATAATAATAATATTGTTATTTTTAGTGTTGTTATTGTAGAATTTAGCATTCTTTTGCTAAAAAAGAGAGAAGCCATTTCTTGTCTTAGAGAACAAAGCCAAGGAATGAGGGTAGGACGCTCATTGACAATAATGCTGTGAGTCACATATATTTACAGCATGCTAAAATACTGCATGCACAGTGACAACACAACAGCTTTCCACCAGCGTCACTACCTGTGTCCAGAACCGTAGGTCTTAAAGGTCCTGCAAAGTTGTTGTATTTCATATGTACATTATCTCAGTGTTCAAAACTATTTTTCCCAGATGAAAATGCTCAGAATTGGAGATATATGCCTTATTTCTCAAAATGTGTAAGGACATTTTCCTTTTTTGACACCCAGGCAGGTCACAGTGAGGTTTTAACATGTTAGCTAACACCCATAGCTGCCATCACATTTACATTTTTGTAGCTAGCCACGTTGCTAGTAAACAATGTGAAAGCTCCTCCTCTACGAAGCGATGATGCTTGCAAGCGGTGATTTTTGGTAAACTGGTGTATTAAAATGAGTTGGGTTTTCTGATGTCACAAATGCTTCCATGTCAGCCAATAGGATTGGAACAGCAGATTTTTTTTTACACAAAAGGAGGAGCTTGACCCAGCTTTATTGGCGTGCTAGCAACAGTTGTCAACATCCCACTTTCATCTGGTTTCACCCGAACAGCATCCTATTTGATGAAAAACATGACTTTGACTGTTCAAGACTTTTTAAAATAGATTTTTATATGATATAAAATGGATCAATAAGTCAGTGGTACCCCAAAACTCATTAAAAAAAATTAATTGACAGAGGCCCAGTTATATGCCAGTTGCATGGTGTGCATGGGGTGTCTATCAGGGAAATGGATCATTTTAAAGTAAGATGCTTAGTAGAACGTATGGGTGATCTTCAGCACTCTTTCATTTCCTGTCAAAACAAAGTGTGTCTGCGCAAGAAGCGATAATCACAGGTTTCCCTCCGCTTGCGTTCCCACCGCTCGGCTGTTATTAGCCACACATGTTGCTTTCAATTGGTGCTAAGTACATCAGGTATTTGTCACTTTTAAAGAAAATTGTTTCACACTTGTCCATGAAAAGACTGAACCATATATAGATTTTAATTGAACATGGTTGCAGATAACTCAAAAAGAAAATATTTAATATAATTTGTATTAACTAAGTGTGTGCATATGTTATGCATATATACAGTATGTGTGTGTTTGTATACAGTACCAGTCAAAAGTTTGAATACACCTTCCATCTGGACTATGGCTAAGCGGGCACTCCTTCATTCTTCAGCAAGATAACACCTTGAAGTTGTGCAAGAACTACCTGGTGAAGGAGGAACGTGAAGGACAACTCAAACTGATGACCTGGCCTGCCCAGTGTCCAGATCTCAATCCCATAGAAATTGTATGGGACAAACTGGACAGAAGAGTCAAAGCAAAGCAACCCACAAGTGTCTCTGGGAATTGCTGCAGGAGAGCTGGGAAGACATATCGGGTGATTTCCTGCTGAAACTTATTAACCGAATGGCCCGTGTTTGTAAGGCTGTTATCACAGCAAAGGGTGGCTATTTTGAGGAATCCAAGATTCAGTTTTCAATATAATTTTCTTGAACATTTCGTTGATGTTCATTTTGTTCATTGTTACATATCTTTTTTGTTATTTTAAAGTATTTACAGAAACCTATACAGTGTAAAGCATTGTCAATTATGAGATAAACCTAGTTTCCAGTAGGTGTACTCAAACTTTTGACTGGTACTGTATATATAGTATATCTCTCACAAGTTTGGCATGGAGTTTCATCAACATGTTTGCAGATGACACAGTTGGGTATGTACACGCTAAAACTGCAGAACAAGCAGCATCGGAATTGTCCACAGCTATTCCAGAGTATCTTGATTTTTCATGTTTTAGTTTAAAATGTGGGCAGAACTGTGGGAATGTACTCCTCTATAAAAACCAAAACATAAAATAATTTATCCTGACATCTATAGTAAAGGGGGGAAATCTGCATTGTTTCTGAATTCAAATGTCTTGGCATTATCTTGGACCCAAATCTAACTTTTAAAAAACATATAAAGAACATGGCAAATAAAATCAAGTTGAACTTGTCAAACTTCAGTTGAGGCAGCCAAAGTTTATCTGCACGCTCTGATTCTTTTCATCTGGCATACTGCATAACAAGTTCTAGAGAGCTAGAGAGATTGCAATAAAGCCACTGCAATCTCTTTATAAACGTACTTAAGAAAAATGTAGATACAAAACAATACTCAATACCACCAGCATTGCAAGATACTAACTAAATTTAACTTATTGCGTTTGGATAACTTTTTTGTTTTGTCTGATGTATGTCTTGTGTTTAAAATTGCCCACAACTTGCCTCCCCTACCACAAAATGTGGTCAATCAGCATTTTCTAAGGCCACTGGAATTCACTACCAACTGATATTAAGAGATGCAGTAGTTTATGTGATTTCACCTCAAAAGACAAAATATGGAAAAAAAGGAAAATAAGATCTGTCATCATCAATCATAGCATATATTCTAACCGATAGTATCAGCAATACTAAAATGATTCCAATTGCTTCTTAACTGTAACTTTGAATACAGCAATAGATTTTTTTCAAATAATCTTTTATACTAAGAGGAGGTTGGAGGTTAAGAGAGAAGAAGAGAGGGGGCTTTATTATTTGCTGTTTAGCTGTATTACGTGGATGTACTTTTCTAATGTGTTTGTGCATATATTGTTTTTATTTCTTTGATACATACTTTTCTTTTTGTAGTTTATTGGAGACAGGTGTTGGAAATTAGCCTTTGGCTATAAACACTAAATGCAATGCATCTGATGCTTGGTTTTTAACACACTGTGCCAATGCTTTAGCAATGTGCCTGGCAAATAAACAAATTATATCTACAAAGGGTAAGATCACTTTTTTTTAAGATGGCACAATGACAACACCAAGACACTAAAGAATATATATATATATATAGACAACAGCTAGAAAACAACCTGTAGAATGGTTTTAAGAAGGAAAATCTACCCCACAAGACAGAGTTGCCTTTATTAATTGTATTAATAAAGGCAAATTGAAACACAACCGAAAGTGTTAAAATATCTATATCTGTCTGTCTGTCTTCTATCTAATTCTATCTATCTATCTACCTATCTGTCTATCTATCTAATCTACTTTAGATTGAGTACAATAAATCTTTGAGAACAAGTATGCTTTATTAGCATTTAAGCATCCTGCATCAAAAGCCTCTCACTCTTCACACTTTTTCAGATTGTAATTTCATTGAATTCCACAGCCTCTGTTGAATATTTGCATAGCAACACTTTAATAGTGCACATAAATTCATGACTGGCAACTTCACACTTGCCTGCTACAACACAAACCTGTAATGTTTTACAACCTTTGTGTTAACCTGCCATCACTGTGTTTTTTTATTGTTATGTTTATTCTATTTTTTTAAGTCTGCACCTGTCATAATTTCTGCCCATATTGTTAAACAGGAAAACGGAAGAACACAGCTGTAATTATCATGTGAAGAGTTATACTTGTTACGAGTGATACGCATTACCTTCCGCATTACCCACTTCTGTGACTGTTGGTGAGGCTTCTGGAGCTGGAGCTGTGCTCTGATTGGTGGAGCTTCTGTAGCTGAAGCTGTGCTCTGATTGGTGGAACTGTGTGTGCACTTAATTAGTATTGAATATAGTATTATAATATAGAATATAATATAGTATTGAGTATTGAATGATATTGTACCTAACAAACAGTGGTTTAATCAGATTTCCAGATCATTTCCTGTTGTATCCTGTCTATGTAGGCACTGTAAACGTCTCTTGAACTTCCATATAAAAATCCAGCTGTATAAATGTGTTGGATGTAAACCAGCAATGTACGTTATAAGGCTACTGGACAAATAACCAAATAACTATTACCTGGACAAGCGGTCATTAGCATTTCTATACAGTGCATTGAGGAAAAGGTTTTGTGTGTGTGTGTGTGTGTTACAGTAGCATCGCATCTGTTTTACAGGTCAAACGTTAAAAGGTTTAGTACAGTGACAGGATGCAAATTGTCACTGTGAGGCATTTGATCGCAGCATCTTATTTATTGACTGATCAGGTTAATTGTATTTACATGGCCTTGTTACAGACTTTTTCCACTTAGCACATGTGTCTGTTTTAATTAAGAGGCAGGAAGGCCTTGGACAACAATCAATTAAGCTGTAAACAACAAGCTAATTAAACAAAAGAAAGCAAAGAGCATTCGAGTAACTCTTAAATGTAAACCAAAGGTGGCATTTTAGTTCATTATTTTCAATGGAATGTTGAAGTCAGCGCCTTTGAGGCAAGGGGGTAACTACATATTAAATATTGGGGAGGATATAATGAAAGGGAATGCTTTATATCTTCAAATTATTGGGGGGGCAGATATGACTGTTTTTAATATTGCCCCCCCCCCAATGCTTTGAGGTCATGAAATATAAAGATGATCTTATCACAGCGTGCCATGTCTCCGGCACAGTATATGAAGTTTGCAAAAGCAAAAGACTCTCTTTAAATTTGTTCTGTGGAATACTGTCAGTTAAATGGATTTCTTGGCCAATTATTTGTTGACCATCCAATGTTTTCTTTTCTGAGCATGTGTGTGTGTGAGAGAGAGTGTGTGTGTGTGTATGCGGGTGTGCGTATAGGACTGATATAAAAGATGTTGGATGCCAGTGGACAGGAGTTGAAGTTTGCCCTTTTCGGGAGTACAATCTATAGTATCACTCGGAGCGTACATAGCACACACGTCAGTTGGTATTCACCTGGAACTTCAGACACCCTGCACTCTTCCTCACTGACCCCAGTTCAGTCAGAGTGAGAGTCCAAGGCCTACCATGCACCATGCACCTGACCCCAGCACTGCTCATTCGGTACTATATTGTAAGTCACAAGGCCGTGCCACCAATAAAGAAATCATCCCTGATTTTATATCAGTCCTATACGCACACCCGCATACACACACACACACACACATACAGGTGTGGTATGCTGATGCCTGCAATGATGTCTATTGCTGTATTACTGCACTGATCTCGTGCGCTAACTATGATTGTTCTCTGGATAATGCACATCTTGTAAGTCGCTCTGGATAAGAGCATCTACTAAATGCTTAAAATGTAAAAAAAAATGTAAATGTATTTGGTACTGCAGTAAAGCAGGGGTTCCCTATATTTCGTTTTTATCTCAAGCCCCCCTAAAATAACCACGCTGTGGCTGAGGATCCCCATTTCAAAACGGTTCACTTTATACATTTTTATCGCACAGCCACTACAGGGTGTAATGCAGTGGCTACAGAACACTAGTTCATATAACAGAACTATGAGTATGAGACATGTGGTTTGCTATTTAGTAAAATATACATATTTCATAATTACAATGATCACAATATTGCCAATAATGTGTAAAGGTATTTTTTTATTTATCTGAAAGTCCAAATTATATAATACTTATGAAATATGGAAATATATGGAAAACGGACACCTGCCCTAAAGCACAGGCGATGAAACCCCATTCACAATTCACACTGGCAATGTCCGTGTCCTTCACATCAATGAACTTGCATTCATTTCACGAACAAGCTCAGAAATTCCAAATTCAACAGGCTTTTCCTGAGAAACAGTTCGGTCCTTTCCCTGTCATATTTCCTTCTTCTGTCGGAACACACAAAAACCTCCTTTTCTTTTCTAGAGGACAGGGGGCATTGCTGACAATCATTCTCTGTACTCCTAAAATGGAGGGGGAGCTCTGCTCACCTTGTTAAACAGTTTATCAGTGATTAAAGAATTGTGAATGAATCATGTAATTTCGCCTTCCCTTCCCTGCAAATGCATGTTTAGACGCTATCGTAGCAACTTAGCAAGTATCAAGTTTGATTTGAGACAGGCCCTAAGATCCAAATTTCGCATCTGTTATAACTTCTCAACATTCTGCTGGAAGAGCAGCAATCTGTCATACGGTGTAGTTTCAAAGGAAGGTGTTTAATTAGTAGGCAAATAGTGCCGTGAGAGCAAGGGTGGGTGGGGGGGAGCTAACGTGACTGTAAGAGAAATATAATTGCAATTATACAGGCAATATGAATGCCTACGTTTACGCAGTGATTCAATTTTACTTCCATGTTTGAGTTTTTTTGTTCAATCCCACGCAAATAGGGAACTTATAACTTTGCATGAGCAAGAGAAGACATCCTGAATATTCCAATACCAGCTCAACTCTTACCTGTAAGAGTTTGAAAAATGACCCTGGAAGCATTGTTTCTAAATAGTCTTAGGTGAGCTGGATCTGAAAGACTGCGCTATTGTCGGGAACACCCCCCAAAGCTTAAAACAGAAGCAGGGGAGACCGCACACACCAATCCATCACACGGAGGCAGATGAAACAACGTATATTTTTTTGAAGATTCGGTCTGACTGATGATTGAGCGTTGCGTGGAAATAAAAATAAAGTCAAATGAGCAATAACATCAGTCTTAAGAATCTGGAGGAGTAAGTCCCCCTTCCCACAAAAATCTGAAGAAAAAAAAAAGCTGGAGCACACGGTCCTCAGACGTGGCAGTCTAAGGCATACTTTGAAAGGGGTGGCAGTTTAATATAATGGTTAGGGAACTCAAAGGTTGTAGGTTCGTTTCCCCTGAGCTAGGTTCTTAACCTGAATTCCTTCAGCAAATATCCAACTGTATACATTGAGAGTGTGTGGAGATAAATAAAAAACTGGAAGTTACTGTGTGTAAGGGCTTCTGCTGAATGGCGAAAATGTCAAATGTACAACCGTTTTGGCTACTTTCACTGTCTGACTGAGGAATCGGACTGCTGAGGGGGTCTGTCACTTAGTCCAGACCTTTGGCAACTGTTAGCCAGTGCCAAGCACTGTCAATTGAAAATAAAATATGAAGTCTGAGAGTAGCCCAACAGCAGGATGCCAAGGGAGCACATCAATTATTTACCACATAACTGTCACCCTGAAGCAACACTACGTTACGTAAGCTGTGACAAACGTGGAGGCTTTCTCGGCAGTAAGAGGACCTCTACAGTATAGCACTTTGCAAGCAGAATGGAGTTCTGGTTGGCTTTTCTGCCAGTACAGTTGTTAATAAACTTACAGGTAAAAATGTTCAGATGATTCAAATGAATGGTTTTCAGTGTGATCACAAAGCAGAGAGTCGTAGCCTCATTTTACATTTACATTTACATTTTTTACATTTTAAGCATTTAGCAGACGCTCTTATCCAGAGCGACTTACAAGATGTGCATTAATACATGGTAGGAACAATCATAGTTCACGCAAGAGATCAGTGCATTAATACAGTGATAGACATCGTTGTAGGCAGCTGCATACCATACCTGTAACACTGGGAAGGAAAAAGTTAGTAATTGTTTTTTTTTGTGTTTTTTTTTATGAGGAGTAAGCAGGGAAGTATTGAGCAAGTAGGCAGTGGTGATGACAATTGGGTAGATGTACAGAATTCAGTGGTAGTGGAGTCTGAGAAGGTGGATTTTAAGTCTCTTGCGGAAGATCACAAGTGATTCTGCAGTCCTGACTGATTGCGGAAGGTCTGGGATGCTACCATGTGGCCCGGCCCATGGTAGCATGTTTGTGACTTTGTTCAGTGCGCGGCTTCAATGGGCCAATTAACTAGAGGGTCATGTGGCACGACCCAAGCCAGCCACTAATTTTAGATAGAAATCTCCCTCTAACTCTATGGTAACTCTATAAAATCCCTTCGGGAAGTCAGTCTGTTTTTTTTTGTGAAATGGCAATCCTCTGTTGGTTTCTCAGTGGCTCCCTTTGTGTTTGTGTGTGTGTGTGTGTGTGTGTGTCTGTGTGTCTGCTTGTGTGTCCTTGTGTTCTGTGTGTGTGTGTGTCTGTGTGTCTGCTTGTGTGTCCTTGTGTTCTGTGTGTGCTTGTGTGTATGCGTGTGTGTGTGTGTGTGAGAGAGAGAGAGAGAGAGAGAGAGAGAATGGAATAAATGTTATGGTACCAATTGTTTGTGTGGTTGGAAGTTATTTTTCTTTTTCCTATTCGTATCTATTTAGTATTCTTTTTATGTTATTATTGTAATTATTGTTTTGTTTGTATTTTAGGAAATAGGGCATAGTTAGACATTTTAAATCTAATATTGTATATGCTTTGGCAATGCTACCCCGGCTGCCGGCTGCTAATAAAGCATCGTTGAATTGACTTGAGAGGGAGAAAGCTATGCAGTGGTTAAACACGACCTTCCACTGTTTGATTGATGGTTGATTCTAATCCTCTTCATGCCAAATCCGCACAGGGAAACAGCCTGCTCAGTTCCTGGTATTGATTCTGTACCTGTTTCAGCAGATGATAGAGGCCTAACCGATCCATAATTACCTGAGTCTATTTCCCCCCTTGTCCTTAGCTCTGGGATCACATGTGTGCTGGATTAGGCCCATGAACCTTCACTCTGCCTGCACTGGAGCCGGTGTGCCTGCAGTTCCACAGGTAGATGAATACTAAATGCCATGTGCTACTTTGGGCCTGGATGAGCCTTCAGATTTCCCTGCAGAAAAGTAGCAACATCGATTCCTGTCCATTTCCATCCAATGGCTTTTGTATCAGCCCTTCACTTGCACACACTCTCTTGCTCTCTCTCTCTCTCTCACACACACACACACACACGCATGCACAGATCACACACACATGCACACATGGACACATGCACACGTCTAAACTCCTTCTTTGGGAATCATAACTCTGTGAGACGAAAACAATCTCAGATGAAGTGTACAAATTCCTGCCGTGGGGATTTGAGCCCAGTTTTACACCTCACAGCACTCAGGTCTACAGAGACGGCCTTGTACAGTCTAAGGAGCCTCACACTATTACTCTGTACAGCTCAGTCAACATCAGTTTGCAAGTAAAGCTTGATTATAGCCTCTTTCTCTCACTTTCTTTGAGCAGTGAACTCTAAGCAACCCCCCCTGTCAGCCGAACTACTCCAAGTCTGATGCAACCGACTCATGTCCGATTATGTTTTTTAAAGACCACACTTTTATTTTTATATTACATACCTCATTGAATCCCATCACCATGTTGTTATAAATCACTGTTGTACTTATTTGCAGTTGACACGGGCATCCGTTTTTGTGTCATGTTTGTGCGGCCGCTGAGCGGGTGTGTCCTCTGCAGAGTGATTTCTGTAATCCGTCAGTGACTTCGCGGAGCGGTGCGGTGAAGGTTAAACGCAGAGCCTCCCTCACAGTGAGAGCGGAGCGGAGCAGAACCTCAGGTGAAATGTGTCAGCTCGCAGCTGTTTGTAGCCAACAGCAAGGCTGATACTGGGGTCTCTCTGTGTCTCTCACACACACACACACACACACACACACACACACACACACACATGCACACAAATACACATGCACGCACACATGCACACTCACACATACACACAAATACACATGCGTGCACAAACACACACACACACACACACACACATACACACACACGCACACATGCACACACACATGCATACATTCACACACACGCACATGCACACACACACACACACACACATGCACACACACACACACACACACACACGCATGCATGCACACACACGCGCATGCGCATGCACACACACACACATGCACACACACACACGCATGCGCTCACACACACACGTGCACGCATGCATGCTCTTCGCGCTGAAAGCAGGGCTCCCTCTTGATATGTAGAGACCACCCTCCAGAGGAGAGAAGCGCTAATGAATTGCTCATGATTATTCCATTCCACCACTCGAGTCCCTGTTTCTCAGACGGGTCGGGCTAATTGCAGGGAATGAGCGATGATGCCTGGGCTGGCTTTGTGGGATGTGTCCTTAAGTTGCGCAAAGTCGCTTTACCTGTGCCACACCCTGTCATCCTCCTCCAAATTGGATAATTACCATGATTATAGATGCAACCTCATAAAAACACACAGAGACATACATACACCCCCCCAACACACACACACACACACACTATTGTGTTTTTATACGTGTACAAAAATATGTACACATATACTCACACAAACACATAAATGCACAGAAATACTCACTTACATGCAAGTACAGACACACAAACACACACGTCCCTCCAGCAGTAGAGGTCAGTGAATAATTTCCTCTCAGCTGGGACTACCGTCACCCCCAGTAAAAAGATTTGGATTAAAGAGATTATTGTGAATATTTTGAAGTGGTATTCTTTGTTGTCCATCCTGTGTGTAGAGTTACGGGAGTGAGAGACAGGACATTCTCTGGGACGGTGGTGATAGCTGCTCTTTTATCTGCCCTGCCTTGGCTGTGCTATGCAGTGCTCACAAAAAAACAGAAAAGAGTGAGTTAAGGTGCAAACCTTTTATGAAAATACGGTAGACAGAGTGCCATTGAGAAAAAGAGCAGCAGTCTTTGAAGTGTATGAACTTGATGGTAAAATAATCATAAAAAACAGGAAATCCTCACTGACAGCAGATAAAGAACAGACTGTTAATTGGTGGGTTTCATCCTCTCTTCTCTGGTTCTATTCGCATATTGAAAATGAAGTTTCACACCATCACTGTCATTGTATTGGGCAGCAAAAGGTTAGCTGAAAGCTAGAAAGCTTGCTTTTTTTCCCTCCTGAACCTCTCCTTTTAAAATACTTTCTCACTATTTCATTTGCTGGCCATTACTGACAGACTTAAAATAGTCCCCACGTTGACACTAGGGAAAAAATGTGACACGTTTTTTTCAGTTGTGAAGCGTTTCGTTTGAAGTGATTGGAGCTCTGTAAGAGGGAACTGTGAAGAGCTGCATATCGAGCTCTGGGCGATTGTTGACATGCAATATTTCAATGCTGATTTTTCTCAGATGTCTATTTTTTTCCGAGCCCATTTCCCTCTTGATTCCTACGGTACGAAAAATTAGACAGAGGTGTTAATAACATGCAAATGCAACAGGGGAGTGAGACGATAACAGCCAGTAGTCCGTGTGCAAGGGAAATGGTCACCTCAAAAAAAAAAAAAAAAGGAAGTAGAAACTATCACAAAAAAAGATTAATGAAAAAAGACAGACATCCCACTTCTGTTGCAATATTAAACGATGCATTACAGTGTATATAGCATCTGTTTGATGCCTTTCTGGGCTACGTGATGGTGATAGAATATTGAGCCACAGGATTTGAACATTTGATGCTTTTATCATATTTTACAACGTAATTCCGTTGATGGTTGAGTCTGTTGTGACACCACAATGTATTCGGTGGCTGAAATGAGCCACTTGTGTTTAAACAGACAGGAAGTTCCTGTGCATTTACCTCCATGTTAATAGGCTACGGCATCCGAATGTTGACTCACCTAAACCATTGCAGAGCTGCCTTTGGGCGTGGCTTAGCGGGGACTTTATGGAGGTTCAATAACACGTGATGGTGGCTGGCGGAGCTTTCTTCATGATGATGCTAAATGGCCGTCAAACAACAAAGATCTGAAGGGGTTTCAAAATAACAATGCAGTCATCTTCTGACGTTATTCTGTGGGCTGCGCTTATTTCATGTGCTTATCCACTGTGTCTGTACGCTGTGAGCTCTAACACCCTCCTGTAAATCTCCATTACAGACTAGAGAGGAAACACCATAACCGTCAACTGCAACATCTTGATTAATCGCTGTTCTTCTGAAACACGTTTAGGGTGGCTATAGCTAGCCATCTGAGAAGCTCAGCACCAGACAGCTTGATTTAAAAGCACTTAACATTCTCTTCTGACTGACATTTAAATTCCATCAAAAAGATGTCTAGTTATTTTCTTGAGCAGGCTCAGCTGCTCAATATAGGCTCTGTTCAACAATTAGCCAGCTACTGTATGTCGTTGGGTGCTGCCACATGTAGAATATTATACTTAACTAGGGCCAATACTTTGGGGAGATCTGTGGGCAGTTAGTGTAAATACGGTAAGCGTGTGAATTTCAGCATTCATTTTTCAATGTAAATCATACTGTACATATGAAGAAAGAGTTCCATCTGAGGTGGATTACTTATCACATTTGTGGTATAAATATGGCCAGCAGGGGTGGATAACTGTATTCCTGGAGGACCGGTATATATGCAGGTTTTTTGTTTCCATCAATTGCCTTGACTAAATTAGCTAATCATCTGTATACACCAACGCTGGTTCACTCCTAGATTAGACCACAGTAAAACATTGCATATAGAGACACAAGAACAGTCTTCAGCTGTCATTCATGAGCTTAGCCAGAAATGTAGCCAAAATGACAGATCACGTAAACAATTGGGCTAATTAAATATTTAACAGCAGATGTTGGCATGGAATCCAGAAACGGATATGGCCCTCCTTCCCCACCCCTGCTTTAAATCTATTCGCTATTTGTCTGTTTAGCTGTCCTGTGGTTCCACAGCTAAGTACTGTGCTACATTAAACACAAGGGAGTCTGTAGCAGGTCACCTTGTTTGCTGTTCTCATCTCCACATACAGCACTGGCCCATGATGATGATGGCATTGTTGATGATGATGCTAAGCTCTGTGCATTCACTGTCATTGTTTTCAAAGGGCCATTTGCCAGTAGTACAGCTTTACTCTACCTAATAAACAGGAGCAATACATTCACTGCCCTCGAGGCACTGAACGAACCTGAGACACAGTCTATCATCCCAAGCATGGGTGGCAGATATTATCAGTGATTGGCTTCATGGCAGATTCTGGCAGATCCATAAATCGCAGGCTCTTGTTGCAGTATGTGTCTGCCTTGTGGAAGTTACTCATTGAGGCCTCTGTGCATTTTGTCATGGTTCACCGGTCTGAACCACCTGGCAGGTGGGAAGCTACAGGAACGCCTCTGTCGTACAAACTGTGGTCACTCTCTGGATGTTATGGGAAATTAAATGGAAAATCACAAACCTGAAAAAGACATTTTGTTTTTATTCTTGTGAACATGTATTCATGATTTATTTTCCTTTCCTAAATTATTTTCTTTTCCGAAGTACTGCATTGCGGAACGCTGCCGGGAAAGCTAGTATTCCTAAACATCTCTGCACCTGGGTAAAAATGGGAAATAACACACAGTGTGAAAACCATTGCCACTTCTTGTATAAATAACCACCCACGTATAAATGCATTTAAGTGACAGCTTGTGTACCAAAACTGAAAGCTTACACTCACTGAATCAAATCCGTAATGTACTGACGGATGGAGCAGCGGTGCTTCACCCACCTTACAAACCAGAAGGAACTCAGTTACCTAACCTAATTGCGTTGCATTTATATAACGCCTTCACGGAAAGCGCTTTTAAGGGGGTTCTGGTTGGGGGTGCGATAACCACTAACTTGTTGCACCCAGTGATGATTGACAGCAGCCATTTTGTCCCAGAAATCTCAATACTCATCATCTGAGGTGGAGATAAGGAGTTTGGCCAGGACATCAGACAAAGCCATTGTTGTTTTGTGATAAGAATGTTGAATTATTAACGACCGCAGAGTCTGAACCTCCTAAATATCTCACCCTGAAGGCAACTCCTACAGCACGGTGTCACCATCACCGTGTTTGGGTTTCCTACTGGGTCCATTAGGAAGACAGCCTCCTACTGAACCGCCAACGCCACTTCCAGCAGCCTCCAGGTTTCCCCCCAATCCAAATGCTAAACAATCACCAACCTGCTTCGCTTTCAGGAAATTGGGAAAGAGAAACTTTAACTGACTGGTAAAGTAGGACTACTGGCTCTACCCAGCAAAGTACGACTACGCTCAGGGGTACTCACCCATAAGCTGCACCTGCTTCCTCCCACAAATATTGAAAGATAAAGAATAATTGTGGGTGGGAACCAAGATATGCAAGATAGATTTGCACATGAGTGTGACTTCACTCATGTGTACTTTCACTGGTATCAATGCAAACCCTGATATTTATTGAGAAATCGCTGTCTTTCCTTTATTCAAAGGCTGGTGTTATACCTTGGCTACTCTTTTTATTATAGGATTTATGTTAAACATATAAGTGGAAATATTTCTGCAGCATTTCTGCGATATTTCACATGACTGAAATGAAAAGAAAAAAAAACCCTCCTTAATAAAAAGTTAAATAAAAAAATAGTGGTGAGTGCATCAAATGAATGCTTACCTGACATAATATTCTCCTGCTAAGATTTACTGTGCTTTTATCATTCGGATCTGCCTTTGAGGTGCCTTGTTTAAATGATGCTTTTAGTTTGATTTGTGTCTTTTATGGATGTTCTCCCGAATGATATCAATCAATGCCTGAATCTGTCGTTTAGCCGTACAAACGGATTATGAAAAATGTATTAATTACAATGAAAGCCCCCATATAATAGTGCATCACTTAAACAGATCAAAATGTTAGTATTTATTATTTATACGATACAGGACAGTGCTCTGGTGAGGATGAGGTTGGTGTTTGACTTCATCTCTGATGTCATTCATAACCTTGATTACTCCAAAACATAATAACAGGGCCAGATTTATGGGCCATAATGTCTGACTTTGCTCTTTTTGGCTTAGTCTCTGAAGTCACCTTAAAGTCGTCCTCAAAGTTATCAGGGAGGTGAAAAAAAAAAAAAAAACACAGACATGAAAGAGCACCTACACAACTACAGGTTTTTGACATTTTGAAAACTGCCTGGATTCAAAGAATAGGCCTACTCGTGGATCACAGTCAAAAAATGTGGATGCTAGAAGAAAATGACACAAGCTAGCAGATTGTCTGATGCTGGCCCAGTCTCTGGGACCGCTTTGTATATACAGAAAGCACCATGTCCGCGGGAAAGCCCTACCCACCGCTAAAATCCAGTTGTTTTGCATTCACCTCCACGCCAGCGTCTTCTGACCAAACTTATGTGGAATCAGCAAGTTTCCAAAGATGGAGATGAAGAGACAGGGAATGGGCCGACTCATCACTTTACGGATTTCCTTGTCAGGAGAGATTAATATTTGATGCTTTGCACTGAAGAGAAGCAGAGAAGCTTTTCAGCAACGCCGTCGAAATGCAAAAGAAACAGTAATATTGGAGCGCGATTGTGGAGCTGTGATGGGGCGTGCTGAGTGATTGACTGGAACGCTGAGATCTGGGTAACCTTGGAAAGCTCACCTTTAGCTCCTGCCTAATCAAGCTTTTGTAGGTGATGCTACAGTGCGGCTAATGCTAGTGAGGCATGCGAATGATTAATTCTGTATAATAGCAAAAAAATAAAATAATAATAATATTCCAGATTCATTAGGGAAAGCAACAACCAAATCAAAATGTGTTGACGTAGGGTCTAAACAAGCATTTGTATTTTTATTACATTTAAATTCAGCTTTAATTACGATGATGGTGAAAATAATTCCCTACCCTGCATGTCACTGTTGCGGTGATGGACACATGGCATGTATTGTGTTTGATTATAATGGTGTACAGCTAATAAAACATTTGAAAAAATATCATAAAAATAATTTCAAAAAAAACATTGCGATTAAGAATGTCAGATTATTTTGACTTAGTCCCAGCGTGCCTTGAGATTTTTAACCGCCCATGATGACAAAATAAATAAACGAATAAAATTGGAAATAAATTCTCGGAGAGAGGGGAACATTCCTGGGTTCTGGAATAGGGTTCCCACATTTGGCGGTGATTGACAGCCTTGACATATGGAATAGTTCACGTATTCCCAGGTGACTGGCAGATGGAGAGAGTGGAGAGGCGGATAAACTTGCCTTGGAGGCTATGTAGGATTTTATATGCAGCGCTTTTGATCAAAAGGATTCCAGATCCCTCACACTAAATTTAGCACCAGTGGCAATTAGTGGTGGAGTCATACGGTCCTCACCGGTGCAGCTGACAAATAGAAACTTAACAAGTGAAGCATGTCAAGCCTAGATGCATATGTTCATGTGTGTGTGTGAGTGTGTGTGTGTGTGTGTGTGTGTGTGTGTGTATGAACATGTGCACATATGTATGTGCATGTGGGACTATGTAGGACATGTGCTTCTGTGTATTTGTGTGATTGTGTTTGAATGTATGAGTGTGTGTGAGTGTATGTGTGTGTGAGTGAGAGAGTGTGTGTCTGTGTGTGCATGCATATGTACTGTATGTGTGTGTGTACATTCACCCCATGTGTATGTATGTATGTGTGTGTGTGTGTGTGTGTGTGTTTTGGAGAAATGATTGAGGGGTGAGTGCATGCAAGTATATCAGTGTGTGTATATGTGAACTCTGTGTGTTTGTGTGTGAGCATGTGAGCATGTGTGTGTGTGTGTTTGTAAATGTGTGCTTTGGGAAAGTGATTGAGGCGGTGAGGGCATGCAGTTATATCAGTGTGTGTGTGTGTGTGTGTGTGTGTGTGTGTGTGTCTGTGGTTCAGTGTATATTTAAATGTGTGCTTCTCCCTCTGAAGCTGGGAGTAGCTGTGTGTGGTTAAACAATGACAGCACACAGAGAGTTTGTGATGACTGGTTTGTTGGTTAATGTAATTAATGCACAACACTATAATGAGCCTGTTGTTCTGTTGTCCCCAGCACTCAGAAGACTCAGCCTGGAACACACTCATGTATGGCACAGAGGGTGGGCCTGACCGTGAGCGCGCAAGAGTGTGTGGGCGCATGCAGGCATGTGCGCGCACGTGTGTGTGTGTTTGTAATGCTGCTCAAAACCACTGAACATTTAAGAGAGACTTTAAAGCTCCTGAGCCTGCCTGCCTGCCTGATGTGCATTTGTCAATTATGTTCATAGTTTCACCACATGGTCAATGCCTCCGCAGGTCTTGTGTGGTCACTATCCAGATTAGGCTAAACCCATAGGCATGGATAATTGACATGATCCCTGTGTAAAATAAGGTTTTATAAAGGGTGGTGTCACAAACCTGTCTGCTCTCTCAGAGACCAAGGGAATCTTTCAAGAGAGTTTCAGAAGCTTGCCTAGCTTAGATACACATGAATAAGATTTACGCATGTATTATTATTATTATTATTATTATTATTATTTTTAAAGATTTGAAATTTGTGAACATACAAATTACGTTGATAAAGTGTTAATGCTTGCAAAGGGGTAAATTAAATGGTAGCTGGCAAGTTCATTATTCATCTATATTTTGCATTGTGGGAGGGATCAATATACTTACATGTGCAACAGTGCTTTTTATTAATGTAACTCTTTGATCACACATTGAGGCAAATCAATACCAGTATGCATATAGCTGTAGCTAGCGAATGCATGCTGCTTCATTGTCATTATTACAACAATGCACATGTAGCTCATCCCTAATCAAAAAGTTAGCCAGCTAGGTAGCCTACTATAGGTACCGAGAACAGGCAGGAGGACACAATTGTGTATTTCAGTAACTGCTGACAAGATGTCCTAATCTTACACAGTTAGCCTGTGTAAAGATACTTTATTGACAGGCGATTTGTAAACAAGTTATGTTTCAATACCAGATCATTTATCCCAAGGCCCGCACCTTGGAGCAGTTTCAGCAGTGTAAGCACTCTTGATTGGCTCTCTCAATCTGTACTGGATGCCAATGTATTCTCCCCTCAGCCTGCACATCCAGTGTAGTGGCAGCTACGACAATAACGACAATACTGTCAGGGATTCAAATGCCATAGCCATGCGATGCCAATGTATGCTTCAAAAATATGCATTCTCTCTCTCACCCACACATGCGCACACACACAAACACAACACACACACACACACACACACAAACACTCACACACAGAGGAAGTAAAGGCAATGGAGGACTACAGCACAGACCTGTCTCCAGACTCATAAATAAATAACCCCTTCAGCAATGGCAAGTGGTAACAAAAGACCCCCAAACCTGCTCCACTCTCACCCACTCACTGTGCTCCTCAGACTTCAGAGGGGAGAGAAAATGCAGTTTAGCCCAAACCGCCGCATGAGGAGAATATTCCCCATGTGACAAACTCTTCCCCCCGTCTTCAGTGATGCTCAATTATTGATAAATAAACAAAGAGCCGGGTTGTGATGGGCTGTCTGTAGACATTTTTCACTTTCACATCTCAAAGGCCCCCCGTAAATGCGCATAAAACCTCAACAGACGCTCGGAAAGCCAAAGGAACTTGTTTAAGGTCAAACTCACTCACAGCTGGAGCTGGGGGAAGCTGCAGAGGGGAAGGAGTGCAACCCAAGGCATCAGGGCAGGATGTGCACCCCTCACACCAACATTATTTGTACTGCGTTCTTCTGAAAGTGGCAATGTACTATAATGGTTTTGGAACTGGACTTATAGTGTTGCAGGTTTGAATCCCAGGTGGGGCACTGCCACTGTACCCTTGAGCAAAGTACATCACTTGAATTGCTTCAATAAATATCGAGCTGTATAAATGGATTGTATGTAAAGAAATGTGAATGTATAAGTCAGGCTAAATGCCTGTAATGTAAAGATAAAAATAAATAAAAACTGTTCCGATTCCTAAATTTGAACACAAGAAGAATGAAGTACTGTTCCACCTCAATACTAATATTGAATTAATGACTGGACCGTTCGTTCAGCCAAAATATCATCCAAACAATCAGTAAATCAGATAGATCCAGATGTCCTATCCTCATTCTTAAGTTAGAAAGGTCAGCATGTTTGTGCATTATTTGTAGTGTTTTGTCAAATGTTTAAAGTCTTTAGTGTACAACAAAAAAGGGCACTTTTTTTATAAACCTACAAAAATAAAATCTTTGTAGGTAAATTCAATCCCAATTAAATCCATTTTAATCAAAATGGATTTCATTGTGATTTCTTGTCACTGATGAATACAAAATACTATGTAATGTCAAATAAAACAACTGTAATGTTTCTTCTTAATTAATTTCAAATAAAAACAGACAAAAATTGATTGAATAAGTATTCATCCCGCTTGACTTAATACTTGGCAGAAGCATCTTTAACTGCAATTACAGCCCTGAGTCTTTACCAGCTTTGCATATCAAGACACTGCAATTTTCACTCGTTCTTTTTTTACAAAATTACTCAAGCTGCATCAGGTTGGATGGGGACCATTGGTGAACAGCAATTTTCAAATCTTTCCACAGATTCTCAATGGGATCGAGGTCTGGGCTTTGACTGGCCCACTCCACGACATTAATTTTATTTTATTTTTAAACCACTCCAATGAGGCTTTTGCAGTATGTCATTGTCCATCTGGAATATAACTCTTCTTGCAAGTCCCATGTATCTTGCAGATGTAAGCAGGTTTTCCTCTAAGATTTGTCTATATCTAGCCCCATCCATTTTGCCCTCTATTTTGACACGTTTTCCAGTCCCTGAAGCAGAGGTCTTCCTCCACTTGGTTTGAGAGTCTCCCACATTTCTTCTGGCAAACTCTAGATTAGATTTCTTCAACAATTGCTTTCTTTTTGCCATCTTTCCATAAAGCGCAGATTTGTGAAGGCTATTGTTGTCCCATGGGAATTTCTCCCATCTCTGCCATTGAAGACTGTAACTCAGAGTTGCCATAGGCCTCTTGGTGGCCTCCCTAACAAGTGCCCTACTTGCACGGATGCTCAGGTTTTGAGGATAGCCTGTTCTAGTCAAGTTCACATTTGTGCAATATTCTCTCCATTTCTTTATGATGGACTTAATGGTGCATTGGGGTATATTCAACCGGGGTAAATTCAATCTTATATCCTTCCCCTGATTGGCACTTTTGAAGAACCTTTTCTCAGATTTGCTTTGAATGCTCTTTGATCTTCATGATAAAGTTCTTGTTTGGAAATGCACTAATCAACTAAATCTATTTTGATTCCATGAAGTAAGAAAATTAAATGTGAAAAATGGCAAAGGGGGTGAATACTTTTTATTCCTAATATATATATATATATAAAATGTTTTACATTTACATTTTAAGCATTTAGCAGATGCTCTTATCCAGAGCAACTTACAAGATGTGCATTAATACAAGGTAAGAACAATTATTGTTCGCACAAGAGATCAGTGCAGTAATACAGTGATAGACAGCGATAGATACCACAATGTTCGGTGAGGTGCAGTTCCTAGTGAAGACCAGGTCCAGTTGGTTGCCGGCCTTATGGGTGGATGGGGATTCAGCCATGGTGAAGTCGAAGGATTGATGCAGGGGGAGGAATGCAGAGGACTGAGGGGTGTCCAGCAGCAGGTTGAAGTCACCTAGAAGTAGGACGGGAGTGCCATCCTCAGGGAAGGAGCTGAGTAGGGCATCCATCTCATCTAGGAAACTCCCCAGTGGACCTGGTGGGCGATAAACAACAATGATGTGTAGTTTGCATGGAACAGTGACAGCATGAAATACAAAGGAGCAGGGTGAGAGGAACGATACTAAATCTCCACAGGTGGGAGATCAGTATACCAGCCCCTCCACCTCTACCTGTGGGTCGAGGCATGTGGAAGAAGGTGTAGGCAGCGGACAGAGCAGCTGGGGTGGCTGTGTTCTGCAGAGTGATCCATGTCTCGGTGAGCGCCAGTAATTGAAGGGAGAGTATGGAGGCCTGGGCTGAGATGAAATCGGTCTTCCAGACACCGGACTGGCAGTTCGAAAGGCCACCTGCTATCACCATGTCGACACCGGTGGATCTAGCAGGGTGAATGAGTTTGGAGGGGTGGCGCCTGTGAGTAGAATCTCTCCTTCTAGGAAATCTACAAGAGGAGACACAAACTGGGATAGGGAGGTTGCACCTGGTGTTAGATACGGAGGAAGTAGAACAGGAAGAGACAAAACTATGATGCTTACCATGCGGCGAGCACTCCCTAGCTGGCCTCCCTCAGTGGACTCCTGCACTCTCACGTCTTTGTCCACTGAGCCTTTGTACTCCTGCAGGTAGACTCACACGTCTTTGTCTACTGAGTCTTTGTTCATTGAGGCTACGAAGGTGAAGCTGCCACAGAAAGCTGCCGCTTTCCAAAACTACAGTTACTGATATAGCTATGTGGTGATTGCCAGCTGATAACAATAGAGCCAAATTACTAACTCACAGGTACCGCCCTCAACTCAGGGAACACTCGGCTACAGAGACGGACGTTAGACCCGAAACAATGAAACTGATTATTAGCAGTTAACTACCAATCAACTTCTTAAATAAAACCTCTAAACAGCGATTAACTACAAAAAGGCACTGGAACAACAACAAACTATTAATTAAGACTACACATGGCTACTACTACTACAAAGCAGTGAAAAGGGAGTGAACGCAGCGACTGAACAAGAAATCTAACGCCGAGTTCTTAGCACACAACGAGACGATTCACCTACACCTACAATGCAAACTGCATATGTAATATATAAATATATATATTCTATAAATTTACACATGATAATCACCAATATCATTTAATTTATTTATTTTATTTCAGGCCATTTTCACATCTGATGATCCTGCCTGTCATTCTCTCCCCAATTAAGTAGCCGTTAAACACGTTCCCTGCAGACCGCTTGCTGTCAGAACAAAGTCGGCATTGTTGTTTTTTATCTTATTCTTTTCTTTTTCTATGGAGAGAATCAGTGAGCGGAAGCATCCTAACGTCACAATGCGCTGATAGGGACAAAGTCCTCAGGGGACCTTGGCAAAATAAGTTGTTGGAGCAAACATGTCTATTCAGTTGGGCTTCTGAAGAAGAATGTTTAATGAGAGAATGATTACAGTGTTCTCTTGTGATTGCTGTGGATGTCAGTGCTCCATATGTTTCAGAATTACGAGTTGTTGCTGGTGAAGTGGAGGACAATGATTAGAAGAAATAGGATAGCAGGATAGAGTCTATTGCCTAAGTGTTAAGGGGGCTTTTTTTGTTAATTTGCCAGCATGGGGTTTTCCATCTCTTACAAGTATCAAATGTATTGATTAGCAGAGACCATCTCACTTCCCTCTTCAGGTGCATAGACACTAATTGTGGCTGTTGTCCTTTTGTCATTTTCTAGACCGGAGACGCTATATAATCAATATTGTTTGTTCTGCTGTATGAGCCCAATATTTACATCTGCTGTGATTCTTACTCCTTTGTCTGCCTGTTTCCATTGATGTTTCGTTTCAGGAACACAGGGGTCATCCCAAACGTTAGCTGGTTTTAAAATGAAAACCTGTGAATAAATAACTATTAAATAGCCATTTACTTTTGTATCATTGGACGGAAAATCTGAGTTGTCCTTAAAAGATCATCTGCCCATTCAAAATCACGAGGGGATAGGAGACACGTGGTGCTGTGATGCAACATTTAAATGAGCTTTACTCATTTGTTCTCATAATTTCATAACAATTCCATCAGGGATGTTGGTAATGTGTCAAAATAGCATTCCCATCGGGCATATTGCTCTGTGCCTCTGTGTCGTCCCTTTGAAACACCATTAGCTGCAGACAGACCACTACAGGCTTAAATATCTCCAGAGCCAATGTGTTTCTGCTGCTCTCCAACAAGACACAGGCATGTCCACAGTCCCAAAGCTTAACATTTGGGGTTTCAGAAATCTGATGATGTTAGCTTTAATATTTTCTTGTTTTGTACATTTTGCAATATTGATTATTATAGTCACCCCCCCCCCTGCCCCAATTATTAACTGTCACTCATCCACATGTTTAAATGCATGCACCTTGTCCTTTGTTTATGAATTAATTTACACTGTACTGTCTACAGACACCCTGTAATGTCCACACTTTGTGTATCATTAAAAGCATTTCTGAAACGGTGACATTAGGAGTGAACCACCAGGAGGATACGACTCGAAAGGAGCTCGTCTGTCTCTGAGTTTGTACGGCTCATTAGTGTACTGCTTTCACACAAACGTATGAACAACATTTGGAGCTAATAAGCTTTTTATTTTTTCGGGCTGTGTGGCGTATTAAAAAGGGAGCTGAACCCGGGGTCGCCGAGGCGTTTGAAGATGGCGAGTGGTTCGTCGGAGGCGTGATTTATCAGAAATTATTGCGATGCTTTGCTAGCGTGGAGTTTCCCATTGATGTGCAAGGGGTTGAAATAGCTTCTTCAAGGGGACCCCGGATAGAGGCTCCTGTGGCCACCCTCGCCTGCCACCCCACTACTTCGCCTCCGCTTTTTAATTTCATTCCGCCTGCTCCTTTGTGCCTGAAGGAGGAGGGGGAGGGGGTATGAGGAGGGGAGGCAGATGCTTTCTTCCCCTCCTTTATTTTTTCTTCTTCTCTTCTCGTCTTCCAAAAGTATCCGAATGAGCCAGTGTTTTTACCATCAGGAGTGAAGCCACATGCAATGCAAATAACATCCCTGATTATAAAACCACCTGAACCAACATTCGATATACAAATATCGGCAGAATCCTGAAGAATTACGGCTGTCTCATACTGTTTTACAATAACTCATGCGCTGATATTACCTTGGCTGATCGTACTGTGGCTCATACACTGAAGGTTTATTTTTAGGCCTGATGTGGATTTGTCTTCATGTTGGTTTTCATATAGGCGATTTTGACTAATCTTTTTATGACCACAATTCAATTTTCTTTTGAAATTTCTGGACCATTTATATGTGTAACTTGTTTTATTTATTTCATTATTTATAAATGCAGTTACAGAATACAGTTTCAGCTGTTTAAAACCCTGTCAGGTTTAATTGGTGGTGTCGATTTGAGGACACAGTAGTTAATTATTGCTGAGGGGAGGGACAGCATCATATCTTCCTCTTAATCTGTTGCACTCGATTTCATGAGAGAGAGAGAGAGAGAGAGAGAGAGAGAGAGAGAGAGAGAGAGAGAGAGAGAGAGAGAGAGAGAGAGCGAGAGAGAGCGTCTGAGTGTCTACCTGCCTTGGCTTTGCCCTGAAAGAGAGACAGCAGACTTCACAAACACAGGTTGCAGCGACAGTCTGGTGTCAGTTGTGAACATCAAAGGGACCGATACCAGGTGAGAACGCAAGCTGGTGAATACATTATCTACTGAGAGGGAGCAGGGAGATAGGACAGGCAAAGAGGCAGCTTAAACCAACAAAGCTTAAACCAAGACACTTCAAGTGCTCGCAGGATCATAACGCATTCATGAAAATAGCTGCCTTAACTGGCAAACACTTCCCCCCCGTCCATGGCTTATTACTGCTCCGCACCTCCTAAGTCACAGGGTCAGAAGTGTTTTCAGAGTTACAGTAATCTCTGCAGGTTAATGAGGCTGATTTGACACACAGCTTTCATGCCATTTCATATCCAGAATCCTTTTCCGGTCTGACTTACAAGGCTAGAGGAGAATTCTGTGCATTTTGGATCAACTGTATGATGTGATGTGAGTTATTAGTTTTTTGTTTGTTTTTTACTAAAAAGGATACCACAAAGGTATTTCAGTGCACTTTGATTAATAAATGCGGATATCAATCAATAACTAAAACATACAATTTCATCCGCGGTTCAGGGCAGACACGACACAGATCAGCTGATCTTTTTATCTGGATGGGCTGATAGCAGGCCCAGGTGTGTCGGGACACACCCGGTTTGATATAAGCATTAGCAGATTAGCAGAGTGCCCGATCTGAACCGAAGACCGGTGAACAAGCAGATAATCTTTTCAAAGGCCTGTGCTTGGGCACTGTGCTCTCAAGGGTCTGTTCCACACCGCGAACAAACAGAAATGGCGTAGTGTGGAGGGTCTGGGGAGAGAGGTGCAGGAGAAACTGAATCACCCATCCCGTCTCCAGGTTCACAGGGCCGGAAGCTGAGTTGTGGAACAGCAGGGCACTGCTGGAAGGCTAAAGTCACTGAAAGCAATACAGGCATGGTAGAATGTGTCAATCACTCTCAATAATAAAGGTTCAATTAGGGTACACTTTTGTTCCTCAGGGTACACATATGTTCATTGTACCTTCAAATTGCACATGAGATTCATCATGATATGGTTTTGTACAAATTGAGGAAAGGTACAGATATGTACCAAGGTGGGGTAATGAATCCTTATTCACACTGGCAGCCATACTGGAATGAAAATGAGGCTTGCACAGCAAGTAACATTATTTTCCTTGCAAAGGTGCCATTCTATTCTTCTGACTGAAGGTACAATTTAGCACCCTACAGGGGTACTGCCACAGCTACAAACATTTGTACTTTAATAGGTACAACATGGTACCCTTTTTTCTGAGAGTGAAGGCAATATTTTTTAAGGGACAATTCAGTAGTGGATGGTGGTGTGAGACTTCCTGGACTCCCAAAGTGGCTGGAACCATCCTATGTTACCAGTGACTCACCAATTAGAATCAATGTGACTTACCAATCATAGTGTTTTTCTATGAAGAGCCTGGCGATTTGATTGATTCACACGAATCAGTGGTTGTAGCGTGTGATAGCCCCACCCATTACGGGCTTCACGCTCGCTGATTTTTCACACAATTTTGAGATTCACGCGACAATACGGTATACGAACATTACTCAGTCCTACGGTCTGTGAAAGCTTCAATAAGGGGAGAAAAAAGTTGTCTTCCAGGATGTGATTGCATCTTCAGGGATGATGCTAGTGATTGCACATCTGAACATTGGTAAATGGGGGGAAAAAGTATACACGGTCCTTTCTTTTTTGCAATCAAAACAGACTCCAAACTTGATTGAGAGTGTAAAGGGAATGTAAGCACAGAGATGATTTGTAATTATAACACAGTTTGTTTGTGATTTGTTTTCTCTCTGGATGTTAATGCTGAAGTTGTATGCTGAAATGAGTATACCCCCAAGTGTCATCTCTCTGGAGGAAGAAGATACCAGCCCCCCTTAGTTCTTTCACAATCAGCACAGAATGGAAGAGGCTAAAGCTATGAAGTCTGAAATGAATTTCCTATTCTACTTCATAAGCACTTGGCTACAAATGAAATAACTTCCTTCCAAAAGAGGACCTCTATTGTTCACTGGGGTTTTTGAAACAATCAATTCCACATGCCACTAATCATAGTGTCTCCAAGGTAAACAAAAGAAAAAAATTCTATCATAAGAAATAAAATGTAGATTGGTGCTGTCGGATCAGCGCAGACGGAGAAAATATGTATACGAAATATTAATTATATTAATATTTAATATTACAATTATTATAAAAAATATTAATATTAATTAAACTGGGGGAAATTAATGGCAGAACAAAATCGCTACAGTAGCCATTAAGGTGGTGCTGAGTTGCTGTGATGTCTTTTGGTAGCAGGTGGAGGTTTATGAACAAGGTTTATTGGCAAAAATACATATAAAGAGGTAAGATGGCCACTTGCATCCGTCTCAAACCCTCAGGGCTGCCGTTGCAAAGCTGCCTGTCAGCCGAAAATAAGCCGCTGTCATCTTTCACACACGCTCCCCAGGGACGAGGAGAACGTCTTGACTTCTTTCCTCTCTTTTAATTCCCCCCTTGCCAGAGAGACTTGCCGCCCCTGTTAATTTCTCATGTCCCCGTGACAATGTGCTCGACTGGATCCCGCTGATTCGCCTCCCCACCCCCACCCCTCTTACGTATCTCTACCTCCACCTGGCCTCGCTCTCTACAACTCTTCCACTCTCATTCTGGTTCTGTCCCTCTCTTTGCATCTCCCCACCTGCATCCTGTCCGTACTCTGTTATAATCTTGCATTGATGATAGATGGAGGAAGCCCTTGCATTTCTCAGTCAGTGGTGTCTCTTCTTGTTCCCAGTGGTGTGCCTCTTCTCTCTTCTTGTGTGGCTCTTTGTTCCAATCGCAGTGCCTGTTTACCACACTGACACACACACACACACACACACACACACACACACACACACACACACACACACACACACACACACACACACACACACACACTCACACACACACACACACTCAGACACACACACACACACACACACACACACACACACGCACACACACACACACACACACACACACACACACACACACACACACACACACACACAGACACACACACACACACACACACACACACACACACACACACACACACACACACACACACACACAGTGCCACGAAACCCAAACCTGTGCACTTGGGTTCACTCAAAGCGCTTTCTCTGGCGGTTCGCGATCTTGCTGCTTTTCACCCTCTATTTGTGCTCATCCTTTTGGAATAACTAATAACCAGAGTTATTTGACCACAACCCTGGAATGCATTAAGACAACATTAGAGCCCAGATATCCATATCCATATTGCCCCTGAAACCACTTCATTTCCCGCCTTGCTCTCTGAGGTAAAAAGAGCACCATATGTGCCTCTGCTATTGGGCAGAGGGCCAAAGCATGCTGGAGAATGGTTGTATTCACAGATGGCAAACCAGCGCTGCTCCATTGACTCCAAACCTGTTGAGCTTTGCATCACAGCTGACCCGTGGCACAGACTGGACTGGAGCTGGCAGGTCCCGAGGCCAGTTTGCAGCCCGGAGAGCCGTTACCACACAGATGAACACCGTGCCGAATGATCCATGCCTTTGATCATAGCCCTGGTTCTCTCTCTGCCTGCTTTCCGAGCCATGTCTCTACGCCTGTTTGCTTTTTATTTATTTTGCCAGCCGCAATGTATCAAGGCTGTATGTGAAACTGTTTGGATAACTGTTTGCGTTTGGATACGGTGGGCCACTGTCGCTCCGAGAATGTCCGGCGCTAAAGTCACTGGCGGTTTTGTGAGACCAGCCTCGGGTAGATCAGAAACGATCCCCCTCCTTCGCTTCCTCTCTCAGCTGTATTTTTTCTGCTTCATCCTTGTTTTTTTTCTTCCCTTTCTGCTTTTTCTGTAGCAGCCTCTGATGAGACGGCCTCTTTTAAGATCCCCAGTTTTAGGCCATTGCCTGGTATTACAATTAAAATTAATTTGTTTGGTCTGCCTGGAAGTCAAAGCGGAGGAAGAAAAGAATCTGAAAACAATGGTACCTTTTTTTTCTTCTCTCCTCCGTGACTGATCCTTTGTGCACGCACATGCTTAACGCTTCACGTTATTGACAGCTCTAATGGCAAGAATGCCGTTTTTATTGAAGATATTTTTTTTTGAGGGGTGTGGGGGGGGGTTGTATAAAAAAAAACCTTTGAATTAAATAGAGTCCAGATAATCATTAATCATAAACACAAGCCATCGTCTGAACCGCTTGGAAGAAGACGAGCGCTCCTTCTGGTATCTCTCCTCAGCATTCAGCGATGAGGCCTGTCGGTAAAGGTTTGGCGTCACAGTAATGTCTGCGAGAAGGAGCCAGATCTCTCTGTCTGTCTCCAGGCCCCCTGAAGACCATTGCGAACAATAAACGTTAGAATAACGTCAGGCCCGGGCGATCCCACACTGTGGGCTTCAGCGTTTGATTGGCAGGTCTGAATAAAGCCTTGATTCAACTCCAGAAATTTGCTATTGGAGATTATGGGGAAAGAACGAGGGGGAAACATGTAAAAAAAGAGTGTAGTCTGCTCCAAGAAAACCTTTTTTTGTGCGCAACCAAGAACCAAAGATAAACCAAGAGGTGGAGATGAACTAATACTGCAGAGCCAGCAAGGCCAGAATGGTACCAACCCTTCTCAAAAAAGACCCCCACTCACTAAGCCCCCAATAATGGTACGTGTGCTTTTCAAAGGTTTTAATGGGTACACTAATTTATTAATAGCGTTACCGTACAAAAGCAAAGGGTGATGCCGATTTTGCAGGTCCAGTAACATGCAAGTGACCAGGCAATGGTGCCCATCAGAACCACTACATCTCCAGATGTGAAACTCAGCCCTAGTTTCTATATCAAGATTTTGGGTAAAATTGAAAATGTGTTTTTTATTTTTATTTTGCACTGGAATTGCTTTGAAGTAGCAATGTGTCAAACCCACGATGGATCTCACGAACCAAACCAAAGCCCAACAAAGGACTTGTATCCCTTGAAGAGACGCTCCCTGCCGTGCTCTGTATTATGACAATGGTAGCATTGTGGGGGTAGCAATGGTAGGACTTGTTCTGACTTTAGGCATGGGTGTTGACAGTGAGAATGCTCAGTCCTAGCTCATGGGCCTGAATGGCTTACCCTGTAGAGCTATTTATTCTGAATTGATTGTGGATCATTGCATTTTCAATATATCCATGTTTTAATGTGTTTGTGGAGTTCTCTCACTCAAACACAGTGTATATACAGTACACGTTCATTAAAAAAAGCATAATTCACGGCTAACCATTGGTTTGTTTGGTGATGAAGCCATGGGTTGACTTTGACCATGGACTGGTAACAGATAAGACCCCTGTTGGTCAGGTGACAGGGCCTAACACACATGATTGTGGGTAACTACACAGGTGGCTAAGGTCCTCAGCACTTCCATCACTAAGCAACACTGTATCACAATAAAGGTAGTGATGGTTGATCAATTGATCAATTAAAGCAATTGATTGCATAATTAACTCACCTCACCTGGTTTCTTGCGTCTAGAGTGGTTTCAGATTTTTTAAGGTGAGAACAAAAAATGAGCGTATCCTTCGGTGCACTTGAGTAAAAGCAACACCAGAACTGATAATAAGAGCCATTTCAGTTTATGCTCTCTTTCTGTTTAAAAAAACACAATTTTAAACCATCTGACCCTGACTGTGGGTCACAACTGTAGAAATAACATGTTCTCAGCATTCTATCAAATACACTCGTATGCATGAAATTCAGTCCTTCCCTTTTTTAAATCCAGAGAATTAGCGGAAAGACACATCCAGCACATAACGGCCACACGTAGGGGAGAGCTGGGGGAGCTGGGGGGGGGGGGGGGAGAGGCGGAGGAGTCATATCTTTAATTTCTCAGCTGCTGTGTTTGTTCTTTTGCCTGCTCCCCGAGAAGCGTGAGCCGGACCTCTCGACCCCCCGCTGTGCGTCCCCTCGCAGTCACCTGCGTGAGTCAGAAATAATTAGGCAATTTGAGTTCCAGGGAGTGACCGGGAGGAGAGGATAGGGAGGGGGGAGTAAGTGGGGGGGGGGTGATGGCCCCCACCGGAGCGAGGACACGTCCTTGAGACGTCTTCCCCTCCTCACCAGAGATGCCCTCTCCTCCTCCTTCATCTCCCCCGAATGCTGGTGTCAGCACTCCCGCCCCATCGCTGATCGGCCCCCTCTTACTTCCTCCTCGCCTCTATCGAAATCTTGAGGGGATATGCTCGGACTACCTCAACAAACAGAGCTCGGGCGGGGGGGGGGGGATTCGACTTGAAGGCAGGGAGATAATTCTGCTCTCCGTTTAAGGTTAAAGCGGAATTTGCATTTCAAAAGCGGCCCGATGTTGGCACCCCTGGGATGGCAGCGGCCGACGCCGTGTCATTTAATGTCAGCAGACGTCAGGGGCCTTGATAAAATTAATAGAGCGCCCTGTGATTGATAACCCAACTCATCTGCCATTCCAGATGAACGTTCCCAAGGGTTCGCTCTCTCTTTTTTTCATCCGCAGCAGAAACAAAGCTCAGATCATTCTTTCCTTCCTTCCCTGAACGACCGTGGCCCTGCTTTAAATTCCGTTTCTTATTTTTATTTACCTTTATTTAAAGAGGCAAATATGCAGGATGTGTCTGTCTGACGTGGGGGTCGTGCATTTAATTCTAATGAAATGTCACCTCAATTCCCCCCAGTTGAAGAAATCTCCATTTTGTCTGGTAAGGAAATAAGTAAATACTATGTTACCCACTGCTTTCTCATTTGAGATGTGCTGAGGATCCTGGGAGTTTGAGTTTTTCTGTTTTTTTGTTGTTGTTTTTTTTGCCACTGCACATTGATTGACATTGCTGATTAATTTTTTTTAATTAGTGCATGTATCAGTTAATATATTATTGTACATTTGAAGTCATTTTAGATGGAAACAATTTACTGTTATTAATTAACATGAAGCATGCAAGTAGATGTCATTCTTTACCCGTTAGAGGTGTTTTATCAATCATGAATTAATTCACACATTGCCTTTAGAACACTTCCGAATATAAAAGGAACAGCTTGAGTGTTCGGTCTACAAACTGACTTGATTTAGAGGAATGATTCAATTACATGCATTTCTTTGCAAGTGAAGTTTGTTCTGTTTGTGTGGTACAGTGACTCTGTGAGAAAATAAAATAGTTTTAGTTTGGGTTTACAAGCTTTTATAATTGAAATAATATACAGTATATGTGTGTTAATTCTTAACATTTCTGTTATGACTTATAATTCTGAAATGATAAATGTGGAAAGAAGCCTAAATTATGAAAATGGATATATCTGTTGGATATTGATATTGATAAAAGTGAGTTGTAGTGAAGATATAGAAAGTGAAATACAGGCATGTGAACGGCGATACAGTAGGTCAGTGGTTCTCAACCCTTTGGATAATATGGGCCTCGTGTCCCAACAAGATTGTCATTGTCATGTTAAAATAAATAAATAAATAACACAAAACGTTTTCTGTGAAAAAATACTATGGAGATTAAAAATCTGTCAACAAACATCAATGGAATGATTACCAGATCGTTACCAATGACAATCATTGAGTAAACATACATAATGATGTGTGCTTTTAATGTTTTCTATTTTTCCATACAAAATAGTATGATATTGTCGCACGCCATTATGTGGACTGGGTTGCGGGCTGAGAAGGCTTGCCTTTGTGGGGGTTCAGGCCAGGGTCTGCTGCAAAGCGTATTGTGACAAATGTTTTGTAAAATGCGTTATACAAATACATTTTGATTGATTGATTTATTGATTGATGACACATAGGATTGGTTTTGGAGGTCTAATAAACCAGGTGACTTAAACCATGCCAGGAAAATGCACCCGACATCATAACAGAGCAACCAGAACTATTCATCCTTCAAGTGTTTCCTTTATTGTGGCAGTTACTTGTGTGTGTATATATATATATATATATATATATTTGTGTGTGTATATAACTCCTATCAGAACTCAAACCAAGTGATGCTATATATATACATATACAGTATATATATATGTGTGTGTGTGTGTGTGTGTGTGTGTGTGTGTGTGTGTGTATGTGTGTGTCTGTGTGTGTGCGTGTGTTTTCTTTGGCCTCAAAAAAACTTGAAATCTGTATGTCACTCTTAATCTCCCCATAATCTCAGACTAAGCCCTGAGTTTTGGGGAGTCTAATCTCCAGGGAGACCAGCACCAGCATCCTCCGAGCTCCACGTCTATCTCGAGAGGAGTCAATGAGCACACATCATTTCTCCCTCTGCTCCTCTCCCTCTTTCTCTCTCTCCAGCATCCTTGTGAAAGATGAAAGGAGAGACAGATGGGAGGGTCCTCAGTCTTTTCTCTCTTTTCTTTCTCCCTTCCTTGCTCATTTGCTCATTTACATCACCCATTATCCTCTTATTTTTGAAGGTATAGAGATAAAGAGAATAACAATAAAAAACAACAAAACAAAACAAAGGGTGGGGGCTTTTTGAATATATTACGCCTGAAAAATCTTTCATTTGCATCAATATCTGTTCGAACCTGGAACAAATGCCAAATGCCTTTGAGTCTGGTTATTTATATATACTTTTTTTTTTTGCTGATAATTGTGTGGGAAATATCAGATTTGCATAGAGTGATTATTGTTGATTGTTTATCTAGCCATCAGAATATTTCAATATTCTTAGGATGACAGGTTGTCAAGTACTTAAAACTCATTCATTTGGTGAAATTTGCATACAATTTGGCAGTAATGGGGGTATCTGTGGACACTGAATTCCAGGCAGATTCTGCAGTGAGGAATCCCTTGCTAGCTTTGCTCTCGCTCACGTGTTATGAGCTTCAGGAATACTGCTTCAGGGAAAGAAAAAAATAATCTGTAGCATTTACTGTCTCCCTTCAAGATATCCAGTAGTCAGGCATGTTAATGTGTGCTGGATTAGAAAGTGCATTTAAAAAATAAAAATGGTAAAAGTGTAAATTGTAATTCAAATCATGACAGTTGTGAGAGTGTGTCTCTTTCAAACTTTGCTGTTTGGTCTCTCTTTAATTAATAAAGGCAGAGAGGACAGTTTTCCCTCCTTTGAAAGTGTGATTAATTATGTTTTATTAACAAAGAACCCGGCAGATGAAGCCGTGCCCACGTGCGGATGGGAACAGCAATTCCCGGCGGATGTCGCCGGTGTTTGTTACTGTTTAGCTGCGTTGTCTTTCATTATCTCGCGTGGCTCGTCTTTCATCTGCTAACTTGCTCTTGGCTCACGAGTTACTCCACACACAAATAAGTAAACATAGCTCGAGGAGAAGCAAACACGCCAGTGGAACTAAAAAAAAACGAGACAAGTTGCACCCAGGGAGGCATTTGCGGTTGACCCCCCTCTCAGCGCTGATATATCATGAGCAGAGCTGCGTGTGAGTGGCACCTGAAGTCACCTGCGTTGCAGGGCTTATGTTTATTGTAGACTCCCCGTCATTCCGAAGTTGCCCTCGATCACAACGCATTAGTAAGTCACAGCTGCGTGCCATCCAACATCTTGGAAGAGTCCAAGTCTGCCTTGCCGAAAGACCTGGGACAAATACAAGACTCAACAAGCGTTGGAAGGGTGGGTTTGCACGGGGAGGAGAAGGGGAAGGTGGGTATTCAGTGTTCCCAGTAACAATGCTGCACGAGAATTTGGTGGAATTCCATTACGATTACGATTACGGCAAATTCATCTCAGTTTCCAGGTCACGCGTGTCTTGGGCGTTTCCCTCCGATCCTCGCAAAGCTTCGTTGGCCTGGCGACGTGGGCCCAGGCGGCCGACCGCGAGTGGAGTGATAGGGTTTTTAGAGGGTGAGCGAGGATAATCGTTCTGTGAACGCGGAGATAAAAGCCTGGGTTAAAGTTTTAAAGAGAACCTATATATTTCACATCCCTGGTTAATAGTGATGAAGAGGGCCCTCCTGCTGCTGATCACCGAGCGCAAGGCCTGAGGGCTTTAAAAGGCTGCCGGGGTGGCCCATCGCCGTCCCCTCTTTGTTGTCGGGATGCGCGTACGCGCACTTGTCTCCCAAATTGGTGGGAGAGTGAGAAATGGCAGCGCTGGAGTGCTCTCTAAGCTCCGTCCCCTCAGCGCAGCTAGGCGCGGTGGAGGTTGAGGTAATGTTCTGACTGCTCGGGCCCGTACAGTACAACCACTTATGCTTAACAGCCCTGAGTGTGCGGAATGTACTGTACGCTCCATCGCTAATACAAAAAAAGGGCAGGGACGGATGGAAACCGCACTTGTGCCGATGCCTTCCATTTGCAATGCCAGGGCTCTCTCTGCGCTCGCGAAATAAAACCAGGGGTCCGCTGCGGTGATGTCATACTCTGCAGCGAGGCCTGCCATTGGCTGCCGTGCTGGCATCCTGTGACCGCAGATGTAACGAGCCACGCGATGGAGATGTCCTCTGATCGTGTCCTCGTTGGGTTGGTCCGCACTAGCAGCAGCCGCTAACAGGCCAGAAATCCCTGGCCACACAAATGGTCTACTCACCGCAGGAAATGGTTATTATTTGCCTTAATGAAGCTCCTTTTCCAGAGTTAAGTGCCTGAAATACATAATTGTGTGTGATACACGAGTGAGACAAACAGAGGGCACACAAGTTCCTGTACACCATAAACACTGAAAGAATGAGCCTATTGATGGCAATGGTGTGAATCATTTTTGAGATTTTAATTAGTCGTATTAATAGTGCGTTCCTTTTGCCACTTTGGTTTGTTGATTCAGATTTAAAAAAATAAAAATAATTGTGTTCGACCCTTTTACACTTTCCTCCTACTAAGCTATGACAGGCACGTCTTACAAGACATACTATAGTTAATTAATGTATAAATGATGATAAATTATATAATAATGATAAAATAATTTAGCAACAAACCCATAAGGTATACCTAGAATTCTCCTTTAGTGTTCAGAATGATAAAATGTTATAACAGACAACTAAACTTAAGTGTGGTTTGCATTCTCTCTTTCTCTCTCTGCCTTTCCCTCTCCCCCTTACCCCAGCACCCCTCTCTCTTTCTCTCACTCTCTCTCTCGCTCTCTCTCTCCCCCTCTCTCCCCCCTCTCTTCCTCTTTCTCCCCCACTCTCTTTCTCTCTCTCTCTCTGTCGCTCTCTCTCCCTCCCCCACCCCTCTCTCCCCCCCCACTCCCTCCCCCTCTCTCTCCTCCCCTCTCTATCTGTTCTCCAGGCTCTGATATGAATAAGCTGTTATAGTTGTTCCTCTGCTGATGCTCCTGTCATAAGAAGGTCCAGCCTGTGGAAAGTAGTTCCTCATATGTGATAGCCCAATTTGAGCATCAAAGGTTTCATCATTAGGATTCACGCATCCATCTTCAGGATGCATGTATATGAACATGCATTATATGTTCTCTGCAAACTGTAACGTGAGGAGACTTTTATGTCACACAAATCTCACAGGGTTTGATGTTTGTGCACTAAAAACTAATAAAACTTCCCTGAGGCATGAGATATGGGCACAACACGTGGCTCTATTGACTTCATATAACGCGAGCCTGTGATTATGTCTTATGAGCTGTGTTGGCATTTTGGATGTGAGGTAATATTTTATGGAGAACCAGGGCAACACATGATAGCTCTTTCCACCTTTCTCTTGCCTAATACGTCAAAGGGGATGTGTCAGAGCCCGGTTGAGATCTGAGATCAAGGGGCAGATTGCACCAACCCACCTCTAGAGCGCACGTTCAAATCCTACATACAAAGCAGCTCACAAAACCTTTTTTTGTGCCCTGTATTGCTCTACGGATTAAAAGTTGTAACAGACGATAGATCACTGTGCCCAACCTTCCTGGAGATCTGACCAAACTCTTAACCTCCTCTTCCTCCCTGCCGAAGACTTGATGGTTGTGGAAAAAATGGAAATCATTGAGATGGCTGGGATGTGTAATGATAGAACAAAAGTGGACAGGGAGTATTAATCTTTAAAATGTGAAATATACTCATCAAATAGGCTACCGAATATATACAAAATATAGCAAATAGATATATTTTTAATACATATATTTGCAAAAGCAAAACGTTTAGGTGTTTCCCTTTGAAATTATGAAAAATAAATATTGCTTTATCGTCCAAAGGTGTTTGTGAATTTTTATTTTGAGAATGAATGTAAAGGGACACAGTAAAATGAGTTGGATATAATTATATACTATAACATCCGAGACTTCTAGAGAGATGACTAAACTGCAGACTATTTGGACCACAAATTTGGAAAACAAATGTACTAACAACAGCAGAGGAACACCACAAAAGTAAGAGCCAAGTTTGTTTCAGGAGGGTGTATTTATGATTTATTTAGTGTTTCTCGTCATCATTGGTTCAGTTTACTGTAAGAAAGGCTGTGAAACTTTGAACTGCAGTACAAAGCTGTGCATATCTGGGTCACGCGCATTTCACGTTCAGTGTGTTTTTTCCCCCTTCTTCCTTCACAAAGTTCTGCTAGGAAAGACTGGCTGGTGACTGGCCCCCCCCCACACTTTCCCTCTCCTGCTCTCTCTCTCTCTCTCTCTCTCTCTCTCTCTCTCTCACTCTCCCGCTCTCTCTCTCTCTCTCTCTCTCTCTCCCGCTCTCTCTCTCCTCTGCATTTGTCCTTGACGTGAGGAATCAGCAGGGTGCCCTGATCTGAAGACGAGGTGGGAGGGGGGGTGCTGTGGGGAAGGGGGCGCAGGGATTTCGAGCGAAATAATAGATGATTTCTCACAGAACACAGGGCGCCAACGCAAGCATCCCGCAACTCCGGAAGAAGAGAGCCGAAAGCGGATCCCCTAAGTGAGAGAGCCACGCGGGCCCGGCAGAGCACGGCAGCCAGGGCCCTGGTGCATGTGCTCTTTGGTAGCACATATTTTCTCCCATATCGTTCATTCCTCCAGAGATTCTTATGTTTACAAGCCACTTGGCCTCATGTCACTGAAACATTTTCTTTCTTGATTTTCATTACAAGAGGCCATAAAGTTCAAGTTTTTACACAGCATTAGCAGCTTATCATAAGTGTCATCCAAAAATTCCCAGATTCCAAAATTTTTACTTTTTTTTTAAAGTTGGTTCAATACACCATAAGTTGGCCCTAATACTGCGTTAGTAGAGGGAAAAAATAAACAATTTATTTATATGTTATATGTTTCTAAGTGACATCACTGATACGCACCTCCATACTTACCAAGGGCCATACCCGAAAAAATAAATATCATGAAACTATATTTAGTTCATCCACGTTTTCCAAATAAGCTTTTACTTTTCAGAGACAGTTACTAATATCCTATGTATTCTTTCCCCCCCAAAGCTCGTTAACGCTCTTTACAAATGTGCTTGGCCTCAAGCCTCAAAATTGATTTGGGTGAGAGTATGTTTGTAGCACAGCCTTTTAGTGTGTTGTTCTGGATGTTGCAGCACTACTTCAAATACTGTGGTGTTGCTTATGAGGACACAACTGGTGGGGGCCTGTTCACATTAAAACCCGTAGAAACAACCAATACATTTACACCATCGGTGTGTCTGATGAGTGCATTTTCAGAACATTCAGTGAATTTTCATTTGCTTAAAATTTGTCATTTTAAGCAAATTTCTTTCTTAAAAGTCTCGCCTCAGCAATCAAGCACCCTCTCGGAAAGTCAAATGAAATTAAATCGCAGAGAACACTTTAATAGATCTAAACAAATAATGCAGCATTGAAATTAATTTCATTAGCATAACTGCATAGTGTAGCGTAACAAGAATGTCAATATTTCAGATGATCCAAAAAAGGACGATCATTGTTCTGAAAGGGAAAAAAATGAAATGCATATGAAATGATTCCAGAGATCATGTTTGCATAAAAGTTTCTCCAACAACCCAGAAATATTATTGGTTTGAGTTATTATTATTAATCACATTGGCAGTGTTTGTTTTACGGAAACACCAGGGTCTGAATTTCTAAATAGGCTTGTATGAGCTGGGATATTAGAATTACAAAATAACAATAGCAATAATAACAATAATTAAAGTGGAAATGAATAAATAAAGACAGAAAGCCAGACGCCTGCCATGCCATTGGCTTGGAGAAAGATGCTTTAGCCAGACATATGGTTATGATAATTAATCCCAGGACTAAAACAGAAACAAATAAACACGCTCAAAACAAACACAGCCACAGCTGAAGCCTTGGGGGCACCCTAGTTCTGGGGAGGAACCCCCCCAAAAAAAGAAACGGCAGATCTAATCTTCGGCGACTTGAAAACAGCCTTTGAGACGTGGAGGAAGACAGCAGGGCCACAGCCTCGACCGGAGGGGCGCTGGCGTGAGACAGGCAGACAGGGGACAGCTCCGCCTCGGGTCCTTCTCCTGGATCAGACAGTAGCCCCAGTGTGCTGCTTCCTCTCTTTTATGAATAAAGCAATGCCTTCCCCAGACCAGTTTTCATGCAGCCTGTTGCAATGGCAAAGTTTTTGTAGGCTTTTTTTGTTTGTTCTTTTAAAAAAAAAAGTTAGGTCTGTTGATGTTGTTCGTTCAGCACAGCTCTCTCATTCCTGAATTGTAAAAAAAAAGGAAAATTTCACCCAGGTGTGCGTGCTGATCTTTGGCTTCCTCGAACCCCGAGGAGGTTTGATTTACTTTCGCCATTCCTCTAATAACGTCGACACAACTTGTCTGCTTCATTCTTGACTTCTGTGGAAACATCTGGACAGTAGCCCCCCGTTGCAAGTATGCAACCGTTATTTATTTCATACTTTTTCCGGGATGTGATTCTCTAAACAGAAGCGAAAGGCAGCTGGATCAGAGCGCATCTCTCAGAATGCCAAGCGCTTCATATATTCATAAATGCAAATAAAACAACTCGGCATCAATTTCTGTGAATGAAGGATGAATACAGGCCCAACGTGCCTTTGATTCTCTCTGACTTGCCAAAAAAACGCCTTACAACAAATACATCAACAAGCGGTCCGTAACGCACGTATGATGTGCTGTCTGCGTAATGTGCGAGAGCCGCCGCGTACGCGAACGAGAGGCCGCCTCCCTCGAATCATTGTCATCCGGTGAGCAAACAAAACAAAACCTGCCCTCCCCCGCCAAATCAGGAAAGCCAGGCAGCGGGCTTATTCATCCGCTGTGAGATTTTACACGTTGAGGGCTCGGTGTGGCGTGGAGCGGGGCATTTCCTTCCTGCCGCGGGAGCGGTGCGGATGAGGCGAGCAGACGGGAATAGCTGCTAATAAGGGGATGGGTGAGGGGCTTTGTGAAATGCGCCCCGCTGAGCCAGGCTGTAATGGAGATAAGCGCGTTGCGTTGTTGTCTTGCAGGAATCAACAAAGGGAAACATGCGATGGGAGATTTGCGAGTCCCTCCAGTGAAACATGCTTTTTCATGGCGCTGTAATGTTTAGCCGCATTAGAAATCATTAAACTTGGCACTGGGGGGGTGGAGGCTGGGAGTTTGCCAGATGCCCGCGCCCCACTTTTCCCATTTCAAAGCAGCCCCGTAATCCGCCCCCTAAACTCTCAATTCCGTTCACCTTCTGATGTGGAAACCTTTACGGAGATTAATTTCTGAGAAGTACGGAGCGCTCCGTATTTTGTTTGCGCAGGGATTCGGTTTGTTTATTTCCTCCGCCGCGTCCCGATTTCTTGGTGAGATATGGGGGGATGCGAACGGGGCCTGCCAGTTGTTCTTCCTGGGCTCGGCCTGCTGGGAGCAGCGGGGTGACGGTGACTGCATTGTGGCGGCGCGGTGCGGATCCAGGCCTGCGATGAGGTCCCACTGCTTCAATCAGCCGCTGCCTTTGTGCCGCCACGAAACCATATTCATCACAGTCTCTGCGGTGAACACCAGGGTGTACGTTTCATTTGAATACTGGGGGTGGGGGAGGGGGGGACACTATTGCTGTTCAAACGTTCAAAGCTAAGTTATCTGCATGGATACATTTTGCAAGCAGTTAGTTTGCAAGCTAGCTTGTTATCTGGCTAAGCTTGTATTCTTTTTGAATTTAATTTTGCTACAAATACTTTTTTTTACTGCTGTGACCTTAACCCCTTACATTGCAGGTATTGCAGACAAAAGTGCATACCTTCCTAGAAACAAATACAGATTATTGATGGGGACCATTTAAGCTCTCTCAGCATTGGAGGGAAGAGGACACCCTGCCCCCAACAAAAAACCAAAATTTATGAGTAAACACCTTGGCCCGTAATGCACGCATTACCAAAATGTCGCACCGAAGCAGCGACACACCTTTCAGTGCTGTGAGAAATGAAGGAGTCTATTGTCCTCAGGTGAAATAACGTACTGTAATCCCAGCAGAACGCAAAGAACTCCATCCTGCTGGCACGGCTTTACTTTCACCCTGGTGCAGAAGACCGCAACGCTAATAGATACTGTGGGCACAAGGGACAACCAGGACTCCCTGGGGAGGTGTTGGGGTGGCAATCGAGAGATAGTGTATGGATAGCCTTCCCTAGGTGCTGGTGTTGAATGGGGCCGGCCGGCTCAGGTTAAACACTTGCACGGTAGGCTGCATCAGAGGCTAGTTGGTGAGGCTCGAGATCACACCCTGTGAGGATCCATTCATCTGCTGGCTTATCCTGTTCCTCTGGTGATCGCATAAAGCCATAGCGCACGAGAACAGTGGCAGCGGTGCCCTCAGTCTCTCTGGCCCCTGCCCCAGCACCAAACCCCCTACCGCTTTTCCCAAACTCCGCCGGGAGGGTATGCATTCTTCACACTCGCACAGATTACCCCTTAACGTATGAGCGGAAGATGGACGACGAATGAGATTACAGGGCATGGTGAATGCTGAGCGTTATAGCGATTTCCCCTCATCGTGAAAGCTTAATCAGAGATGATCCTATTGGCTCCTTTTAGGATTCTCTCTGTAAAGAAGGGCGCAGACGGCTGCGTTCTGCTTGCCTTCTTTGCTATGTTTACATTCACGTTCAGAAGACGGAGAACAATAACTTTAAGTGGAAAGGGTTTTAAACCAGGGGCTAAACACAAACTCCCTGTATCACATTCCCCCCGCTTTTAAGAGTCACTCTGGTATTCCTGTTTCCCAGTGCTCCATTTCCACACAGCTGAATGAGAATAGGTACCTTGTCTGCGCTGGAGTTGTCCCTAAAGGGCTATAATGTTGTGTTTTGCTACTGAATATATAAAAAAAGAATGAAATAAATGCACATTTCTGAATTGTCATCTGAACCAGGGGGCGAATAATCAGAGTGGCGGATTTGATACCGAAAGACTTAGCTTAGCGTCCGCAGGGCACAAATCGGAGACCAGTCACAAAGAAAACAGAGGGCAACAATGGAGCAGTGTCGCAAGCTGCCAGAGTGAGACCTGACCAGGGTAGCTTAACCCCCGCGCTCCGGTTTCGCGTGTCAATCCTGGGTCCCCAATCACCTGACGGGTGGTTTCGGGGGGCCGGTGCCAGGGTAAGAGCTGTGGATATCCCCAAGCGACGGGACTCTGGTAAGCGTGCCCTGGTACGGTTCGCGAACTGCGGTGTGTTCGCGGTAATCTCTTCTGAACGCCAGGGCCAGGACGGCGGTGGTGTTGAGTGGCGTTGAGTGCTGTCGTGCGGGGTTTCGTTCCCACCGGCGATTGCGTCACGCTTCTGAACGCCAATGCAAACGCCTACCCACTTCTTCAACCGTGTTTTTCTCCCCTATTTTTCTTTTCTCGTGTTCTCAGGTTTTCGTCTTTTTTTTCTTTTCCTTTTTTAGGCTTGAGCGAACCCAGTCTTCTCCTGCCCGCTCCTCAGGTTCTGTCCTGGTGTTTTCCTGCTCTGGCCTTTGGTATACTATACGGGTTTTCCTGTATAATATTCCTGGAGCTGGGCCAATAACCTGGGTCTGAACAAGGTTGTCAAACTCAATTCTGCCAGTGAAGGTGCTGAAAGCCAGCATTGCATACATATTACCAAAAACAAATGTAATGTCCGTGGCTGTCAGAGTGGCCAGATATTGCTGAAAGCAGAGAAACAGCTGAGGTCCATTTTGCGCTCCTTATACATCCATTGCTACTTATTATTTAAGGATGAGTCTCTAAACAAAAACGGGTTAATGGACAATGTAAATTTTGTTTGTGGCTTGTGGTCATGAATTGAAAATTAGTATGAAAATATATACTTTTTATATACTTTCTCATATATACTTTATACCTAAAACCTTCTGTTATTAGGACTGCATTACTGTTATTGGGACTAAATTCATATGTGAGACATATTACCCATAACAGTAAAAGTTATCATTTGGCCATTTATTACACATTTATTATCTGTTTGCTGAGTAAATTATAATATGTACTCAAATTATAATCCAAAGGGATCCATAAATGAACTGAATCCATTCTATAAAGCAGGTGTTTACATCTGTGAATGCCACACCTGTAGTTAATTTGTTTATTTCTTTTTAAAAAACCATCACATTCCTCTTGTAGAGCAATTGATTTTGCACATATGCAATGTGAACCATCAAGGGTTGTGTGTGTGTGTCTGTGTCTGTGTCTGTGGGTGTGCATGTGTGTGTGATATTATCACCAGTCTGAGGTTCTCACTATCAATCATTGTTCCTCATATCTTTCTCTACAAGAGGAAATCACATTAAATGGAGCATTTTAGGAAGCTAATGCTTGTCTCATATACATGACTGTAAATGGCAGTAATTTGGATATGAGATAAAAAGAAGAAAATAAAAGAGAAAAGGCTCTTTCAGAACACTAATTCCAATAAAACAAAAAAAGTGCTCTCAGATTCCGCCACTGTCATTTGCATAACATTAGCCGACTGCTATAAATAACTCACAAACATGATTCATTTTTTTACACAAATGTATTTTCTTAGCATGTGTGGTAAGATGGATACCCCCAGATCTGAGATGAGAGAGAGAGAGAGAGAGAGAGAGAGAGAGAGAGAGAGAGAGAGAGAGAGAGAAAACAATACATACAAATCTGTGATGAACAGTTGCCCAGTTGCATAGCATTTCTTGGATGTCATCCCTAATTAACCATTCTCTTTGCACATGCATGTCTTTGCACATGCATCTGAACAGTTACAGACACAGTTATGTTATTTAAAATGTAAACCTAGTCTTAGTATTCAATCATTTTACCATTTTATTATACAAAGTTAACTTATTCTAAATCAATATGCGCATAGGTAGCGGAATGATGCTGTGGGACAACTAGCTATGTGTGGGAGAGCCATTGCTTGTGTTTATTATTGCATCTGTAGGTGGTGCGGGGATATTTTTCTGTGAGTAAACCCGGTCCAAGAATACAGCATTGCCAAAATTCCTTCATGAATTTTCATAAACTCTGATATTGCACTGGAAACTCCTGTTGGCAACCGGAACCTGCTGGAGTAAAGAAGTGGTGTAGTGAGGACGGTTAAAAAAAGGCAGCGCCAAATAACAGAGGGACTGTGTGGCCCCTCTTAGGTATGGCAACAAGAACAGAATCATCTCTCCAGACCCTCACCCAAATGTATTCATAATTATGTCCCCCCCAACTGAAAGGTATACTTGATACATACTGATAGAAATTTCACCAACAAGAGAACAATTCTTCAACCCCCCATTAATATCCTTATATCCTTTCTTTATAATTCCGTCTGTCTTGGTGAGAGAATACCCCGTTGCAGGATCAAAGATGAATAATTCAGCCCGCTTTGTGGAGACTCACAGAAAGGAGCCTGTTTTCATCTCATCTGCTGGAAAACACTGGCCAAACATCCTCTCCTGCTTTTTCTGCAGCGCGTTGAAGCGCTCCAGCCTCTACCGTACAGTTTAATTAAAGGCCTGCATTGTTTACATGTTAGCTGCTGGTCCCGCTGGTGTGGTGTAAATATAATCATAGCAGAATACATTGCGTTGGCTAACGTTATTAGAATGCCACACCACAATACAAAGCAGTCTTTGCCTGGAAAGATCAGAAAAGTCTGAATTCAAAGATTAGCATGTTTCACTGTAATGTATATTACAGCGACTACCCCCTACAGCAATATCAGTAGGCCTACCGTGCGCGCAATGTTTGCATTGCTATTCCACTGCTGGACTTTAGACGTGATGGTTTTCCTTAAGCTTTTCCTCCGGTCCGATCGCATAAAAACAATCGGTCTTAGTAAACGGGTCACAATACGAGAAAAGGCGGGTAAAGCTGTAAACTGGATAATCAAATGCAATTACAACTTCATTGAGCATCCGGTTGCCATGGAAGCAAGAGGCGACGCCAACCACCAGACTTACCGTGCACTTAAAACTGTATTGTGAAAAGTGCGTGAGCACAAATGCCATTGTCGGAGGCACACCTGTTGACTGCCTTTGTCACCGCTGTTGTCGTCATATAGTAGCCGTGATTCACATTCGCTTGGCGGCAGAGTGGCTTCCCTGACGTCAAGGTAACAACCGAGGTGGTTACGCCCACCTTTCACCCACCACCGCACCTTCAAACGCCACCACCTGGCTGTCATTGGTCACCTGCTTGTATTTGAAAAATCATGGGTTATAAAGTCCATCAATCCTGTGTAGCAAATGCAATCAAGACTTTTGACATTCGACAAGATCACTCATTTCATGTGCCGTTTGGCTCGTGAGTGCTTTGCTCAGCGCGAGGATAATGCTTTACAAGCGTGATTTTTTAGCGGGAGGTTTTGGCAGCAATGGCGCGTGAATTTTTGAAAAGCAATTTGGAAACTTTTTAAATGCCTAATGAAGAACAAGCAAAGGATTAGATCGTAATTTATCTCTTGAATAACGACAGCTAAATCACACAAGCCATAAAAAAGCCCAAAAAAAAAAATCAACAAACAATTGACTTGTCCTCCAAGAAACGCACAAACACAATGCTTTATAATTTGAGGCTTTACTTGAAATGAGCCGGTATCGGAAGCTGATCTCCCCGTACAATGCGATAATTTATGGCAATTCCTGGTGCCAAATCCTTGGCATTATTCCTTTTAATTCTCCTTTCTAATGCCGCAATCATGCTGATAATACCATTATCTAATCCTCACGGTGCTCGTTTGTACCTTTAGCTGCTTCTGAATTTATCCAGATAATTCCTCTAACTAATGCAGCAGGCGCTTTCTGATTTCCCAACACTAAACTGCGGAGAAGCTCCCCTTGCCCCCGCGGCAGATTCACAAAACAGCCCCCGACGCGCAGCCGGCATCGCTAAAACAGATTTGCACGTGTTTCGTGCCTTGTACAGGTGACGCCAAAATAAAGGAAACACGAACGTTGTGCTTGTACCAGTGTGACTGCCAAAATAAAGGAAACACCAACGTTACGAAATTCCATCATTTGGTGCTTTGTTGATGGTGGTGGAAAACCCTGTCGGGCCACCCATGAAGTGTTCTGTTTGATGCACCATGGCCTAGATTCCCTGTGGATGTATCTGGAAATGTATTGGAATGGTCGATTCTTTACCTTGCCCTCTAAATTCCATTCCACCATCAGCTGGCAGCTCTTCACTCGTGTTTCCTTTATTTTGGCAGTTACCTGTATGTGATCTGTTGGCCTATCCAGGGCAATTTACATTATTATAACATTTAGATTACTCAAATGAGTATTTACACAGATTATACAGTTAAGATAAAATAGTACAAATGAGGCAGTGCTGGCTGTAAATCACATGACCGATAAGCCAACAGTTAATTTAATAGGTCAACGTCAACAAACAGTGACGATCGATCGCGTTCTGAAATGATTTCCTCTCATTTCCCCTTCACACCAGTTTGGTGTAAGACTGTTTCGGCCCTGTCAGGCAGTGACTGCCATTTTCAGTGCTGTGCGAACACCTTTGTAAAAACTTGTTCATTTATGTATACATTTTTAACATATTTTGGCATTGTGCTACAGTACATGCCTAACGCCCCTGAATCGGTAGTATTCCCATCAAGATTTCAGCAGTTGGCCACGTTAGACGAAAAATAAAGAAACAAATAAAAACAACAACAAAAAGGTTCATTCCTTTCGATGCAACAACAGGAACGAGCAGAATGCACATCTGCTCTATATCCTCCATTGTCAGCATTCTAACGGTAATTGCCACCCACCCTTTTATTAGTCGGTGGTCGGTCCAATCTTTGGCTTGCCTCTTTGCGGCTGGCTGCACAAACAAACACGGGGAGCCCGACTGGGGAGCTCAGAGAGATCCAGTGTGGGCCTGGTGGAGAGGGGAGCACTTTTTCTTCTGGGAAGGAGTCTGCGGTGGGGCCTTAGGCCACTCAACCTGCTACTTTAAAACCTTTCAGACAGGATGCCAGGCCACGCCGCTGCCCCCCTCACTTACCCAACGCTCGCTAGGCTTCGTAGGGATGAGAGGAAGAGGTGTCAATCTCAGAAGAACAATGCTGGAATAGCATTGCTGGAATAGCATTGCTTGAGGATTTTGAAGCCCCCCCCCCACACACACAATTGTATTACTTTGTTTTCCCCCTGTGATCCATGTAACTGTGATGTGATTAATCCTTGTCTCAGCAAGATTTGAGCAACACATGCTCCCCCCGCCCCCCACTAAACCCCCCACCTTCAGTTACTGTGGTTTTCTGCAGCTTATGGATATAAAAAGATGTCGTATATGTCCACCTTAAATAAATAACATTTATTTTAAAATTGAAACGGAATATGACAGGAGCAGAGGGCTTAAAGGGCCTGTCACCTTCACAAATTATTATTGTTATTATTTCTTCGGCGAACTGCAAAATCCATTTGGGGAATGTCCTCAACTATAAAAGGCCTCTATAATCATTTCAGACGCAAGGGACGGCCCAGAGAAATCTGTGCATTCATCCACAACAGATTCATGGCTGTCTCTGTTTGGCTAGCCATTTCCTAGTGGAACACAACTATTTTATTTGGCCAGTTTAGAGTTTCAGTACAGGGGAATAGTTGTCTTCCCCAACTGGCGAGCAAAAAGAATTTCCTTGCTTATTTTTCCTGAAGATTTTTTTTTTTTTTTTTAAGCTACTGGATCCCAGCACCGTTAGAGTTATTTGTTTGAACTGGGAGGAGGGGGTGGGGGGTGGTGGCGAGAGCAGGGGAGAAGCGAGGCGGCTTTGAGGCCGACGTGTTTGTGTTTTCGTATTTATTTTACATTCTCCACGCCATAATTCCTCAACTGTAATTACACCTCAGAGAGGCAAATCAAATATGTTTTTAGTGTAAGATGTTTGGTTTCTTTCTGTGGATTATTTGAGAAAGATCTAATGCTCGGCCTCTACTGTGAATGAGAGAAGTGTGTGGTTCTGTGTAAGGGTTTTCACCGTTTCGCCAGTCTTTTGTGGCTGTGAGGGACATGGTAGCTGTGTGGTAATCATATAAATATTGCGACTGTATGTAAATTTACCTTGCTCGGAAACTCTTTATTAACAAATTAGTTTAAAGCATAGGGGCGTCTTTGGGGAATGCTGTCCATGTCACATGCTCTGCTGCCTGAGGAAGGTTGTGTGATAGAAATACATTGTCGCACGCTGTAAGTGCAGATAAAACCGAAACTCACATCTGCTCTACAATCTATTATGAACCTAGAGAGATTGTTTGATCAATCATGAAAAAAACACTGCACCTTCACCAAATAAATGTGTTGATTTACTAACAATCTTAATATGAAAGCTGCACAACCGCTTACATTTTTTTACATATTTATTTCACTTTTTGCCAACTCTCTATACCACCTTTAGCCGTATTTTTGGACCAAAAAGAAGTAAGTATCAAGCTAAGAACTTTCATGCACACGCAGCACGCCCCCTCAATTACAGTGTAGATGATTACATTCACATTTAACCTGGTGGAGGGGGTCATCTGAGGCAACAGCGGGACCTCTGCAGCACAGAACCTCATCTGGCCTTGTCTCCCAGGAGGGCCAAGGGGCACAGGGAAGGGTGTCCGCTACCACACGTCAACACCACCACCCCTCAGTGCCCCAGGATTTATGCGTGCTCACCATGTGAGGGGGCACGAAGCTCGGCACTGAGCAATACAGTGTTGAGTTTTTTAGTTGAGGACGTGAGAGCATGGATAAGAGCGTCTGCTAAATAGCTCAATGTGCATGTAAATGTAAAATGTGATTCCATGTTGAATTTAAGAAAGTACCCAGATAAATGAATCGTTTTAAATGTTGAAAGTATAATATCGTTTCTAAGTGGGAAAATCGCCACTATGTCGTGTGCGCCATGAGCAATAATTGTATTGTGTCCCTTGTGATTGCTGCTCTTTATTTGCAAGAATTTAGTTCAGCACTTTATTGCTAGGGCATGTACAGTGGGTATTCAAAGGTATCCACCCCCTTTGGCATTTTCACATTTGATTTTCTTACCTCATGGAATCAAAATGGATTTAATTGGGATTTCTTGCCACTGATCAACAGAAAATACTCTATGATGTCTAATAAAAAAGAGAACTCTAAAGCTTTTTCTTAATTAATTGCAAATAAAAAAGCAGACAATAATTGATTCCATAAGTATTCACCCCTTTTGCTAAGAGACCTAAATAAACTCTGGTGCAATCAATTGTCTTCAGAGGCCATAATAATTTGATTATTATATTTTTACTTGTAATTCAATGGTAAAAAGCTTTAGCTTAAAAAAAAATTACTTGACATTATAGAATAGTTTGTGTTGATCTGTGGCAAGAAATCCCAAATAAATCCATTTTTATTCCACAAAGTAAGAAAATGTGTAAAATGCTGTATGCACTGAACAGACCCCTCTGTCCAGGGTAAGTTCCACAGCTTGTACTGTTCTTGTACACACATTATTGTTGTACACAGCTGGACGTGTACTGAAGCTATTCAGGTTGAGTACCTAGCTCCAGGACACAGCAGCAAAAGCCCATGTGGGATTTGTACTGTCAACCTTCCGGTTGTAAGTTCAGCCCCCCATCTCCCCAGTGCCACTTTAGGAGCAGCCACTATATGGGATTACATTGAAATCTGTCCTTTCTTTCTTTTTTTCTTTCTTTTTCGAGTAACGGATGTACCTTGCCCAATGTCTGCCCTCTTCATCTCCAGTCTGCACGAGTGAGGAGTGAGAGGGGGGGGTGATGATGTCACTGCCGCAGACTCCTCTCCAGCTGAGCCATGGAGAACAGCGGGAGATGAGCTGAAGTTCAATTATGAACTGTAACCAAGGTGATGAGAAACAGCATACAGCGTGTTACTCCTGCATCACTCGCTGTTCTAATGTTACCCCCCAACCAAAATACAATGTCCTTCAACAGTGCACATCTTTATATCTTAATACACCCCATGTTTCTTATCTGCACGCTGACTGCCATTCCCTCTCTAATAACGCTGATCATTGGTGTGATTCTGACTGTGCCCACCTCTTGTTCCCATAATGCACTGCACTACCACTGCACACAAATCTCTCCTTAGGCTAGCGCAGGCTTGACAGTAATGCCCATGTACCTGTGGCGTAATGTCCCGCACATAAGAATATAAGAATACATAATGATGAGAACAGGCCGTTCAGCCCATCTAGGCTTGTAATTTCCTAGTCTAAAGAATATCCTGTACTCTATCTAGCCTGGACTTGAATACCCCAAGTGTTTCTGCCTCCACTACCTGACCTGGCAAGCTGTTCCACGCAGTGGCAACTCTCTGTGTAAAAACATACTTCTGAATTTACCTTTAACTAATTTCCACCTGTGCCCTCGTGTTTTGCTAACTGAACTCAACCTAGCACGATATATAAGGTGTTGCTGCATTGCGGTCTGAGCCTGGAAGAAAATGCTAAAGAATGTTCTACTGTGGTATTTGTGACACCTCTCCAAGTCACATGACCTTTTTCTTTCTTAAATGGGATCATTTTGTAACTTCTTGCATTCTTGGTGTCTCCACATTCTGGGTTTCTGCCTACGGCTGATTTGATGACACTTCCATTTCCAGTTAGTGGTTGTTTTCCTACCTCCCCTCTCCCCATCCGCCCGTGTCTCTCTGCATGTCTAAGGCAGTTTCGTCAGGACAGACACAACTCACCTGCTTAGCGAGAAGCGAGGAAACGACAAACCCCCCAACTCTCCCTCACGCTGTGGCGATAAACCCGCCATCCGCTTGCCTCCTGGGGGGATCAAAGCCCGATCCTCACGGGAAGAACGAGGGGACGCGCGGAATCTTTTAAAATCCTGTTCCCTGGTGCTGATGGGGATTAGTGGCCCAGATACACTGCCTGTACAACCTTCCCTGGCTCTTTTTTTACTGCTCTACTGAGGGGACATGTTACGGATATCACATTTTTCAAGCGCAACCCTGTAAAGCTCATTACCAGCTGGCATGAAAAGGGAGAGAAAAAAATTCAAATGAAAAGCACCCTTAGCCTGGACCGGGATCACAGTGTTTCGGGAGATGGGCGTTTTTTTCGTGAAGGCCCTAGCCCCGGCGTGGTAACTCGCGAGACGCGGGTGAGAATTGGGCGGGAATGGGGGCTTCGAGAAAGGTCCTTTTTTTCCGGCAGAAGCGCTGCCCTCTCGGCCAGTTAGACGTGAGTTTGTTGGGGAGAACACCACTTTCTCGGGCATGGTTGTGACCCCTCCCCACTCTGCCCTACTGACGCCGACGGGGGTGGGAGAGCTTTTCCGGTGCCCTGGGACAGCAACGGCGATAGCACAGCCACAGAGAAGAGGACGAGCAGTCTGCACTCTTCTGTTACTGTTCCACAGCGTGCTTTTGAATCGAATGACAGTTTACATTTTCACCAAAAGACATAGATTGACGAAATCAATCAATTAGACAATGCCGATGATTTGATTTCTGGTTCGTACTCCCTCCCCAGTGTGCCCACCATGGCTCAGATTGTGTAATTGACAAGCAAATTGTCGGTCAGGGCGGACTCAAGAATTTATCCCGATTTTCTTTCACATAAAATGTTGGCTTTATGCTGGATTACCTTGCATCCTCTAGACCCAATGTTGTGAGAGCCTTTATAATACAGACATATAAATCATAAATATGAAAAGTGGTCAGCCATTGCTTGGTTTGTGATCATAAGCATCTGCAATAATCCGTCACTCTGCCGGTGACTTGGAACAGCTGTAAAACGACCCATTGAAAACAACTCTACTTCTGGTGCCGATTTGACACATGGCTGAGAACATTATCCTGGATGCAACCTGTGGATAGTCTTTCGCTGCAAGAAAAACACATGTAAAAGAGGAAGTTCAATATGGACACATTCTTGACAGACCACAAACCACAAACCTGTAAAAACTCACCCTCAACAAGGCCTGCTACTGCTGCTGTGCCAAAGACAAGTATACAGGCAAGAGAACATCTTTGTTTTCATGTGTAAATATTTTTTTTCGCGACACGGGAAAGTGAAGCCGGACGCAAGGGGGAAAGACATACGTTTGTTTCTGTGACAAGGCAGTTGGTCTTGTGGTTATAGATGGAGCGAAAAAGCATTAGATCTTTTATATGTCATCAGGCAAGAGTATAGCATATCACAAACATTTGCAATAAACTCGCTGTGGTTTCTGGCGCTCGTGGAATGCACGCGCGGCACCGCGCATGGAGTCGCTGCTCGAAGGACCTCTCTAATTTAACGGCGTTCGCTTCCTGTTTCCGCGAGCGGTTATCATTTTCTGTCATAAATAAATGGCCCGGCACTTCGTTCATGCGTGCCGTTACCTGGCACAGACTGAAGCGTCCCTCGTTCCCATTAGCATGACGAACGGCGGGGCGATGGCGGAGAGGAGCCGCTCGGACGTGGGGCGGAGGGAGCCTGCTCCCCCAGATTAAGGCTGGGGTGAGGAGGATAAGCGTGAGTTCTGGCTCGACGCCATTAGCCCGTGCGTGCGAGCACGCGGAGCGGGGGATGGAGAAATCCCATTAGAGCGCCGCGTTAGCGCCGCGCTCCCTCGCACGAACGGTGAACCCCCATGTAATCCACTCACACACCGTCTCCACTTCTGGGGGCTTGGAAGGGGGGTGGCTCGCATTACTCCAGAACACAATATCCAACACCGCCACGGTCTTTTCTGCTGTGAAATATAACGAATAATCACATGAGCACACACACATACACAGAGGCATGCACAACAGCGCATGCTTTTTTTTTTCTTTTTCGTTGGTACATGGCAGAATGTAAACACTCAAAAAGAAGGTAAAGACCACACATAAAACAGATGCTGCCGTTGCTGTACTAAACAACAATGCGTATTACCCATGCCTAAAAACACAGAGAGCGTCATCCACAACCCCCAAAACAGCCCTCTTTATGGCCAGCTATGCAGTACAGAAGGCACTTGTACAGTGGAGAGAATGATTACGTTTGCATATTAATGAAACAAATGTGAATTCTGAACACATGATGCAGAAAGCCTGCAGCAGGTGTACCTTTCAGATAGTGTAGACTCCAGAATACAATCACCTGCCACGCCATCGGGTTTGCTTTGATTTTTATTTGTTAATTCATTTATTTCGAGCACACAATTTCATTTTGAACAGAAGCATGTACTGGTAATTTTGTTTGTCCTTGTATGAATTGGCCATTAAATAGTTTTAGGTAAAAAAAATAAAAAATAAAAACAGATTTGATGAAGACTTGTGTTAACACACATAACTATCGATAACTATTCACTGTGTTTGAAGTCTCACGTCTGTATGTTCAGGTGACGAATGTCTCGGCTGACAGGTAGTAGACACCATTGGCTGATTACGGGTACTGTAATCTTTCCCGACCCCAACGACTGACTGCTTACTGCACTTTCCACATGATTTGAATGAATGACTTGACTAGTGGGACCTCTCCCTTCGCCTTAGGGTGCCATAGCCGAAGACCGTCCGTAGGGGGCACTGCACACATTGGATTGCTGTCCGTGGAGTCGGGAGTCAGCGGTGGGCAGTAGAGAGGACCCAGTCTGCCAGCTTGTCTTTCAGCATCGCGCCCCTGTCTGAGCGCGCTCTGTCTCTCTCACCGGGCCCGCCTGACCCCTCCACCGCCGGCCCAGCCTCATTCGTTATGCAGACTGACAGCGCGGCTCATGGTTTATGGCACTGCATAACGTCCCTTCATTAGCGGGCCCGATGGCCCCGGACCCACAAACGCACCCATGGCGCGGAAAGAGAGGTGCCCACGATGACATTTACTACGGATAATATTAATCTGATTAATTCAGCAGACACGGAAACAATGCCTTTAACCGTTTCCCTTCCTTCACTCTCTCTCTCTCTCTCTCTCTCTCTCTCCCTCCTCCTCCTCCTCTCTCCTCCTCCTCCTCCTCCTCCTCCTCTCTACTCCTCTGGGCTCTCTCCTCACAGAGCTGGCCAGGATTCAGCAGGAACACGCCACACACAGCTTGTGTTGCGTGTAAACAGTGGCATATGCTCCACGGGCAGACGTGTCTCCACGAGCTCCAGGCTTCTCAGCCAATCAGCCCCGAAGCCCGTCTCCATGCCCCTCCGGTGATCCCCATTAAAACACTCAGCAGATGCTCAGCCTGGGATAAGCCTTTTTTTTTTCTTCCCTTTTCTCCTGCTATTTTCATTGGTGTTTATGGCTTTGCCCGGGCGGGTGGGTCTCTGATAAAGTCGTCTGCACGAGAGCAGGAGAATCTAGGCCGGAGGATCTGCGCTATCCCCCCCCGCACCCATTGCCACCCCCACACCCCTCCCTGTGTTCGCAATGAAAGCTACATCACATGAACGTTTTAGAAATTAACGCGTGTCACCGGGGAAGGTGAGACATACTGCAGGTCCTGTCGGCTCTTCAGATTGCGCACTTAAAGAGGATGGGTTAAGGGAGGGTCTGGGGGAGGGGGGGGGGGTGGTGTGGACTCCCACTGGAAAAATTAGGGGCCCCATTTAAAAAACTAATGACCAAAATCAACAGCAGAAACAACCTGTAGCTTGTGATTTCTGGGGGAATGTTTTGGCTAGGGACACCTTGCTCTGCCACTCAGGTCCCCACAGTGGTAATATCTGGACGCTGAAGATGGTGGAGTTTGCTTTTGCTTGTGCTTCAGTGCAGCACAACGGTGTTGTGTGTGTTCATTAATGAGGGTTATACATGTAAGTTTAATCAGACTTTATACTGGTTACAACCAAGCATATGGTGGGCACAGTAATTATTTTTTTTAAAGCTGACCGTAAACATCCCGGAAAAAACGGATTATGTATAGCAAAGGAAAAAATAAAAAGTCGTTCGCTAAAAAAATAAGCCATATCAGTGGCTAATTATTTTGTTGTTATAGTGCTAACATCAGACCACGAATACACAAAATGATCAATCTTCTGGGAAATAGACTATTGGCATATCCACGGTAGAGGATTGATATTTTTATTGATAGAATTAATAACAAATAATTAACTGATTAGTGCATGAATTGTGTAAATGTATTTTTGAAAGAGCAATTTTATTAATTTTAAAATTATTATTATTTTAATATATAACACTACTGGTTTTAGAACACCTCCATTTTCCAGTTTTTACTGAAATTTAAGCAGTTCAAGTCCAGTGACTAACCTGAAATGGTAAGCGGTAAACTACCAGAGCTTAAAAAAAATAGTTTAGGTTACCAAAAACCGAAAAATAATGTACATTTTTTGGCAGTGAGTAGTTTCCTACACCCCCAAAAGGCACTTGGAAACTGGAGGAAACTGACAGAGGTCTGGCCCAAAGCCACAACAAAATCAGAAGACACGTTTCTGAGAGTCAACAGCTTGCGTGATAGGCGGCTCACAGGACAACAGCTTCAAGCACAGCTTAACACTGGTCAAACTAAGGAAGTCACAGTTTCAACTGTGAAGAGAAGACTACGAGCTGCAGGTTTGACAGGTCGAGTGGCAGTAAGAAAGCCATTGCTAAGATGGCAAAATAAGAAAAAGAGGCTTGCCTGGGCAATGAAGCACTGCCAGTGGACTACTGAAGACTGGAAGAAGGTCTTATGGACTAATGAATAAAAAATTTTTCCGATTTTGGTAACGTAATTTTTTTTTTTTTACCTCTGGCAGTTTACCGCTTACCTTTGTACTATTTCAGGTTATTCACTGGACTTGAACTGCTTAAATTTAAGTAAAAACTGGAAAATGGGGGTGTTATAAAACTTTTGACCGGTAGTGTATATTTATATATATATATATATACACAAATCGTGGTATATATAAATATTTTAATACACAATGAAGAACTGGCAGTGTTCTTTCATTTGTTGACACATGTTAGCTAGCTGGCTAGCCTGCTGAGTGCATTGTTCTATTCTATTCTCTAAATAAAAGCACAGTTTAGCTATCAAACCGTCAATCACATATTCCTTTTGGAGAACTCTGACTGGCTCCAATTTTAGCCGTTCTTTATGTGAGCAAGCACATTATTTTGTCCTAAACCTTATCTTGTATTCATTTGTTGCCAGTGCACAAAACAAAATGAAACAGACTGAAGCTGAGGCAATATCTGGCTTATGTATGCGGGTGTGCGGCACATGCACCACAGACATGTAAAAACACACACATACTCACTCATATACAACTCATTAAGCAATTTGTGACATAATCCTGTAAACAGCGTGTGCCAGACTCTAGAACAGGAGAGGAAAGCCCACCAGGAGCACAGCTGCTTTGTGTTGCTGTACTGGACTGCAAAAGAAGGACAGCTCATTTTTACTGAAACTCTAAACAAGTGTGTATAAGTATGGTGTGTGTGTTTGTGTGTGTATCTGTGTGCGTGTGTGTCTGTGTGTGTGTGTGTGTGTGTGTGTGTGTGTGTGTGTGTGTTGTGGGTATGTGTGTGAATGGTGTACGGTGCATGTTTGTGTGTGTTTGTTTGGTGTACTGTGTTTGTGTGTGTGTGTGTGTGTTTGTGTGTGTGCGTGAATGATGCACTGTGCGTGAGTGTTTGTGTGTGTATGTGTGCATTTATTGTACTGTGTTTGTGTGTGTGTGTGTGTGTGTGTGTGTGTGTGTGTGTGTGTGTGGAGTGTGTGCGCGTGTTGCTGTAATCAGACCTCTTTGCCCACACTGTGTTTTTGCATTGCTCTCCCTCAGGGTACAAACATTCTGGTTCTCTGACACATCTCTCCAAACTGACATGGACATTTTAAACTGCCTTTACTTCAAGCCACAGTGTTAAAAAAGATATCCTTTTATTTCTCAGATCCTATCAGTCAGACGTGGCATGCGGGGTTTGAGTCTGGCAGCGTACGAGGGGTGGTTCACTGTCAAAACTGAACATCGGACAACTGCAGACGATGGCTACGGCTACGGTCGCCCCCGGCTAATGTGCACTAAGAGAGGCCTGTTCAAAACCTCCAAGAGGAGAAAGAGAAATCCACAGGTCTAATTCCCCACATCCGCCAGCCTCCGGATGATCAGATATAACTATTAGAGTTTCATGGGGCTTGTCCTTGCTGTGGTGCAGGAAAGGGTACGGAGCAGCGGTGAGGGAAGTGGGGCGGGGGTATTTGGGCGCTGTGGCCCCCGAATCCCCCTCTGGTGTCTCCCTCTCCTCTCTCCTCTCTCTTCATTCCCTCTTCGCGGGGCGGTTGCTGATGAACAGAGGTGCGAGACGCACGCTGCACTGATGCAAAGCAGACGGCGTTCGCGGGCCCGGGACCAGCGCGGTGTGGCGCGCCCCGTCCCTCCCGCCGTTAGTGCGCGATTGCTCCCGGCTCCGCACGCCGTCAAATCCATCATCCCACACTCCGGGAAGCATCCTTCCCCGCTCTGTCACCGCTTCTGACCAGAGCAATGAGAAATGGCCGTCGCGCCAGAGTCGGAATGATTGCTGAAAAAGAGGGAAGAGGGGGAAAGTGAAAGCGGAGGAGAGCTGAGGCAAGGTGAAATTGCAGGAAACTCTCTCCAGATTAGGTCTGGGTTAAGAGAATATTGATCTGTGTGCAGAGAACTGTTGATCTCTCTTAGCAGCGGATGACAAATGGCAGCAAACAGAAAATCGAGCTTTCTTTTTTCCAAAGACGGGGGCTGCTTTCCAGCTGTGGCCTCTGGGCCTCTGGAGGCTGGGGTGTGTGTGTGCCTGTGTGTGATTGTGTGTGTGTGTGTGTGTGTGTGTTAGTGTGTGAGTATAAATGTGTGAGGGTGCATGTATGTGCATGTGTGTGTATTCCCTCTGAATAATGTTCACAATCATTTAGTGTGCTCATCCAAAGCATAAGGGAGAGGTATGCCCTTAAATTTGTTTATAACACTCTGGAGGAGGTTTGGCACCTCCATCGCCGCAGTACCCCATGCATGGATGAGGAAGCTTCGGAGCCCCTCCCTTCAGATAGAGATATGGTTATCTGGGTGATCCCTTCTGAGAGCCAGTCAGAGCTGGAGTCACACCCCCGCTGAGCCGGCCTGGTCTGTGGGTTCAGCGTGCCCCAGCCCCCCAGCTCCGGCCAAAAACACCCTGCTCCCCTGCTGGTCAGGCCGCTTCTTGGACGTTCCGCTTGTGTAAACCTCCGCCTTTCACCAACGCAGGACTCTTAACGCCCTCATTCATCTCTCACGAAGTAACTGCTGCCTTTCCAGGGTTTTTCAGCAACCTTCAGGAGCTGGCTTTGGGAATGTTTATTTTTATTTTTTTAAACAAACAGAAAAAAACTGTAAAAAAACAAGGGAAAAAGTTGCCCTCGCCCCCCCCTCTGCTTGGACCTAAACTCGCACATCATCTCCCCTAGTCTAACTTCTACAAAAAACAGCAGATGTTTTTTTTCTTCTTTCTTTCTTTCTTTCTTTTTCACAAGAAAGACAAGAGAGAGAGGTTTTTTATTATTTCTTTTTGTTGGTGGAGACGCTGTTCTGTTCTCACTGAAGGTTGAAATAATTAAGATTGCTCCCATTGTGTGATTTCGTCTGTTCTGTTTCATTAGCCGGTGCGGTGCGGCAGCCCGGCCCAGCCTCTCGTCCCTGGCTTTGATGATTGAGCGCGCTCTGCCTTCGCTCTCATCATCGACTCCACATCAAACGGACCGGCCGTCCCGCGGTGGCCCCCGCTCGCGCCCCCGCATGCCTCTACCCGCCCTTGCCCATCCCGGGTTTCCTTGCTCCTCCTGCGGAAGGGCTTTTTATTATTTTTTTATCCCTCTCCTGACGGCGCACCCTCAGAAGTCTCATTTCATTAATCCTGCCCCCTGCCCCTGCTCCTCTGCGCACCGTGCGGTGTTCGGCCGAGCCAGGCCGCTAGGCCCGAGTCCATGAGCATGCCGAAGCCCCGTGTGGAGGTGAAGAGGTGGAATGCGGGCGTGTCCCGATCATCGATGTTGATGAAGAGCCGGCTGCGGCTGGGGGAGATGATATTGTAGAGGTTTGTTAGGGTCGGGGTCCAGCTGCTTGTGACGGATATGGGCTGCTGGAATGATTTCTTACATATCAGACAGGAACAGTATACCGCATGTGTGTAAACTGTGAGATGTCCGTTTTGAAATATGTATGTGACAACTCACCCAAAGGTCACTAGACTGTCACTATAATAGTAATTTCTTCAAAGTATTGTGTACGTTTATTTGCAGGGGTGATTTTGGAAAGCAAACATGCCAGAGGCCCCCAAGCTTGGTCCTGGAGAGTCACAGGGTCTGTTGGTTTTTGTTTTCACCTTAAAAATCACCATCCAATTGGGATCCAAGAAACCAGGTGTGGTGAGTCGACAGTGTAATTGACTGATTTAATTGATCAGTTAAATGCTGGGTAACAATGAACACCAGCAGACTCTGTGGCTCTCCAGGACCAGGGTTGGGGACCCATGCTATAGGTTTTCCAGTGTGTATGCAGCCCCTTTCTCATTTCCGTAAAAGCTCTGCTGGGCAGTGTTTGGTTCTGGTACTGGTGGCCAAATTCCTGTCAGAATGAACAACAAACCAAGGTGAAGGTCACATACTGTACAAATAGGCCTGAATGTATTGACTGTGATACTTACAAAACACGTTAGGTTAGATAAAGCTAAACTGAGGAGTCTGTTGAGTCTACAGCTTGTTGGTCAATTGTAGTCAAAAAACGTTTTAAAAAATTCTGTGACTTTTCAATGACAGATTATATAACAAGAAATTTGAAGAAATTACATAAATATGCTATACAAAGAAATTTGAAAACAGTGAAACAGTCGACTTCAAAAAGAATAACGGAGCGGTGAGCAGATTGATGTCACTGATGCTGGGCCCTTAACCTAGGGGAATAAGCAGACATGTCATGCTGTCTTTGGCTAAAATGGCTCCAGATCCAGAAAAGTAGTCGATTAAAAACAGAAAATCTAATCAAAGTACCAAAATAGCATATTGATGTTTCCAACAGCAGATAAGGCTTCTCTGAGTGTCTTTGATCTTACCTCCAGTACCAGTCAAAAGTTTGAGTACACCTTCCATCTGGATTACGGCTAATCGGGCACTCCTTCATTCCTCAGCAAGACAACAACCCGAAACACACCTTGAAGTTGTGCAACTGTCTGGTGAAGGAGGAATGTGATGGACAACTGAAAATAAGGACCTGGCTTGCCCAGTGTCCACACCTCAATCCCATAGAACTTGTATGGGACGAACTGGACAGAAGAGGCAAAGCAAAGCAACCCACAAGTGTCTCTGGGAATCGCTGTAGGAGAGCTGGGAAGACATGTCGGGTGATTTCCTGCTGAAACGTATTAACTGAATGGCCCATGTTTATGAAGGCTATTATCCTGGCAAAGGGTGGCTATTTTGAGGAATCCAATATTACATTTTCAATTCATTTTTCTTGAACGTTGTTCCTTTGTTGTTCCTTTGTTGTTTATTGTTAGATGTGCTTTTTGTAATTTTCAAGTATTTACCAAAACATTGTCAATTATGAGATAAACCTAGTTTCCAGCAGGTGCACTCAAACTTTTGGCTGGTACTGTATATATGAAATAACTTTAAGTAGGCCTACTTGGACAAATAAACACTTAACACAAACAATTAACTGTGTGCAACACCTCTATCATTGTCAGAAACACAGCGGTGGGAGTTTGGAAGTGTCCTCGGTGTCTATACGTCCACAGCTAAGAGAGCAATCAGTGGTCAGACTGGGCATGGTGCAGTTCTCCGGCAGTGGGGTTTTCACCACATGTTGATTTCTCCTTCCCACACTCACTCCATCACAGTCTGCCTGTCCCTCTGTGTGTGCATAGTTCAGGAAGACGGATAGCAGCTGATGGAAGGACACATCGTTCAATCACTACATGAAATCTCTATTAGGCTCCCGCTCTCCCTCCAACTGCCCAGAGGTACACTGTTTATTTATATATATATATATATATATATATATATATATATATATGGCATAAACAAAACAATGTACAGTATATAAATCATATAGGAATATTTATTAACTACTAAGGAGTTGGGCTACCTTTTGCCTTCAGAACAGCTTCAATCCTTCTTGGAATGCTGTTATGCCAGCTTTGAACTGTTTATAGTGGGATCTTGGAGCATTCTTCAAGAACGCGGTAGAGAGAGATGACGGGTAAAAATGTACTGCATTCCATAACTTCCCATGAAGGTTCAATGATGTTTAGATCTGGTGATTGGGGAGACCATGGAAGGTGTTTGACTTCAACCTGAAACCACTACTCTTGAATCTGTTTAGCAGTGTGTATGGGGGTGCTGTCATCTTGGAATATGGAAACATCTTGACAAAATAATGTTTGCACCATAGGGTGTAACTGGTCACCTAAAATGGCTTTGCATTCCTTGGCCGTAATTCTACCATGCAGAGCAATAGTTGGACCTAATGATTTTCAACACTGTTGTTTTACAAATTAAATCATTTAGCCTTTTCTGTAACTGACGCACCTGCAATTCGGCATTAACAGTTTGACCTCTTTCAGAATCTGTTAGATCTCTCATATTGCTTGAGGAACTCGTATGTTAAAGTATTGATTTTAAAACATATTTTATAGCAGAAACATTCTTAATGTAATATTGACATTGATATGAAACACATGTGTAGTCTCATTTTAATTGCAGTTTAGTTACTTCAAAATACAAGCCCTTTTAGTGTTCCCATTATTTTGTCTACAACCTGTATATATATATATGTATATACAGTATATATGAATAACAGAAACTTTAGTGTAGAATGCAAAGAAAGTGTACTTACAAGAGTGTTTGGATTTTTTTATTTATCATGCATAAATCATATTTTGTGTTTGTGTGTTTTTGAAAAAATTCCATGCAGCTGTTCATTTTCACTTTCCAGGAATACAAGTCACTGCAGCCAGAGAAGCCATTCATTTTTAATTCCAGCAGTGCTCAATCCATCATTACAGACCACATGACAAAAGGTGGGTCATGTGGATTTAGTGAATCTTGTGAAACATTTTGTTGTGAGTTTATGTGAGGACAATGTCTAGCACTGCATATTGTATATTGTATAGCATATTTATGTAATATAGGCTCAAAGCACTATGCAATCAAGGGTGTCTGATTTTCTGTCAGTCCAACAGTCCAAATTCTTAATTAATTAATGTAGTTATTATTATTATCATACAATTATAGTAGTAGTAGTACTATACTACTACTACTACTACTATATATGTATATATACACTATTTACATTTGTTGGCCAATTTGAGAACTCCCTAGAAAAGACAGAGAGAGAGAGAGAGAGAGAGAGAGAGAGAGAGAGAGAGAGAGAGAGAGAGAGAGAGAGAGAGAGAGAGAGAGAGAGAGAGAGAGAGAGAGAGAGAGAGAGAGAGAGAAAGAGAGAGAGAGAGAGAGAAAAAAACAGAACAGAACTGAGGCTTAATGGCAGTTTGCATATTTATGGATAATGGTACTTCCCTTGAATTTCAAATGCTTCACAAATAGGAGACATTTTCCTTTTGATACTCTGCACTAGAAGTATATTTGTCTTTGAAATGATGACAGAAATCAACGTGTAAAACTTAAGTCAATGTTTTAATTGAAGCACAACTGTAATTACCTCTGTACATCTTTCAAATAGAATATGATAACAAAGGAGACTTTGCGCACTAAAACATTAACTTTCTGAACAAAGGAATTCATGTCTTTCTTCTCTCTTACTGAAATATTAATTTTTAAATGAATGTTTATATTGTGATTGTTTCTCAGGAATTTCAATGTCACAAATAAGGGGCTTAATCCTAAGAAAAGGGAAAATCATATAGTATGGACATGTTTTGTAATGATGCATGTGTGTCTATGTGTGTGTGAGTGTGAGTGTACATGCGTGTGAGTGTGTGTGTGTGTGTGTGTGTGTGAGAGAGAGAGAGTGTGGGTGTGCATGTGTGTGAGTGTGTGTGCGTGAGAGTGTGTGTATTTTTGTATGTGTGTGTAAGTGTGTATGTGATTGTGTGTGTGTGTGTGTGTGTGTGTGTCTGTTTGAATGCCTGTCTGCTGTTTGTTTGCATGTGTGGATGCATGCATGTGTGTGATAGAGGTGAAAAAGGTACTTTTATATTTAAGACTGAAGGACGTTTGAGTCCTCATCTCTGCTCCACTCCCGGCTTCTCTCCCCAACACAGACACCGAGCCAACTGCATGGGCACCAGCACCCACACTCCTGCCTGCAGAGTAACCTCCCACATCATAGGCCATGGAACCAACACGGGACTATGATTATTCCTATCACGAGTCTGAAAACATTTTTCTTCTTCAACAACATTAATATATAAATGCACAGTTAAAAAAATTTTTTCTCATTTGTTTTTAATGGGGAAGTATTTCTTCCTTGGCCCTATAACTAAATAGTGTTCCAAGCCCTCCCTCATAGGTACCACATATGTTGTCGCTGGGCTTGTTGTTCAGTTCGTCATTAATGCCTGAGTGTTGGCAAAACATTTTGAACACTTTTAAGATTAAAAAAACTCAAACTCAAACACCCTGCCTCCGCTTGTGTTGACATGCAGGTGCTCAGCTCTCGTGTTGTCTCTTCCCACACAAGCCGTGATAACTGTTCCTGGCCATGATAACTCCCCAGATGTTCCCTGCAGAACTTTAAATCCGCCTTCACCGGCGATGGGCTCGCGCGCCTCGCCAGCGTCAGGTCCAGTTATGCATGTCTCACTTTAGGTGTTATTGTGCATCCCATCGCGGGCTGACTGTCAGACTCTGTGTGACGGAGTGCTTTGATAGCGTGTTGTTTGTGGTGGGCGGTCGGGTGGTGGGGGGGGTTGGTGAGATGAACCAGGCCCACGCTAGCTAGCACTTCGATGCTGGTCCACCGTGTTTACAGGGCTGAGAGGGAGGGAGAGAGGGATGTGGGCCTGGGCCACACTGTATCCCCTATAACTCTTATTTACTGACCACGGGGACAGCCTGTTCCAGTCCAGCCGGATTTACAGTGCTATTTAAACAGGCCGCAGAGGGAAATGAATGACCGTACGAGGCTAGTCTGAGCCCCGCTACTGGAATGGGGGACTCTCGCTCTCTCTCTCTCTCTCGCTCCCTCTCTCGCTCTCTCTTTTTCTCTCTCTCTTTCCCTTTCCCTGTGTACATTAATTCATCCAATTAACATCAGCCCTTCAGTGTTGTGTAATTTAGGACAGAACGCAGTTGTGGATGTTATTAGCGACGTTATCAATCAGGGCCCGGGTGCTTATGAGAGCTCCCTAATGCCTCCGTCGCATTGCTTTTCTGTGTATTTATGGCCATAAATTTGAACTGCATGACTGGCAGCAAAGAGCTCTCAAATAATAAAATAAATCAAAACATAAGAGTTTTGTCTTTTTGCAATTTCCTTTTCGGTCTCCGAATATGAAACCAGATGTTTCCGGCATTCGAGAGATGCTTTTCATCTACTTTTTTTCTCTCTCTCTCTCTCTCCCTTCTTCTTTTTCTCTCTCCTTTTCAAAATAAGTGTATCCTTTTTTTTTTTTTAAAGAAGAATTTATGAAAAGTGAAATTTCCTCATTGCCCTGGGTAGCAGTCTGTTTTGCATTGATAGAGGAGTACAGAGAGCCCCTGGTCATTGTGCTCAGTGCACATTCCCCGCTGTATCCTGCCACCCCATCTCCCCTCTCCGCGGCGTGTCTAAGTAACACATGTAGGTCAGAGCAATACCGTCCCAATCTCCGTCTTCTTTTACTGCGCTAATTGAGGGTCTCAAGGTGAGAGAGTCATGTGGTTATTTAAGAAAAAAAACAGACAGAATACAAACATCTGGACGAAGGTTTCCAAAGTCTGGCGAAATCGTCCGAACCAACACATGATGTTCTTTTGTGGATTGATAAACGCTTTTGCGGTTTCACAAGTCACAAAATTAATGTTAAATACATTTTAATGGTGATGTAGAGGGAGCTACTGGATACCGCAGTATAAGACATCTTACAAGAGATGTTAAATAATAAATCATGAACCACTTTTAGAGTTGCTTCAGTTAAAATGTATATATATATACTCTATACATATATGGCATGACGTGGCATATATTATATATTTTTTCATGCACCATACCTATCTATCTATCTATATATATATTTATATTTACATACTTTTTTCTTATATAGCATACCCTGCCAATGGTTTCCAGTCCACCAGAGCCACAATAAACATCATTATATTTTTCAGTGCAGCTTCCTCAGAGTTTGATCCCATCCAGAACCGGCACATTTCCTGACGGATTTCAAATGAGAGCCAAGTCCAAACAAACACGTCCTGCCCCACGTGTGGCGGGCCAGGCGGGCCGCCGGTACCTGCGCAGTGTAACGGGGGGACTCCCGAAAGGAGCGTGACATGTGAGGTCAACTGTTCTGGTTTCCGCGGTTACGCGGCGGAGTCAGAACCAATCCCGTCGCGGGCGACGCTGCCCTCACATCCAGGGCCAAGAGAAACACACGCTGCATTGTACTGCGCGAGCCCCGGCTGAGGTTTCAGCGCTAACGCGCGCCTCTGTTTGTGTGTTCAGGGCCTGAGCGCAGGAGCCACTTTGGGTTCCCTGCCCACATTCTCCGAGGAGAATTTAGAGTAAATATTGACATGTGACACAAATATACGTACTAAGCCTTCCAGGAGGATTTCACAGACTGCCCATCCTGTGCGCTTTCCATACAAGAGAAGAAGAAAAAAATGTGGGCAAAACTCAGTTTAGATGCTGATTGCCTCTGAGCATTAAGATAAATTGTGCTAATGTTCCAGAGAGATAAACTCCTCTTTCCTCTCGCCCCATTAGCCAATAAGGTAATAAGAACTGTAGCTGAGATCCATGCTCACCTGTCAAAGGTAATGCTACTTCTGGCGTAGCGTACACGCTTGTGTACTTGTCTGTGGTGTACATGCTTGTATTTGCTTGTACTTGATTGTTGTAGGAGTGTGTGGTGTCAGGAAGAAATATGCTTATGTCTATGTGTGTATAACAATGCCGAATGTCTCTGTGCTTCTGGCACACCAGAATCTCCCCACAGATAATAAAGTAAATCAAGTTTGTCTCTCTTTATTAAATCAGCGGCTATTGTATCAGTATTGAGCGTCGCTATCAGGATCCTGTGCCGGTAGCTGCCAGAGAAATGAACGGAGAACGAAGGGACCTCTGTGATTCTAGGCTCTGTCCAACTCGTCTGATCCACTGCGCTAATTGTGGTACGCGAGTGATTATTTGTGGTTCTATTCACGGGTGGCATAAAGCTCATGAAGCAGAGAAAGCGGAAACTCAAACAAAGTGCCTTTGTATGACTTGGCAAACTGACGTGGAGGTGCTTTGGCCCAGTGTGACAGTCATAGAGAGAGAGAGAGAGAGAGAGAGAGAGTGGTTGGCTTTTTTGTGGGAATAGATATAAGCAATACAATGTGTTTCTGCCACTAGTTTTTGCCACAATACTGATAAATATACAAATAAATTGATTAAGAGTAACTAGCTGTTAACGTTTTGACTGATTTTGGACCCAGATAAATTAATTTAAGAACTTACCCGATACAGCTGCTCTGACTTCTTGGGTTGGACATGAAGAAAACATGTTGAATAAACATTTAATGGTATCGTTCTGTCAGCACAAGCACACCTCTGACAACAAATTGTATCACCAAGGACTCAACGCTGATAAGCGTCAGGTGGTGTCAAACCCACATCCGTTCTCAATAAACAGCTCGGTCAACGCTAATTAATAAGTGGTAGTGGTAAATTTAGCAAAGTGTGTCATCTGGACCAAGTTTTTTGTTGGTAAATATGCAGTAAACCATTATAATGGGTATGAGTAAACCACTAGAATGGGCAACCTGACAATACAGAGTGGCCCCAAGTTTTCTCGCAAAAGAACATTCTGCAAATGAACTGTGCACTGTAATCCGTTGCACATTCCTCGTGGTAGGGGCCTGTTGTCTGTATTTACATGGTATCGGGTCAAATGGCTTTTTTTCTGGGGAAAAAAGGGGATTTATTAAGTGGTGAGATCTCTGGGGAGCGCTGCACCATGTCAATTCAATAGGTTGTTGCCAGCTTCCAGTGCCAGCAGTGCCACAGGTTTGCCAGTGCCTTGGTTTTACATCAAACTCATCCTCAGGTTAAGGCAGACCCACCACACCACATATACATTCACACACTCATGCACACACACGGTTCAGGTTATATCGCAGACTTAATGACCCAGAACTGAAACAGACACACTGCCCCTAAACACTGTTCATTCCGTTCAAGCTCAGGCTGCCTGCGCCTTTGGCCAGCACTGTCACTAGAGACCAGTCATCACGTTCACACTGACGATTCAGCTGTGCGAATGTACCTTAAATAGGTGTGTGCTTTTACACAATTCAAACACATCCACAGAGTAACAGCCCGAGTCACCACCTCCCAGACCCCGCCTGAAATAGAGGTCATTCGCCGCTTGTGTTTTCTCACTCATAATTCATCCGTGTAAATATGAGTCTTCGTTTGTTTTCTAGTCCTCCGTTCTCTTGGATCCTCTATCTGAAAGTTGTCAAATCGCCTCTGGGTGTTCAGCTCCTCTGACTCCCTCTGGAGAACGAATGGCCCAAGTTCTTTGTGGAAATGTGTGGAAATGCAATGGAACACACGTGGCCAGGAGAGGTGACGGTGAGGCGCAGGCGCCAAAAAACGTCTGGTGACGGCAGGTGTTTATTTGCAGGTGGATCGAAAGGTGATGTGGAGGATGTGTACAGCGCAAAGCGAAATAAAACATATTCACTGAAGTAAACAGAGGCACTTTAGCTTTGCAAATGATTCTTGCTCAACTACGGCAGCACTATTGCTCACAGCAGCAACCTCCTTGAAAAAACCCACCGCACATGCTGAAACAGACCAGCTTATGTAGCCTATACCCACCCCGGAATATACCGACCCTCACTGCAAGGAAGGTAAATAACTATTCATCACATACAGTACGTGGATACACAAATCACATTAGGGCTCCGCACACGAAGAAACACATACACACAATAAGCAATGCACATCACTCATGCTGTCAGAAAATGATCAACAATGAACGTGCAAAACACACGTCGACTTCTCCCCCTCTACTGCTGCGGTCGCGCTAACGTTGAGACAAGCACGCGCACCTGCGGGCATGCTTCCCTACAGAGCAGCCACGTACTCCGAGCGTAAACTCGTGAAAGTGTTGCACCATCCACCATTTATATGCATATATATATATATATATCACATTTCACAGCACCAAACAAACAACATGAAATATGACTGTAACAGTCATTTTTGAATGCTAGCGCACTTTACATTTAGATACACAAAAGCAGCAGTATAACCGGACAATGCAATACAAACAGGCATGAAAATGCACAACAATACGCAAAACAACAAAATGCTTTTAAACAAATTCTGTGCACAAATTTCACATTTTCACTTGATGCAATGAGTCCATCTGTTGGTGGATTCATTTGTTTAAGAATTCATGTACTGTATTTATACAGTGAGGTTATATTTGACATTGTGGTCTCTTAAGTAACCAACAACAATAAGAATTGCATTTGACTGGATTTCTCCTCCCACACATGAGGATCTTTGGGAAAAAAGTTAAATTCAGGATAAAGTGCACAGCCTCCGAATAACACACAAGCACCTCCAGAGCCTCCATGTCACTTCCTGTTTCCTGTGCCAGCGGGCACGTACTGTAGCATGTGGCAACACGCTGTGCCGCGAATGAAGTCAAGCTGCAAATTCCCTCCAACCTCGACGATTCAGTGGTCCAGAGCACTCTCGAACCATAAAAGCTAAGGATTTTTAATTAATCTGTCTTCCCTCTGGCAATTTATAAAATCAACTCCTTTTGTTTATTCATCGATTGCATTTCCATCCACGCGTTCATTTCGGAGAGTTTCGCTTATGTGGCAGCTCTGCGGGGTTTGGTCAGCGATTTCGCGTGAAAGCAGCACGCAGTCCTACCCGGGGAGATTTACTGCGGGGCGGCCCCGTTTCATCGCGGGATAGCCTGACCTTTAGTGGTGTTTTACAGGCTGCCTGTGATCCTGAAATAGGTCATCTGGGCAGGCTTAGAGTCGTGATCCAGTTGATACGGGACCCTCTGCCCGCAGGAGAGGAAGGAGTAGTAATTGGTAGTTATGGCTCCGAGGTTTTATAAATGAGGAACAAAGTTGGCCACCTATTGTCACATTTAGGACAACGGCGCCCACAGCGAGGTTCATTAGCGAGAAGGCATCCTAATTGCCATGGAAACCATCACCTGAAAACCTGATGTCCTGCATACGGCTAACTCCCAGTGTCTCTCTGTCTCTCTTAGTGTCTCTCTCTCTCTCACACACACACACATACACACACACACACACACACACACACACACACACACACTTTCTTTTCATCTCATTCTCTCTGTCTGACTCTCTTTTTTTGAAAAATGTTGCATTACTACACTCTGTCCCTTTGCATGGTACAAAGGTACTAATAATAATAGCCATGTATAAAAGTACCCAGCATTAGGCTAATCTGTCACCCATTTCAATTTTTATCCTCAAACCCCCCCACACCCATACCCTCATCCCCCACCTCTCTCTCTTTCTCTCTCTCTCTCTATCTCTCTTTCTCTCTCTTTCTCTCTCCCTCTCTCTTTTCCTGAACAGCAGAGAGAGGGAAAGGCATAATGAAAAGGCCTAAATGACAGAGAGTTGACAGTGGGATTCGCTGGTAAATGACTCCGGAGTGGCGGCCCTTGCAGAGGGGGGGGGGGGTTAGGGTTGACGGGTATGGGGGGAGCTCCCAGAAGGACTGATTAATTCCAGTCGCAGTGGCTGCCAGGGGAGTGCAGGGTTAGCGGCGACAGGGAGAGGAGCCTATTACCACTCCGCGGCTGAAACCGATCTAATCAGCTCCACCACGACCCGCTCCCAGAGACAAACTTCTCGGGGCTCGCTCCCATTCGCTCCACACGGCGCTTTAAATAGAGGGGAGGTGAGGGAGGGCACGAGTTGGGGGAGGCAAAGGAATTTCTTCTTCCCACCACCCTCCACCCCCCCCTCCTCCCACCTCCCCTCCTTTTTTTTTCCTTAAAGGATTGTTCATAAATTCTCACTCTAGTCTTCATGCTGTTTTCTCCATTGCTTTGGCTAATGTACCGGACACAGTAGAGAGAGAGAGAGAGAGAGAGAGAGAGAGAGAGAAAGAGAGAGAGAGAGTGAGTGAGATACATAGAGAGAGAGAGAGATAGAGAGAAGGAGAGGACTGCAGAACAGAAAATCATCGAGTCCAAATACAGAGATACAGAGAGTCTGTTCACTTTGAGTGTACTGATTATGAAACATTAATATTATGCCCTATGTCTACATGCATTTGTGCTTTTATAATCATTTTACATACTAACGTGTATAGTATATAATCATGTTATATACTAAAGTCTATTATTTTCTGTTTTCAGTAACAACATATATTGTACCATATGTGACTGCTTTGGCAGCACTGATTTCGCAAGTCCTGCCAATAAAGCACAATTGAACTGAACTGACAGTGTCACTCCACATTATCGAGAGAGATACAGATTTTCTTTACAATGCTCCTGGTCCAATGTATGTAAATTTGTGTGCGTGTGTGTCTGTGGGCGTATGTGAATTTCTATGTGTGTCACACACAGCCACTTGTGAGTGTGTGTGACTACGTGAGAACATGAGTATATGTTTGTGTGTGTATGTGTGTATGTGTGTGTGTGTGTGTGTGTGTGTGCGTGCATGCATCCATGTATATGTGTGTGTGTGTGTGTGTGTGTGTGTGTGTGTGTGTGTGTGTGTGTGTGTGTGTGTGTGTGTGTGTGTATATGTGTGTTTGTTTATGTGCATTTGCATTTGCCCTTGCGATCCGAGGAAGCCCCAGAACAGCACCTCATGCGCGGACAGCGCAGACAGGGGAGGCGCGCGGGCCCGGAGTGGCCGAGAGGCCGTTTGCATTTGCATCGGGTCCACATCCCGTTCCCGTTCCCGTCCCCGTCGGAATTCACCGAGAGAATCCAGAGCAGACGAAAGCCCCCGTTCCTCCTTCAGCCTGAAAAGCGCTATCCCTCGTGCACTGACAAAGGTCATGAATAATGCATATTAAGTACTGTACTAAAGGCTGTAACTGAACTGTTAAAATATTGATCTTGGCCAATCATAATAAAGAGAAATTACTGAGAGCAATCCATCACTATAAACGCCCTGTGTCTGCTGCTGCTCGAGACCTAACTTGCTCAATTTCGCCTCACCGTAGCACTGCATTGAGGCTCGGCAATAATAAAGATCGTATCGCGGCGGCAACATCCGCCATAATAGCTGCTTAAGTTTGTCTGTCTGCTGTCATGCAAATTAAGTGACAATAAATCCACAGCATATTCTTATAATGCATATTGTGTATTACTCCTCTGCCATCTGCGTGTGAGAAATAAATGTGAGCAAATGCACTTTTCTAAAAGCTCCTCCGTTGTATGATGGTATGCGTGTCTGTACAGCGGTGAGTGTGCATGTGTGTGTGTGTGTGTGTGTGTGTGTGTCTGTATGTGCATGTGTGTGTGTGTGTGTGTGTGTGTGTGTGTTCGTGTGTGTGTATGTGTGTGCGCGCACATGTGTGTGTGTGTGTGTGTGTGTGTGTGTGTGTGTCTGAGCGCATATGTGTGTCAAAGCCTGTTTAAATGAAGAAAGGAAACACATAAAAGCAAGTATATCAACCTCAAATTGATGTTTCACGAGATCATAAATTCCCCTAAAGGTGGGGCTGCATTATGGCGCTCTTTACCAGATGAAACGCACACCCGTTTAATGAGTTTTTAAATATTAAAACTGCTGCACATTGTCACCATTGTGAGCTCTTAATTTACCGAGCAATTAAGTCAGGACCCTCATTTATCAACACATGTTCATTTGCTGGAACCTGAGTCAGTTTTTATTAATTGGTGCCATAGAAATAGTGAGGCAAAATTAATGTTCACTCACTGGAGGTCATGCCGGCAGTCATAGGTAGCTATCGCTGAACGGAACGTGAGATAAATAGTAACGCTGGCTTGCCGATTACACCTGAGATAGCTGGAGACATTAACAGGCACGCTGGGAATCGTCTTTAGCTGAAAATGATAAAACGGGGAAGGAAAAAAATGCTGTATTGCTTTTTGTGACCATCTGTTTTGGGTAGGGGGGAAAAAAATGATCTTAACATCAGGTAGGAGGAAAACAATTATAGATAACCTTTGAACTTTCTTGTTTTTTTTGTGTTCATTTTCGTTTTCCTAGTTTAGGACAGTCTGAATTTAAACAGTGAACGGAGAGGTGAGTTAGCCTATGCCGGGATCAGTGGGAAGACCGATATGAAATACATATTTGTAGGGTGTGAGTTTTTACGATTAAAAGTGTGCACGTCGGTGTGTGTCAATGAAAGGGAATATGAGTGAACGAGGGGGCCTACGTGGGTGGATGGATGGTATTGAGTCGAGATACTATAATAAGCAAATAGAGTGTACAGTGTTTGGTTTGTACTTCTATATAATTTACTATTACTGTTTTTGTCTTTCTTATTATATTAATTAATGTTTTTTTATGTGATTTACAAGCTATATGTTGCAGGTCAACATGGACATGTTAAAATTGAAAACACAATAAAGAGTAATTGTACAAAAAAAAAAGTCAATTTGTTTGTCTGCATGTATGTGTGTGCTTCTGCAAGTTTATCTGTGTTTTGTTATGCAGTAGTTATGCAGGAGCTCAGGACGTTTCAACATTGCCTGCACCATTTTCCTTAGGTTTGGCACTCGAGTGCCGTGTGCATAATGCATTATGGTTGAGGTCACCGTTGGTTTGTGCAGGCTCCAGCATTAGAGTCTCTGCTGAGAGGCAAAACACACAGGCCCGGGGGGGAGGGGGTGTTGGGGGGGTGAAGCGATCAGGTAAAGGATTTCAGCTCCTTATATATGACTTGTGCTTTGTGCCAGAAAAATATTGAAAAAATAAATCTAAAATATTTGTTATTGTCAAGCTCTGGGGCCGGGGAGTCAGAAGGTGTTCCTAATCCTATTGGAGGAAGTTGATTTGACTTGCCTTCCAGCGGCCCTTATAAGTGAAAGGGTTGTAGCAAAAAGCTGGGGAAAAAAACACGTGCAAAAAAAAAAAAACACACAAAAAAAACGTTTGCCGCGCGAGTGGAAAAACAAAAGAAAAAACCCTCTATATCATTGACGACAGCTCTTCAGAATTTGAAAAAAAGGAACGGGGGGGGTGGGGGGTGGTCGCTAGTGGTGGTGAGTTAGGGAGGGAGGGAGAGAGAGAGAGAGAGAGAGAGAGAGAAAAGAGCAGACAACAGAAATAATACATCTATCTGAAGTCCTTTTAGATAAAGTGATGCATTGGAGCCTAAAGCGCGGTGGCTATGGCGCTCTTGACCTTCGACCTCCGGCAGTATTGCTAACTTTGATGGGGCTCTGCCACGTTTTTTTTCCAGTACCCTGTGAATGTGCTAATACGCTCCCATTCCTCATTCCGACAGTCGACAGAGGCAGGGAACGCACAGGGGCAAAATATTCTGTCTCCCACGAGCAGCTAGTAATAAATTGCCCTTTCATCCATGCAGAAGACAAATTTTTCTTTCTTTTTTTCCCCCCTTTCCATTCTTCCCTTCCATTTTCACCCTTCTCTCCTCCTATTTTCTCTCTCTCTCTCTCGCTCTCTCTCTCTCCCCAAAGCCTGTTCCGAACACCTGGCTCTGGCTTCCACGGTCGGACCGGAGCCTGTTGAAAGCATCCACGTGGTTGGGCACATAAGCTGGAGGTGCTTGATGGGGGGTGGGGGAGGTGTGCAGACTCGGAGTGTCAGGGCTGGGGCGTAAGTGTGGGGGACGGGACAATGAGGCAACCAGCTCAGTCCCCCCTAAAAAAAGGGTGACAGTGTTATGGGAGAATCGCCGCAATTAGCGACTCCTCTCCTTGCTGTGATCCGTAATGAGAGACAGGCAGGTGTGGTCACCTTAGGCCCTCGGCTTGTTACGGAATGCTACCTCGCCAAACCCCCCCCCCCACCGCCCCCACCACCACCACCACCAGCACCAGCAGCACCACCTCCACCTCCACCTCCTCTCCTGCCTGCGCTGCGAAGCCCTGCTTCCGCTTTCTAATTGCACAATTAGCGGCGGACCCCGGCTTCCATACATCACACATGGCTGGCCGTGGTGAGAGAACAGAGAGAACACAAAGTTCCGGCGTCGCGGCGCTTGGCTGGGAGAGGTATATTAAGGGCAGCGTTTGGTAAAATGTGAGCCAATTTATCATGATCCGTTCCTCGCTCCCACCCACCGCTCCCCACCCCTCTCCCTTGTCTTTCAGCCTGACCTTGCACTGCCTTGTTGTGGGGGTCCAATTTGCTCATTGTTACTTGCTTGCATAATTCCAGCTGGTTGACGCGCAAGTGCGCTACACACACACACACACACACGCACGCACACACACATAGATTACACACACCCCCATTCTTAGACTGATTGCTACCGCTGCCGCTCTCTCTCACTCACTCTCTCTCTCTCTCTCTCTCTCTCTCTCTCTCTCTCTCTCTCTCTCTCTCTCTCTCTCTCTCTCTCTCTCTATCTCTCTCTCTCTTTCCAAGCAAAATCCACTCATTTATATGCCGGGGGTAAACGGTATTCATTTGTAAGATGGCAAGCTGTATAACACTGGTAATTCCTCCTAACCAATTTCCTGCGCTCTCCCCTTTAGCTGTCATAAGCAGTGCATTAAGCCAGTGGGGAAAATCCGTTCCCATTCTGCTCGGCGGCTTTCTTCTCCAGTCACCCGCCCGTCACCCTCGTCTCCACGGCTTCAAGTTACCACGGTGAAGGTTTACAATGCTCGGCTATTCGCTCATCCGCTCATTTTTTTTAATGTCCCCGTCCCCTCTACTTCTCCTCTCTTCTCTCCCTCTCCCTCCCTCTCTCTCTCTCTCTCTCTCACTCTCTCTCTCTCTTTCTTTCTTTCCACTTGTTTTTTTTTTTCTTTCATTGTGAGATCTCCTCCTCCAGGACAACCTTGACACCTAGCCTCGTCAGATTCGCGCAGGCTTATCACCCCAGGCGAACGCTGCAGGCGCTCGACACGGCAACCAGCCGTCCTGCGCCATGAAAGCGATGGGGCCATTATCATCGCGCCACACTGCCTCCTCCACTCCTCTGAGCAGGTTCACCCTCTCTCTCTCTCTCTCTCTCTCTCTCGCTCTCTCTCCCAGCCCCTTATCTGCAATCTTTAAGCCTGAATATATCAACTCTGTGATTTTTTTTTCTCCCCTCTCCCCTTTGTACTTGCGCCCGTTTCTCCATTCGTCAGAGGGGTGCTTTTCGTCAGGGTTGTCCGCGAGACATACTTTTTTGGGGTGTGGCGGGAAGGCGGTGCTGTACCCTCTGGCGTCCCCAGAAAAGCTGCCGTTGGCTGTGAACCTCCTCATTAACTGATTTTAATCAGCGGTGCGATGATGGACAATCGCCGGAGCCACTTCTCCTGTTATAAATAAATGAATAAATGTTTTGTTTACTCCTTCTTGACAGCCACTCAATCAAATAGGATAATTTGAATTCAGTGAGCCTGCACAGGTTATCTTCTTCAACAGAGAAAAATTGGATTACCAGTAATAGTAACAATAATGGTAATAATTATCAAGAGCAATAGTGCATCGTAACAATCTTGACAGACTTTTTCAATTGCATGTTACTTTACTGCAGTCTCTCATTTTATGATAATTATTACACAACTTTCTCTTGCATTGTTTCAGGTTTTTTTGTAAAATCCCTGCACACACATCATTTGGTAAGACTTTCTTTCTCTTTCCCTTTCTCTCTCTCTCTCACTCTCTCTCTCTCTCTCACACACACACATACACATGCACGCACATATATACACACACACACACACATACAAATACACACACACACACACACACACATGCACACACGTGCACGCATATGCACACACACATATATATAAATGCACACACAAAAACATGCGCACACACACATGGACGTACACACACATGCACACACATTCACGCACGTATGCACACACACACACACATGCATGCACATACAAATACACAAACATGCACACTCATGCACGCATATGCACACACACACACACATATATATAAGAGCACACACAAAGACATGCACACACACACACACACACACTCACACATGCACGTACGTATATACACACACACACATGCACACACATGCACACATGCATACACACACACAAAGACATGCACATGCACATGCACACACACATACAAGGGACAGGGATATAGATGTGTATCAGTAATGAACTCTGACAGTGTATCACAGACACAGTGCAGGAGTGTCTGCTCCACTTCCTCAGACCGCGAGCGTGGATCAGTTGTGACTCTAATACGAGTCTGTTTGTGTTTACAACCCTAACCCTAGCCTTGCCCTACACCATACATTTATACCAGCCCGAACCCCCCCGTAACCAGTCCCCACACGGCCCATCGACAGTGCCTACAGGAAACACAGAGGAGTGGAAGGTCTGGAATGAGGCGAGATCGCAATCACCGTTGTATCAAGTGACAGCCTGGGTTTGAGCAGGGGAGGCCCCGGAGTCTCGAGCACTCGAGTGCCACTTGAGATCTTCTACGACTTTTCACATTTTTCTACAGCTATTTCACACGGGGGCTGCATAGACAGGAAGATAGTCCCCCAGTAGGTAGTTATCTGTCCCACTAATAAAGCAGACTCACAAGATGAGACGAGACACCTCCAACACGCCGGCCCTAGCTCATTGGGACGCGTGGGAAGTAAACAAAGACGGGGAAGGAAGTAAAGAGGTTCTGAATAAAAATCAAGCTCTTTTAATCCTTCGTATTTGGTTTTATTCCCACCAGCGGGCGCTCCATTCGGGAGGCAGAGTGAACCGGGAGGGCGTTGTGTCGTGTCGCGCCGCTCCCCTCCTCTGGCCCGCTCGCCGAAACTCCATCGGAGGAGTGCGGAGGGACCCCGAACTGCTTGTTTTTCCAGTGTAAAAAAACCCCCAGAAACGCATGGAAAAAATAGGAGGTTTTACACATGGCAAGATCAAAAGGAAAACAGCGAGGAAAAGCCGAGGAGTGAAAACGCCGCGCTGTAAACTATAAAGCATCGCACCGCTACTGTATATCAACTCTTTACAATGCAGACATTACAGCTGGAACAATTTTCACATCATTAACACACCCTGAGCGTGCACTCGTTCATTGTGTATCTATTGATGAAGGGAGAGAAAATTGCATGTATGTGTTTTAATAGGCACGTATTAAAACATATTCATAGACCTGGAACCATAATATTTATATACAAACTACAATGTGGCTTTCAAGTTAATCTCCATCTATTTATTTGAGATTTGATACCTATTTCACCATAATCACTAAAACCTAAATGCAGTAATAATATTTACATAGACCCACAAAACAAACAAAACAAAACTGCTTCAAGTCCGCTGCATGAAAGCGCTATAAATGTCTAGCCAGAAATCTATGTGTATGAGATTGTTATCCTCATACACAAAAACAAACATTTCATTGCTGATTCTAATATAGGGTTTCATCCTGATATTTTTGGTTATTAAATACACACATTTCCATAATAAATAATGAAATCAATTAAACTCTCATAATAAGGCATTTTTACAACGATAATATAACAGAAATGTATTTTTAAAAAGCTAAAAATGTTGCATGTCCTATGCTGAGGCCAAGGTATTTTTTAACAATTTATTTATATGTATTTATTTATTTATTTAATTAATTAATTACTTTGAATCCAGCAGTCATCAAAGCTTTTGGTCCATTATGAAATTGATATTTAATGCAGCGAAAGATCGTTTTATTTGCCCCTGCCCTAACAGACACATTGTAATTTTGCTTCCGGAAAAAAAGACACTTCTTGTTAAAGGACAGAACAATTAATTAAAACTTGGTGTGTGTATGTGTGTGTGTGTGTGTGTGTGTGTGTGTGTGTGTGTGTGTGTGTGTGTGTGTGTGTGTGTGTGTGTGTGTGTGTGTGTGTGACTCACAGAGAGATCTCTTAATTGCTCCATTTGCAAAAATCACAGCTTTTGAAGTCGCATAGAATGCTGTTGTTGAACCCAGACATATCATTATTATTATTATTTTCCATGGCTAATGAGCCTCGTTGCCCTTGCCAATAGCAAAAACTGTATTGACAGGTAAATGTTGACCCATCCCTGCTGGCTTTGCAGTGGTTTTTCTCCCACACTGGCACTAATGCTTCAGTATGCTTGTTAAACACCCTCTTGTTTGGATTTTCCATGAGGGTCTTGGCACTAGTGCAGAGGCAGAACATTAAAACGGAAATCTGAGCAGTCATTATTTGCTGTCTAGTTTACAGAATGTTTAACTAACTTTTGAGGACTTCCAAAGGGTTGCTGACTTTGTGTTATTTTTGTACCACCCCCATCCAGTGATAAGTGGGCAGTCACCTGCTCAACACCCGGGTCACAATGGGAGAGTGGACTGTTCCATTTCCATTTCACACAGGGGTGTCCGGAATTGAAGTGAGTCAGAGGAGAGTATGGCATTGTGGTGGCTGTTTGCTTTTACCTACTGAGATGTGATTGATTATCAGCTCTACATAAAAAGTCAAAAGGAGACAATTATACATTTATATTAAAAATAAATATATATATATCTTTTTTAAAAAATTAATTCATACTGTGAACAGAGTCAGAGTTAGATCCCAGTTTCCTCCCACTCAAGAGGCTGAGAAAGGTACGGGGCGGGGGGGGCGATGGGGCTTCATGAGTGAAAATGACCCTCTCCTTTATGTTGTCAATCAAGAGCTGTGTGGGTGTGGCTCCAGCCCCCAGATGACAGACAGACTAAAGGCCACTGCAGACCTTGCCAGACACTGAAGCTTTGCTTTTGACTCATCATGATGACATCATCAGTTTTCAACTAGGAAAGGGTCATAGTCAGCATGCCTTACACTTGCCAAACATTGTATTTCAGTGATAAACTAGAATTTCCAGAAACATATACAAATCAACAATGAATTTGTACCTAACTTTCCAAAATAATTGTCCACGAACTCTAAAAGAGAGAATAGAAATTTCGGCCAATTTGATAGGTAAAACATAACCCCCTCAAGAAAAAAAGTTTCTAAGACAGAAATCCTCAGACACCGTTACTACCGCAGAGATGGTGTATTTGAATTCATGCCTCATCCACACAATGACTTTTTAAATAAAAAAGGGGGCAGTGCAGTGCCTCTCCCTGCAGGAGGTCAAGCACCTGCCCTGTCGGTGTTTCGGGGTGACCCGTCGGACGACACCGGTTAAAAATTCCCCCCCTTCCAGCTGAATCAAGGGAACTGGCTGCTCTTGAAGACGGGCCTGGAATTCTAAACTCGGCTCCCTGCTGGCTGACAGACAGAATAAAAACCCCAGCATGAGAGTTGCAACGGTGCCCATCGTGCAGAACCTGGCTTTTGCAGGGCTACACCTCCACACAATGGCCAAATGTGTGTGAAAACTGGAACACAGCGGTAATAACAACAACCAACCTCAGACGTGACCCCGCTAGTTCCGAGCACTCTCGGCCCGAAACGAATGCGCTCTCAGGAAGCCACTCTTAAGAAAGTGACACACCAGATAATTGAAATTTATTTGCAATTAGGAGAGTACAATAAACACAATCTTCCTTTTCTTTCATTAATAACTCCATGGCCCATGTGTAGCAATCCCAACACTGCTTTTACAAGCAAACTTGAAGCGGGTGCGTGGTAATAGCCACGGAAGTTAATGTAGCTTGAACAGGGCTCCTAATTGTCCCTGTCTCTGTCATATTTGTCTACGCGAACGCTCCTAAATACCACAGCGATTAATTAGCGTGGAGCAGGTATTGCGAGGTGCTACCAGTGTCTGGTTCTTGGGTGAATACTTTGGGATCCAAGGACAGGGAGTCGGAATTATTATTTATTTTTAAATTCCTTTTTCTACTTTTTTTTTTTTTTCAGAGTACTTCAGTTCCGGCACTTCCTGGAAGGCAGTTTTTCCAGAGGATGTAACGTGTCAGAGAGAACTGCGTTCTCCAGCAGATACTCACATTTTAATTAAAGATTAAGGACCTAGTACATTACATCGCAATTTGTCATACATGGCTTGTTAAAGAGGGGGCCTACTGGGATTCCCCCCCACCCCTTTAACATTTTATAGACATCCGGACAATCAGGAGGAAGGAGAGCCAGCATTATTCACACACTCTGGAGTGGAGGAAGGAGAATCCGCCGCCAAAGGACCCTTCAGAAAAGTATTTCTATGCAGCGCCATGGCGATATGCATGAGTGCAGCGTGCTTCGATATGTTTATTATTCAGCTGTTTTACGGGTCTCTCCAGCTGATAAAGCCTAAGTGGCACATCTTTCAGATCTTACAGTCGGGGTGCTTAGCGTTTCAATTAAGCGCATTGCATCTGGGGGCACCTCATCTGAGGGAAAAATCCCAAATAGAACCCAATTGACAAAACTTTGTGCAATGAACAATGTCTTTGCTCTTCAGGAATCCAGTGTTCCGCCGTTGCAAGACCTAATAAGATCCGGAGATATCATGCGCAAAATATCCCACAAAGGTTATTTGTGGGACCGGCTTCTTCTTCTACTCCCCCCTGTAACTACTAGCTAGCTACCACCCCCCTCAGTGTCTCACTTGATGCCATCTAACAACATCCTGCAAGGTCATCTCACATGCTGGGCTTTTAGGAGGGAAGTCTTTCTCTCTCAGTGTGTTCTCTGTTTGTTGTGTTATAGTCACCGTTCAGATCGACAGACCTTCAGGCTGAAGAAGCCATCTTTTTTTCCCATCATCCTCTGCTTTACCTCAGTGCCACGCACTCACTCATCAGCTCACTCTCACGCTTGTGGAGGGTGGGGGTGGGGGTTGGTGGTTGGATGGGGGGGGCACGTATTTATTTATTTCTTCCCAGTCTGAACTCAATTTATTCGTGACCTTTTCGCCAGGCTTGGAGGGCTAATGACAGTGCAGAGATAGCAGGTGTGCTGCATTAGCCCAACTTCACGGGAGAGGAAGGCACTAAAGGGTCCGTGCCACCGTGGTCACGTCCTCGCCATGGTTTCTGTTGCCGTCCGCATAAAAAACACGCTCCTGATTACACACCAGAGAATTACTGTCAGGTGTGCGCAATTTCCGCAATGAGGAAAAAGCAATACCGTCTCGCATTATCTCCTCACCTGCAAAAACAAGCACGTGAAAATGCCTGAAAGCTTTTTTTCTCGATGAAAATATGGACCATTACGCTTTAGTTTTTTTACATTAGTGGAATTCCGGAGGGTAATGCAGGGTGAGGCTGGTTGCTAACGTGAGATGAAATGAATATTCTCCCGTGACATGACCCCTCTTATTTGTGCAGATGTTGTGGATAATGTAAGAACGTTGGAAACTGTAATGACGAGAATGGCCAATCTTTCTTTGTCATTTGTCCATAATCTAGAGTGGATATATCACAGTGGTTAGTTTGGTATGGAAGTATTCAACAATCTCTGACTCTGCTTAAAATCCTGTTATGTCAATGCATTTATATCTATTGACCTAATTACTTTCTGCTGTCATTTAAGAATCTGCTTCTAATTTGTTGACAACTGTATCATTTGGATGTTCTCCGAACTTTATTTGAAATAGCCCCTGCTGTCCATTTCATTTGGTCATTTTATGATTTTCAAAACTCAAATCCAAGATTATTCTTTTACTGTGACAGAACAGAATAGGCATTTCATATCTCTGTCCTTAAATCATCACTTTAACGCCTGGAACTAGTTTTGTTGCCCTTTTCTGTACTTTTTCTAAAACATCTATATACTGTATATATTTTTTTGTAATGTTGATTGTTAAAGCTAAATGGATTTTTCCAAAAATATTCTGGAACTGTATAACTTTAATCCCTGTGTTGCTGCCATTGAGCTATCTGTAGTTTGCAGATAGAACATTGAATAACATAATTCCTTCATGTATATTTGGTTGAAAAATACCATGTGTGTGGGCCAACACAATTCTGCTAGTGCAGGAACATATATCTATTACAGCAGGGTTACACACTAATTTTCTCAGCACTCTCCAAAGCAATACATTCCATTGACTCTTTTGACTCTTGTTTTTTACAGCTTTATCTACTTCATGACAGAATTGAATCTGTCACAAAGTGAGTCTTTTTCACATAAATAGTCTTGCCTCACATGTTTTCTTTAAATATGTGTACATTTTGAATTAAGTAGTATGAAACTTTTCTTGTCTCCAGCGATTTTCCAATTTTGGGATCTGGCTAAGAAATTTCAGAATTTCTGTGTATTTCTTAATCATAATTTTGTTCCTGTTTCTTCTGTTTTTCTCCAGTTCTCCAGGGACATATTTAACTCACATCTAATGAAATCTTTTTAATGGAACATGTTAAATTAACTGGCCTGTAATCCTATGGATCAGTATGATCCCCTTGCTTATGTATTGGTGATATTCTGCCCTGCTCTATGTCAAGGGGATTGCTAAAAACATTTCCTGAACTGAACAAAGACTGCTGTTGGTTTATGAATTATAAGAACACTTGGCTATGAAACATCTGGGCTTGCTGACTTGGTTTTCTTTTTTTTAATGTTTTCTTATTCTTGCAATGCTGCATTATTGCAATTCTCATATATACAGGTAGTGGCCAAGAAGGTGGAAACATTTGAGGTATATGAGGACACAAGGTATATTGAAAGCAGGTGCTATTCCTGAGTTAATTAAGCAATTAACATCCCAGCATGCTCAGGGTTGGTTGCCTATAATTATGGCTAGCATGGCTAGAAGACGAGACCTCAGTGACTTGAAAAAGTGAGGGTTGGGGCACAAGTGATTGTTGGGGCATGTTTGGCAGGAGCTTCAGTGATGGGGACAGCTCAACGTGTTGATGTTTCATGAGAAACAGTGTCTTAGGTGATCTCAGCATGGGACTCTGAGGGAAATACATCATCAGCAAAGAGCAACTGTGGTCGGAAGCACATACTTCTGGGTCATACTGTCCGAGAATTAGTTTGAGGTGCAAGGATAAACAAGATACAAGAGAAGCAACTCTACATCAATTTTCAATCTAGGATGTGAACGGGCAGTTTCATCAAGAATGTTCCCTCAACAGCTCTACAGAGCAGGATCATATTCACATTACATTTTTTTCACCTTTGTGAGCCCGCAAGACTCCACTACTGAAAAAAAGACATGTTGAAGCTCGTTTAAAGTTTGCCAAACAACATTTGGACAAGCCAGTGAACTACTGGGAGCATGTACTCTGGTCAGATGAGACCAAAATTGAACTTTTTGGCTGTCACACAACACACCATGTTTGGAGGAGAAATGGCACTGCACATCACCCGAATAACACTATACCAACAGTGAAGTTTGGAGGTGGAAGTATCATGATGTGGGGCTGTTTCTCCTTTCGTGGTACTGGCAGACTTCATATCATTGAAGGAACAATGAATGGAGCCATGTACAGAGAGATTCTTGAGATGAACCTGCTGCCTTCCACAAGGATGCTGAGGATGAGACGTGGGTGGACCTTCCAGCAGGACAACGATCCAAAGCATACAGCAAAGGAAACTCACAATTGGTTTCAGAGAAAGAAAATCAACTTGTTGGAATGGCCCAGTCAATCACCTGACTTAAACCCAATTTAACATTTGTGGAAGCATCTGAAGATCCAGATTCACAAGAGGGCCCCCTGCAATCTTCAAGATTTAAAGACAATCTGTGTAGAGGAATGGGCCAAAATCACACCTGAATACTGCGGGCGATTAGTTACTTCATACAGAAAGCGCCTTGAAGCTGTCATTACAAACAAAGGCTTCTCCACTAAGTATTGAATTAATTTCAGTTAGTGTGTTCAATAATTTTTTCCTATGTCATTCCACTTTATTACACATAACTTTATTTACATATGGACTTTAATGTTTAGATTTTTTGTCTGGATTTCTTGAGTTAATACCAAAGTCTGGTGCAAATCTCATTTGAATGGCCTCATTGGAAATACATTTACTGGGAAAAATGGTGATGTGTTCAATACTTATTTCCCCCATTGTATATGTATATATACATATATACAGTGTATATATATATATATGCAGCAGTGTCACCTCTTCTCTGGTGAGACTTTCAGTGAAGTCACTCTTACACATATCTGGAAGGTTTTAATTGTTATAATAAACCAATTTCCTGCTTCTAATTTATCTAACATCTTCTCTGAATTTCTTTTTTTCACATTGAAAAAAAAAGCGTTTTCGTTTGTCTTTTTGCATCCAGGGCAATTTGCCTCTCACCAAGTATTCTGACAATTTATCCTTGGAGTGCATTTTGAATTTGGTTCCCTGTCTTAAAGATATATTTTTCACTGTAGAGTCCTTTTTCTCCACTCTTTTTTACACATCTGTGGAGTGTGTGCGCTGCATATTGAGAATAATTATTCTGACTTTTACACACCGTCCTACAGTGCCCCTGTCTAAAAACTGCTCCCACTCTATACTGCAGGGATTTTCTACAGTCTAAAACTGAAAATCTTAATGTTACAGTAAATGCAGTGGTTTTTACTTGCCAACATGCCGATCATACTGTATTCCCTGGACCTCGGTGGCGGGCTCAGCTACATCAGCTGTTTGATTTCAGTCGGGGTTATTCCACAAATCAAGTGCTCTAGTAGCTGTAGTAACACATTACATAAATGCCACATAAGCGCCTTTGTTTGGATGCCGAAAGGTATTGCAATACACAGATGTATATTTTAATTAATGCTCAAATGTTCAAATGCAAATGGTGGTGTGTGTGTTTGTGTTTTGTGTTTGTGTTTGTGTGTGTGTGTGTGTGTGAGAGAGAGAGAGAGAGAGAGAGAGAGAGAGAGAGAGAGTGTGACAGAGAGATAGAGTTTATGTATGTGTGTGTGTGTGTGTGAGAGAGACAGAGAGAGAGAGAGAGAGTGAGTGTGTGTGTGTGTGTGCGTATGTGTGTGTGAGAGATAGAGAGTGTGTCTGTGTGTGTGTGTGTGTGTCTGTGATAGCTGATGCCATTGAGTGAAAAAGGTGTACTCTCTTGCTTGTGCAATTCTCCCTCTTGTACTATATGCAGAACATTTCCCCCACCGCTTCCCTTCACTGACTGTGCAAACCCCAATCTGAGGAGCTCTCTCAATCTAAATAAAGGAGAAAATCAGCTCTGGATATGGCATCCTGCTGAGGCACAGAAAACTGTATGTTCAAAACTGTGTGTGTGTGGGGGGGGGGGCGGGGTGTATGGGTGGAGGGGCTATGTTGGGGTCGGTGGTTTATTTTGTGTGTTTGGGTGTGCACAAGGGTGTCCGTGTGCGTCTGTTTGTGCCTCTGTCCCATTGCATTGTGGGTAGGGATGTCAAAGGTAGTGTCTGGAGGGTTGGCATCACCTCCGACACCCAAATGATGGTGTGTGAGGTGTGCACGGGTGAGCATGTGTACCTCATTACTGTCACTCAAGAAACAGCACGGTCAGACCAGATGTGTACCTCATCAACCAGACGGAGCACTCATGGAGCTACGTACATGGATCTCATGCCATCGGGACGTCCACCAAGGCAACGCAAGCCTTCTAACAAACAGAAAAAGATTGAGGAGAAATGAACATTTGTTTACGTACGTACAGCGGTTGTCATGTGCCGGACACGTCTAAATGGATCCCAGATCTGGTTGTCCTGGATACAAAGGGGCAGGGGGTGAGTGGAATTAGGGCATTAATTGTTGACATTTGGGGGAAAAATCTAAACTGGAACCATATTTTTGTTTGTTCCAAATCATCATACAAAGGATAATCCAGTTGGTATGTATTCTCCACAAATAAAATGTGAAATGCGTATCTAATAAACAACAGACGATGATGACGATAATGAAGATTAGGTCATTGATCACAGAAATGGCCACAATTTCTTTGGGGTTTTGGAGCACATCTCAGTATGGCAGCTGAGAAGGGCATGAACTAACAGACATGTTTTATAGTGTCAAAGTTAAGGTGTCGAAGCAGTCTTTTCAATAACTCACTGAGAGTAGGATACCCAGCAGACAGAGAATGAAGATTCTGCCCCAGCGGTCTTACCTCCCTAACATGATGTGATATGTTTCCACTATGAGTTTTATATTTAATTATATTATGATTGAATCATCTGTCTTAGAATCTTTAGCTAACATTTTTCCAGCTTTCATCTGATAATAAACCTGAACAAATGATGTGCAATAAATCAATTCTCTAATTGTCTGGTAAGAAAAGCTATTATATGCTGCCAAGTGAATTCACCCCTTTAGGAAATATTCAGCACACATTTTGTGAACGGCAGAGTAAGAAGTAAAAACATGTCAGACAGTGTAACAAAGCAGCAGCGTTGGCAACAATCACGCAAAACTGACCATCAACCAAAAACACTGAGTGGTAGAGGGAGAAAACAATGCAATAATTGTATAATTGAATAAACAGAGCTGTAGCACAGCTGTCAGTGTTACTGTTTGACAGAGTTACAGCTACAGAGCTGGGCCAGGGCTGACGGCAAGATCTGAGTCTCGAGGTCCCCCCGAACCGTGGCCCACCGTTACCTTCGGGCAGTCTAAGAACCAATGTGAAACGCGAACCTCGCTTATTCCCAGTCAAAAACATATCCAAATTAGAAACATAGCCCCCCTCCCCTTCTCCACCCCCCCCCCCATCCCTCACCCCCCATCGACAAAAAAAGAAAAGCAAAAAGAAAATTAAAAACAGAGCCGAGGAGGAAATTACCCACACTGTCTATGCTGTAGCCAAGTCACCTTTCCAAATGATTACCTTCCTGTAAGCGAGAGTCTCCTGCCTTATTTCCTGTGCTGTCAAGCTCAACCAGAGTGATATTTTACGTCCTGTCACGGGCGGGCTGTATTACTGTGATTACGGCAATCGGACCCGCTTGTTAATGTGTTTGTGTGCGTACGCTATTCCCCCGCCACCTACCTTGACTGACACGCAATCTGCATGCCGTGGGCTCGCTTTTCCCTCGACCGTGTGGTTAAGGGAGCGGAGGAACGGACGAGAATTGGTACCCTCTGCCGGGTTAATCAGACGGTCTTCTGATTGGTTCGCCACCCGGCTCCCTGCGCGAGATTCGCCTCCAGGACACGTGTGGCCAAACGCCTCGGAGGCCTTCTCCGTCAGTCCCAAGGACAATGGGGGGGAGTTTGATGATGGTTGCGAGTTGGCGGAGAGGGGAGGGTGGAGAGTCCATATCTAGAACATCACAAGGGTGGTGTCCTGTGTGTGCAGGAAGCTCAGGGCCAGTGCTCATATTCTACTGCTTTACTATTTATTCATGCATTTTAGTTTTTACGCTGCGTTGCTTTATTTTATTTTATTATGTTCCCCGTGTCCTGCCGTCTTACTGGCCAGATCAAGCAGATCAAACAGCACCAGGAGCTCCCTAGACCAGCGGTTCTTAATCTTGGTCCTGGGAGACCCCCGTGTATGCTGGTTTTTGTTACAGCCAATCTCTTGATCAATTTAGGCTGTTGACAACAACTTAAGCTTTCCTTAAACTTATTAACACAATAGAGGTCTGGCTCATTGCCATTCGCTGGCTCTTTGGATTATTCATTTTCAACAAATTGGGTTGAGTTTCAGTGACACACTTTGAGCAATTAAGGCCACACTGATTTCACCTGTCAGTCAATAATTTAATCAATTATAACCTGTTTCTACAGTAATAATTTGCCATACAGTACACTACAGTAATTGAAAGCATTAGTTGATCTGACTGATTGAGTCCTGGGATGTGAATATGGGACATTCGTGGCATGCATAGCTATTCCTGACATAATGTGGCCTTAAGAAGGTAAACCATCCTTCAATATATATATAAAAAAATGTCTAATTAAGAACAATGAACAGGTTGTTACAAATAGAGGGTTGGAAGGAAAACCAGCACACACAGGGGTCCCCCAGGACCAGGATTGAGAACCACTGTCCCAGACAGCGATAATGACCAGACCTCCGTGAGACAAAGTGCTGTGTGTCGCTTACTGTGCCGTGTCATATATTAATGGAGTTTGCAGAAGTAGAGTCTGGAGTCGCGCGCGACATTCACAGGGCCCAGTTTGAATTGGCCTCAGGCTTCCCCTGCTAGCAGCAAGTGCACAGAGTCTGTGAAAAAAACATCTTCATCAAACCCCTCCCCGTGCCCCCGTCCCTCACTGACGCCTGTCCCCCAACCCCCATCCCTCGATCCCCCCCGCCGTAGCCCTTGTCCTGAGCCCACCAGACACACACTGCCCTCACTGTGTGAAACACACTGTCTCTACTGAGAGGCCCGGGGTACTCCCGTTTCCTCCTCTTCCCCCTGTTTCCGGCACAGCCGTGGCGCTAAAGGCTTATATTTTTAACTGGGCTTCAGGAAACGGTGGTCTGGCACGGGGAGTTTCACGGGGGGGGGGGGCGGATTGTCATGCAAGGCTGCATTTGCACCTTGGCCTCCAGAGCCCTTACCGAACTGGGGCACACTCAGGCTCTACTCAAACTTTGTTGCCATGGCGGCCGCTGTAGGGACCCCCACCGCCCCATCCTGGAATGACATTGGTGCCAGTGTGACCCGATCAGAGTGGCGCTGTGGGTCAGAGGGGGAGGGGGTTAAGTTGGTCATTTCCCAAGAACCACTGCATTTGTTGGAGCTGGATGGGGAGGGGGAAATTTGGTCATTTCCCAAGAACCACTGCATTTTTTGGAGCTGGATTCAGTCAACTTTCCTCCTTAACTTCCTCCTTAACTCAATTGATTTGAATTCAAGTATTAGGTTTTTTTCTTCACAAACATATTTAGTGACATTATTATTATTTTTTTATTATTTTGTTTCAGATTTTTTCTCAGTTTTTCTTCAAATTTGGTGGCCAATTATACCCTCTATTCCTTTTTGATTGGCCCTCCCCCACAAGCCCACTGCCATCACTACGGGACAAGCTAATACCCTGAGGCTGGCAATGATCCACCTCCTCCGAGACGGAACTCGCCCACCTACTTTCTAGGGACGCCATTCCGCTCCTCAGCGAGCTTGTGCCAGCTCTCCCAACCCCCTCCCCTTAGGGCAGACAGCCAATCGCCGCCCCCGATCGGGGCTCCCAGCCAGAGCCGGACTAGCGCAGTCGGGTTTCGAGGTAAGATTGTTTTCGTGATCACTGAACTCACCAAATTGTGTTTGTGAAGAAAAATAAAAAACTAACACTTGAATTTAGTTTTTAGAGTCAAAGATAAGGACAGATTGAATCTGGGCCAATACTTTGTATTCCCAGTAGACAATAAGAGGAAATTAAAATGCAAATGAATCATTTTGTACCAATGTTAAACACACATTGCTGTTTTGTTGTTATCTCACATATTTCCATTTTAGGAACTTGTAATTTCATAAAATTATGAAAATGTTTTAACCATTCTTTTCAGAAATGTGAGTGAAACTGTAGTTGATTGGTCAGTGTGGAAGCCTGTTGAGAGCTCAGTCTGAGAGAGTCAGATCTTTCCTTGTCATATAAGCACTGCTGTGGTAAATGGCTGCTATGGAAGGCTTTAACGGACATCCAGTGCTGCTAGGTTTGTAGTCTTTCTGCTGGAGGCTAAGTGCTTCTCAATGAACATTAACCTATTATTAATTAACCCATCTCTTAAATGTTGCTTAAATATAATCTTCAACCATCATTTGGTGTGTGTGCATGTGTGTGTGTGTGTGTGTGTGGATATTTGTGAAAACAGTGAGTTCTGATGGTGTGTGTGTGATATTTTAGTTAATCTGCCTGTATGTGTGTGTCTGTGTGTGTGTGTGTGTATGTGCATGTGTGTGTGTGTGTGAGATTGTGTTTGCACACGTGTATGTGTTTGTATGCCTGTGGTTGTGTGTGTGTCTGTGCTTGCGTGTGTGTGTATGTGCGTGTTCTTATACTTGTGTGTTTGTGTGTGTGCGCACGTAGGTGTATGTGTGTGTGCATGTGATTGTGTGTGCACATACATTTGTGCGTGTTCATATGCCTGTGTGTGTGCATTGTTGTGTTTGTGTGTTTGTGTGTGCGTGCACGTAGGTGTATTTGTGTGTATGCCTGTGTTTGTGCATTCCTGTGTGTGTGTGTGTGTGTGTGTGTGTTATTTGCAGCCAAGTGAGTGGGGAATGTGTGGGAGGGCTGTCTCATCAGCGGAACACGGAACGCTGTCTCCAGTTGTACGAGAATCCGCTCTTCATGAAATGAGCAATCAATTAGTGTGTTCTACCAGAGTGAGACTGGGAGGCTGCTGGGCTGTGTGGGGATTCAGCAGGTTCACTGCTCAAATCTTCATATTGACAACTGTGTTACAGGAGCGCAGAGGAGTTTCAGAGTCAAACTCTGTGGGATAAGTGGGTTGGACTCACTTGACATTTGTTGTATCACAGTTTGGAGGAAGTTGCAGAGATGGAGCTATAACGAGCCAGGCTAAAACTTTAAAAGGGATGCATTTACAGGGTGTCATTATTTTTTATTTTTTTGCCAGTACGGATCAGCCCCTGCATAGAAACTTTTTCCTGAAGAAACAAATTGAACTGGAATTTTGAAAAAAATGATGAGAAATAATGCAGGTCTCCAATTTAATATCAGCAATTGGTTTTATCGTATTCTTATTAATGTTGTAGGACAAAATGATAAATCACTTTTGACTGTAATACAACCCATAGGGGGACCTTACAAAAACCAACACTGTTGAAAGTTAACGGCACAGTATGATTAATTTACACCACCGTGGCCATATTCCTATGCCGAGTGTAAACCGGTGGGTCCGCTTGGACCTCAGACCCATGTTGTAAGCGGCAGGGCAGAACTCAGGCCAATAGCGGGCGGTCTTGGCCTGGTGACGCCGCTGACACCGTGACGTTAGCGTTGACTGCGTTTTCATCATTCCTGACTGAGTGCTGGTGAGCGTCCCGCTGTGTGTTTTGCGTAAACACGCCCGGTCGTGCCGTATCGCTGTTCCATGCCGCTGCTGCGCTGTGCGCCGGGCTGCTGGCACCGAGGCTCGGATTACTCTTATTAGCGTGGAGGAAGTGGGCTCCAATCCAAGGCCCTCGTCGCTGCCTTTCGGATTCCCAGCCGCTCCGTTGTGTGGAGGCACGCACAGGGGCCCCCGAAACGGGAAAAAAGGGTGCCAAGAGCCAGACAGATCGTTGCCACTCGTGCAGTTGCCATGGATGCGCGGAGGGGTCAGAGTGGCAGTTGTGAACTAGGTTGCGCTTAATGAGTTGCCTCTCGCGCGGGTGCGGCGGCGCTCTCCTTCACCCCGCCGCGGCGCAGCGGTTCTACCCCGCTGTCGTCAAGCGGGTTCTGCTCCAGACCTAATTAGGAATATTCGCCGCTTCAAGTTTTAGGAGCGCTATTCTTTTTTAATTTTTTTATTATGCATTTAAAAATAAATTAGGTGGCATAGAACATTAGACTATTACCATATTTCTGTCTTCTCTGTGATTGATCTGTGACCCACCAGATCTGGCAGCACTCTATTTCTCAGTACTGACGATCAGCCCTCTCCTTCAGTACTGACGATCAGCCCTCTCCTTCAGTACTGACGATCAGGCCTCTCCTTCAGTACTGACAATCAACCCTCCCATTCAGTACTGACAATCAGGTCTCTCTCCTTCAGTACTGACAATCTATTTTTTAATAAATTGAGGTGAAGTCTGAAAAGGTGAGTTTTCAGTCTTTTTTGGAAGACAGCAAAAGATTAGGCTGTCCTGACCGAGAGGGGAAGGTCATTCCACCATCAAGGGACAAGGGTAGAGAGGAGGGGCCTTAGCTTAGTGACAGTCAGCTGGCCAGAGGATGCCGATGGAAGAGATCTGGAAGGGGTTAGGGTGTGATCATTGACTGAAGGTAGGAGGGAGCAGTAGCCCTTGTGGTACAGGGCCCGATACTGAAATGATAAAGGGCTGTGTCACTCTGTGAAAGAAATCACCATGAGTGCCAGCAAGCTACCAGACTACGTAATCCTCTGTGAAGAATTGTTTTGTCTTGGTCATTATGGAAATTACATTTTCTTTGCCAGAACTCCAATGTTCAATAATTCAAAGGGCAAACAAAACTCTTTAATGAAGCCAGGGAGGGAATGCAGTGTGCGTTGTCTCTCCAGTATGAAACAAGTCTCTGTTCTTGACAGGTTGTGCCCCTATAAATACAGAAACATCATATTTCATATTGTGATTTTTTTTCCTCTCTTCCAGAAATAATCATGTCTAATATACTTTTCAGGAAGCAAGTTATTTTTTCAGGAAGCACTCTTCATGAGGAGATTGTTAATTTCTGTTGTGTAACCTACGCATTATTTCATTTTACTTTTTTTTTCCTTCCAGCTGACGAATTCCAGCTTCTTCACAATAGGAAGATGGGCTGCCAGAGAGGTTATTAAACATAATTGCAAACTAATTAGTGCCGTGATGGCTTGGCACCTAGTAGTGTGCAAGACACTCAATGTGGGTTTATAACATGCATTTAAATTTTACACTAATTAGTAGAACATGATTAATGCATGACTAGGATATGCTTTATAATAGTTATTAATAGAGCTGTATTGATTAAATTGGTAATTAATTTCCAAATACAAACCTTACATTATATGCTTGGAAAGTTCATGAATAAAACATGAGTAATGACCTGTATGTTAATAGTTTGTACCACACATGTTTTCTGGACTGCTTCATATTGAAACTATCTGTTTTTTGTTGCGCTGAAAAATAATCCGTTGTCCTGACTATTCTGAATCCAATTTGGACATGCTAGAATGTGCATGCGTAGTTATATTCATTGAAATATTATATGTTATTGGTAAGTACATTAACTATTCAAACACATGTATTATTGAAATACTAGTGAAATAAATGTTCATCATTTCTTACATCAATCTTAATTTAATTTATGTTGTTCATTATTAACCCTGCAATACCCAGACAGGATTGTATTGTGCTGTACGTGCACAAATTTTGACATTGATCATTCAAAATGTCAAACCAGCCTTATTATAATAAAAATCCTGATGCATTGTGGGAATTTGAGCCACGTGGATCAAATTTCTGTTCCTGAGGGAATTCTGTAGCATGGGCACTTCCTTGCCATCATGCGGTTCATTAATGAGTTCACCATGGACCGCACAGTGGTCTCCTAATTTCCCGTAATTGAGTGGTCGTTAGCGGCTTCGGTCCCCACCGATATTTGTGGGTAGATCATTAATTCACTCTGACTCGCCATGCAAATGTATTTTGATGCTTTCATAATGAACGCCCAGTAAGGAGGGTAAACAGAGGGGCATGTTGCAGGCCCTTTTCATGCCAAACCATTTGAGGAAACGGTTCTGAGCATCGGCAGTTCACCAGAGCCCCTGAAAGAGCAGTTTAAAAACATTCTTCAGTTCTAAAGGTAACGTAGAGCAGCACTTTCTGAGCTGAAGAACCTACGAATGTACCAAGAATCTTATTTTTTTGCTTTTTTTTGGGTCCCAATAGAACATTTATACACATGAACATTTATATTTGTGAGAAAAAAGTTAGGATCTTCATGGCAAGATTCTGCCATTTTCTCTAAGAGCATTTCAAAGGAAAAACTTTGATCTAAACAAATGTACCGGCTAATGTCCATGCGCATTCCACAGAAAACACACACAGCACAGAGAGTGTGCTGCACCTTCCGCTTACAGACAAAAAAGTTTCATCCACTTCAAACACCAATCTGCATCAGCGGCACAATTTTCAGCGCGACAGAGATCCGAAATTGCCGGGTAGAGTGGACTCTTGACAGTGTGATGAAGGTGGGCGAAGGTGGTGTTTATGGTGGCCGTTTCCTCCCTCCGTGGTTTTTGGTGCTCCGGCATCGGCACACCACATAGACCGCAATTAGACCCGCTCTCCCACCCCACCCCACCCCGCATCCCCACCAGCCGCGTTTGTTTACACCGCGGCGCGTGCCGAGGGCACAGAGGAGGGTGGGGTGGGGGGGCAACGTCTCGACAGGTCGCTGTTACCGAGCAAACAAAGGGTTCTGATGATGAACCAACAGGAACCCGTTATTATGCAAATGGACACCGACTGACACCGTTTTGCCGCGCTTCTCCCAGGTCCGTCTTCCGCCTTGGTGAAAAATCATTTTCCATGATTGCAGAGGCTTCAGAACGAAAAAGAAAATAGAGAGAGAGAGAGAGGAGAGGAGAGGGAGAGAGAGAGAGAGAGAGAGAGAATGTGCAGGGGCTGTGTTTACTTCCTGAGTGTGACTCTTCAGTGTAAAATAAGGCCTCTGTGTTGTGTACCTGAGGCTTGCTGGATTGGTAACAGGTCAGAACAGCACTCAACCTGATGTCTGAAGAAACTGTGGCAGGTAATGCTTATAGATTTAACACTTTGCCTTGAAACACAAAGAACAGTGATAACACCAAATAATAATGAACAAGCTACAAGGTTAGAGGGCTACATTTTTTAGGCTTTTGAGAGCATTTTAACACTAAGGGTATGATGTTATTGTATTCTGCCTCCGAACAGTACTGTACAACTATTTCAATTGCTCCATTGTGTAGAAAAGCAGTCTTTTAAGAAGAAATTATCATTTCTATGCAACTTCATATATTATGATGCAACAGTTAAATTAATCCAAGCTACCACAATACAATGAGTTTAACCCAGGTTCAAATTGTAAATTTGCATTGTTTGGGGTCAAATTGACCACAGCAAAATAAATAATTTAAATGTATTGATTGTTTTATGGAATTATTCATTAATGAACCATTCATAAATGTAGCTACTACAGATTTTCAACTTTGAAAATGATTTTTTTTTAACTTTCACTATGCAATGGCAACAAATGAAAAATTATACAACACTTGAAATGTTGACTATTATTGTCACCTTACATCATAGGTACTCAGCTCTTGATCCTGATGGCCCACAATGGCTAACTCAGCTGATTGGTTATGTTGGCTTTACATTATCTGTATTATATTTACCTTGTTTAAGTATCTCTAGGTATTTCTGAAAAACGTGATGAAAATTATTTACTTTAAAAATAAAATACAACAAGAAAATTATTTATTTAAACAAATGTGCACAGTATTGTAAAATTGGTAATTTTACCTTTTAATATATATATTTGGATATTTTCCTGATATTGCATTCTATGTTCAAATGTGTTCAAATGTGATGACTATGGGGTCGCTGATGTGCAATGAGACTCAGATAACAGAATCCCTCCCTCCCTGAGCAGCACTACTACCAATCATGCATCGCCCTGCCGGTCTTCTGCCCACAGTCAGCACTGGTACAGTTTGGATTCGGTACCAGACTGTGGGGCTCATCCACACACTAGAAGAGGGCCTTAACAGGATCAGCCACCCAGCAGCCCCTAAACCAATTTCTTTTGACTAGCAATTTGTTTAAATAACAATACTTAGCTGGCTAGCTAGCTGAAAAATTAAAATACAAAAGTATTCTACTCATGTTCAAAGGGAAGACTAAAACGAATAATGTTAAGGCCACTAACCAGCTTGAAGGTCTGTCTGTGAGTTTTAACCTTAACAAAGCAACAAGCCAAGCCACTACTGTGTTCCAAATAATAATAAAAAAAGGCAGGTTCTAGTGCTATCTGTTATGTTATTGGAAAACGTTTGTCTAGTTGAAGCCATGGTCAAGACAAGCATGGCAATACACATATGGTGCATGGGTTAATACAAATATTTGTTCTGCCTTTGATACTTCCACTTGATTGGGGGAAACAGGTGCTCACAGCTGAGAACATTTTAAAGATTAAGCCTTGAAACATTGCTGCAAAGAGAAGCAACTTCAAAAATACACTGACGCATTTAACTTGCATTGTGCTTGTATTGTAATAGCCATTTTATAACACAATAATATACCTGTTGTAATTCAGTTATAACAACCATATACAGATTTTATGAATAATAAGTGGACATGTTTCTTCATTGTAACTTCTTTAATGGGTATTAAGGGAAATGTATTATAAGCAGTGAAACAGGCTCTGAATTTCCCCAGCAACCAATGGGGACCAGATATTAATATCCGTAAGATCATTATAATCTTGTTTTTTGTGAGTGCAATAAATGTATTCTCCATCAGTTTTAGGTGCCGGTACAATATTATGCTATTGTTATTCCTGTTAAGGATATTGTTTTTGAAAACACCGTTATGGGTTAAAATGCTGTGGAAACAACTGGAACAACAGCCCTGTGCAGCATAGCAGGTCAGAGAAAGCACAAAGCCAGCACTCATGTGAGTGTTTGTTTGTGTGGGCAGTGCCAGGGTCAAGGAGACAGGGAGAGTGAATCACACCACTGTGCCAGAGGTGGGCGATCTCTCCCACTGCCCGCGCAGCACCCACATCTAACCCAGCTCTTGCCCTCTCTCTACCACACACACAGACACACACACACACACACACACACACACACAACCACACAACACACACACACACACACACACACTACACACACAACCACACAACTGCACACACACACACACCACACAACACACACACACACACATAACCACACAACTGCACACACACACCACACAATACACACACACACACACACACAACACACACAACGCAACCACAAAAATACACAGATACACACACGCAATCACACAACTGCACACACACACACAATACACACACACATGCACATATAAACACAAAAATGCATACATCCACACATACTCACACACATGCACACACACACACATATACTGGATGCTTTCAGGGATATGCACTGTGCTATTATAGACAAAATACACCAACTGTGATCTGATATTTAACATTCCTTTTTTGTTCTGCTATAATTTTTTATCTGCATGAGAAGCATGCCAAGACTATTATTATCTATTAGTATTAATTATTAGTCTGCATGTGAAACATGGCAAGGCTATTGTTATCTGTGAGGATTATGTTTTCTTATTGTTATGCTGTCCAACACACACACACACACACAAATAGAAACTACATCCTCCTACAGCTGTGGTGCTACACACACCATAACAGGTGCGATGTCAAACTGGAGCTGTATTTTAAGAATTTATATATTTTTTTAATGTATTGTAGTATTTAAATGAATACAAAAATAATAAAACATTTGTGGAATCCTGGATTTGTGCAATTTTCAAGCAACCAAACAGTAACTGTATGGCAGTAGATCTTTAAAAGTTGTCTCTGTAACCGTTCCTTGGTTTGCTAGCGAGGCATTTTAAAAGTGTTCAAATCTGCAGATGAGAAAGTGGAACAGTTTCTGGATTTTTTGAAAATAATATCAGTTGCCTAAAGATGGGATGGTGGTTTTAACTGAACTCAGAAGGTAGCAATATTAAAATATCCAATGTCTTGATCATGTCATACCCTGACATTGAATGTACGTAACATCATTAGTAGGTTGAATCAAGGCTTCTCACTTTGCAAATCTGGGGCTAGAGTGCATCTGTCTTAGCACTGTTTCAGGTTTTCCATTATTATTGTAATGCAAACAAACATCAGTGAAACAGAAAATATAAAAATATTCCATAGAATACCAGTACGTTGTGTAATTATCAGTAATAGATATTAACTAACTGTTAATAAACAAACCAAGAAAATGTTAATTAACAAGCAAAACATGCAGTGAGACTGCGTGCTGTGGCTTTAAATGAAGGGATGTGGTGAAAACACAGCTTTTTAATATTGCTACCACTCAGCATTCCATAAGGTGCAGTTCTTTCCATTAGTAAACAGACATTGCTCATAAGATGCGGAGCTGCCTTTCTGTCTACTTCTGGAGAAACTAAACTCACAGCATCTATTTTTACCGTACTACTTAGAATAAACGGACAGTCATTTTTACAAAATACAAATGTAAAGAAATGTTTTCCCGGCAGTATTATTATAGTAGCATGTATTATATGAGTACAGTATACAGCCCACAAACCATCACATTGATAAATCATACTACAGGACTATAGGGTCATTTTAAAGGGCATTTTTGAGGAAAAAGGTGTTCCTTTTTATGGGAAATACAATAAGCCTGATTATAATATCAACATGTAATATGTTGCACAGAATTCTGTGTAACAACGGTGGCCAGTGTGTGCTCTCATCCACCTTTGCGTATGTGACACACATGCTGTGCGATTCCAAGCAGAATTATCATTAGAGAGCCCCAGACTCGGATCCTCAGTGGAGCGGTTTACCTTGTTAGAAATGAAAAGCTACGTGGAGACGTTGCGAGGACCAAAGGCTCACATTTCATTAAACACACAGCGTCTCCCCACCCAGGCCTCCCTCAGAGCCAATGAGGTAAGAAGCCAGTAATTACTTGAGTGGATTTGAGGAAGATCTGAGAGATTACTGTGCCACATTAAATAACAATTGTATCTTTAATGATGTGTTGGGTAATAACACAAACAGGCCTCTACCATTACAGGCCCTGTGGTGTCTCTCCGTCTAATTACTTTGCCCTGGTGGTTTCCTGTTCTGCCTCTGCCCTCTCTCTCTCTCTCTCTCTCTCTCTCTCTCTCTCTCTCTCTCTCTCTCTGCTTCTCTCTCTCTTGCTTCCTCTGCCCTTCTCCCTCTCCCTCTCTCTACCTTTCTCTCTCAGTTCAGTTCTTTATTATTAGAACAAACCAAGGCAGGATTGCTAAAGAATTATATGCAATATTAGATGGAACACAATTCAAGCACAACTGCATGATGCATTTCATAAGCATATTCATAGATGCATAATTATATGTAAAGTTAGCATATACAGGTAACTGCCAAAATAAAGGAAACCCTTGAGTAAATTAAGGGTTCTGGCAGCTCTGTTACGGTGTGGGGGGCATTTTCCTGGCATGGTTTAGGTCCACTGAGGGCAAGGTAGGTTTGACGGTTTGATAAGTGTGCAAACAATGTAAATCATATGCCATGTCCGTCTCAGTCACCAGATAACAACCCAATTGATTACCTCTGGAGTGGCGCCTGAGACAACGTTTTCCTCCACCATCAACAAAACACAAAATAATGGAATTTCTCATGGAATTTTGGTGTTGCATCCCTCCAATAGAGTTCCAGGCACGTGTAGAATCTATGCCAAGGAGTATTACTCTCTTTGCCCATAATCCTTCCCATATTTGCTCATCGGAGAGCAAAGGCAAGTGTTTATCAATACAATATTTACAGATAAGTTATTGCTTCATTGCTTCATTGCTAACATTGCTTAATTGTTAGTGCACTGTCATGTTTGAGATAATGAGATAACTCAAGTTTCTTCATCATTCAGAAATCAACCGACATACTTGGTTCACAAAAATGTCACGCAAGCATTTACACTTGCATGTACAAGTATGCAGTTTGTGTGTATCTCTGTCTCTTTTGTTGGAATGTGAAGTCACAAAATCAAGATATCAAGGATCGTGGTGAAATTCTGTGAGCGAACAGCTGCTGCAGTTCCTGCCTTAAGCAGAGATGATATTGTTCGTGCTTTAGGGATAGCTCTCCAATAGTCATGCTCGATTTTGGCCTTATCTTTTTCAGAGTGTCTCCACTGTGGCAGTGTAAGTCCACAGATGGTTTCTGCTGCTCTGTGTGACTATGAGAGTGAAAGTCCATTACCCTGAAGATGTAGCCTGTTACCGTGGGCGCTAGGGAAGGAACACCACAACCAAGCAACCAGGATACATTTTCTCTCAGGGCCCCACGTTTACACTCTATCTTTCTTTCTCACTTGCTCCCCCTTTCTCTCTGAAGTATTTATCCATTTGCCGGGCCTGACGGTCTTTCCTTCTCCTCCTCGTTTCCGCGCTGTGGGAGAAACAGCAAATGATGTTCATCTAGTGCAGTAACGTGTTGCCATTATTGTGATAGCTAACCCTTACCGCCAACCTCCTGCCTCTGATTCAAAATCACAGAGTGCCTCTTCTCTCTCTCTCTCTCTCTCTCTCTCTGTCTCTTTCTCTCTCCATCTCTCGTCCCTCTCTCTTTCACTCACCCTCTCTCTCCTTCCTCCGTCTGTATTTTAGCCCTCGCCTTTTTCCCTCATAAGTGTGAAAGATGCATTGCCTTTAACACTCCAATTTTTTAAACTGTCACCCTTGTGATTACTGCCTCATGTCTTCAATCCTCAGTAATGGGCATACAGACATCATTTCTGCTCCCCGTCCTCCTCTCTCTTTGTGCACTGTGATTTGTGGAAAGGCGTAACCGGCCCAAACCCGCTTCTGTAATCATGCCCTTCCTAGAATGGCCACCCTTCTCGTTGACTCAGACTTTAAAGGAAAACAGTAATTCCTTCACCCTTTCTTTGTTTTGTTTTGTGTTTACTAATTCCTGCCCCCTTGTGAGTTGTCAATTGTCGCCCATTGTCTCTGAAGATTAGGCAGACGTAGATGCACCACACACACAACAGTCTGTTGGGGATTAGGGGAGTGTAATCAGAATGTTTCTAATGTGGGGAATTTGATTGATTCATGAGGATAGGACTCCTTCAACGAAGATGGCTTGTTGGCTGCTGATGTTTGTGGTCGCTGATGTCAGGGCTTGAACTTGTGGTGGCCAAAGAGCATAGCGGGTAGAACTGTGACCCTGTGCTGCTCATACAATCCTATCTCCAGAGCACTGAAACTACATGCTTTACAAATGTGGGGCCACAAAAATTAATGGCTACCAGATTGTTTTGATTGCATTTTAAAATCTGTTGGGAAAAAAAGATATATTTAATACAGGAAAGACTAATTTTATATATTTTGATTTCTTTATTTTTACTTCAGGTGGCTGAGTGAGCGAGCCCGACACGGCGTCGAACAGGAACACGTGAAATCAGGAAACGGCAAAGTCGGCGGGGCCGGCCACGCTCGCACACGGAGCCGAGGTGTTCGAGGTGAGCCAAAGTGAGTCATTAACGTCGATCCCAAACGCTGGGCCGTCACGCGGCAGAGCTTGTTTCCTGTGTGGATAAATGAATGTCAGACTCTCCTCACCTCCCCCTGCCCCAATCTCACCACCGCCAGTCCGTGGCTAAAAATAGAGTCCCCGGGCAGCAAGGACATGCAGATTTTCATACAGTCACATGACAGGGCCCGTGAAGCCGTGCACGGTACAGCGCTACCAAAGCTACTTCGGTGTGGGTGTCGATTAACTGGCTCTCTCTCCGCTGTTCAGCCATTAGGTCAGCGGTGTGGAGGAGTGACTTTGGGGCCGGAGGGGCGTACATTCAAATGCCAGGTTGTGCATGTGCTGGTGTGCAAAGACACAACCTCGGGTTTGCTCTTTCCTAAAACAAATGCTGGTGTGCAAATTCGAAAGCGCTAAGAAAGTATGCAGTTTAACGTTTCCAGCTGAAGGGCATTTTTGTGACCAAAGGAGAAATCATCAGACATGTCATTTCTGTGCTGAAAGATTAGTTGAATTCAGGTGTTAGATTTCATTGCCCAATTGTGTCAGCGCTCAGACACGACCTCTTCTGATCCATGGTTTACATTGATGCATTAGGATCGTTGTGTCCTCTCTGGATTTAACCAGTGTTTAGCAGATTTTAACCTTCTAACCTTTAAGATCTCACTCTCTCTCTATCCTTCTTCCAATCCCTCTTTCTCTCTCTCTCTCTCTCTTTCTTTCTCACTGTGTCTCAGGCCCGACCCTCACCCAAAGGCGTCTGATCATCAGAAACGTTTCTCTCTCTTCCCGGACCAGCTGGGTTCCACCACCAATCTCCCCCCTCCCGTCCCCTCCCCCCGGTCCATCCTATCAGAACCCCCGCGAAAGGCGTCAACAAAACACACCTCCTTCTGCCTGTCGTCAGCGCGCATGTCGCTGTGCTCACCGGAGCAATTATCTCACGCCCAGGAGTTGCTGGGCAGAGACGTCTCCGGATCTAAACGCAGGCGTCACGCGCCACGTCGAGATGTGACCCCGTGCTGGCTTCCTGTTTCCAGCAGGCGATGGAAGACAAAGCTCACACTGAGAAGAAGAGAGAGGAGGAGAAAAAATACGTTTCCCCAACGCTGATGCCATTTCCCGAATATTAACAAGCAAATAAAGGAGGGAGGAGGGAGACAGAGGGAGGGAGGGAGAGAGAGAGGGGGGGAGAAGAGAGAGAAGCGGAAGATAGGGAAACAGAGCGGTGGAGAGATAGAGAGAGAGAGGGGGAAGATAGAGAGACAGTGAGGAGAGATAGAGAGAGTGAGGGAGGGAAAAGAATAGAGAAGGGGGGAGAATTGGAGAGACAAAGAGGAGAGATAGAGAGAGGAAGGAAAAGAAGAGAGAGAGAGAGATGTGAAGGGAGCCACCCCCTCTCTCCCTTTTCTTTCACCTTCTTCCACAAAGAGAAGCCACATGCTGAGGCAGCCAGATGCTGGTGTGAACTGTGAGGAACATTGTTGCTGCAGCTTGTTTCACAATCAGGGGCTTAACTCTGTGCCTCGCTCACGGGTAGACGCAAAGACTGCATTTATGTGCATGCGCACACACGCGCACTCGCAGATAATATCCATACAAATATGAAATATGAAACGAATGCGCCGGTGGAAGCCAGCCTGTGGTTGGTGTGCGACCCTCCGGGCCACGCTTTGTTTTGATAATTCATCTGAGTCGTTTAAGCCATTGGCTGCCTCACTAGGTCTGGGCTTTAAAGCTAAGCTTGTGTTATTTCGGAGAAATAAACAGAGTTAACCATACCTTGTATTTCCAGAACTGATTTTGTTTTTATGTTCGGTGGATATTGTCAGGATAGCTACAGCAACACTGTAGACTGTAGTGGACTACCCACAATTCCTAGCCTGTCCGGAGCCTAACTGGGAGCAGATTGGATTGTAACTTGTTTGCTTAGGAGAACGCAAGGCAGGTTGTAATATTAGATATTCTGTGTTGGTCTGTAGGTGGCGCTCTTTGCTATAAAGCAGTGTTTGGACATGCAATGCTTGTCTGTGGTGCTGTCTCATATTTGCCAAATATGTTTACAAAGCAAACCTTTATTTTTTCTGGTCCCAAGTGCAATGGAAAGTACTACAAATACAAGCACTGTGAAGATGCCACATTGTTCTCGGTCGTTGCCCTTGACCTTTCACCCTGAAAAAGAGGAGCATGTCAGCAGTTACATTGACACCTGATACCTGACCACCACCTCAAACCTGGGACATTCCATCTTCATTGCCAGTCTGGTTGCATGTGTCTGTTCCTGGGTGGGGTGGAGAGGATGCAGATTATTGAATTTAAATGAGAATTTCTATTCCATATGCTAGCATATAATACACAACATTTAGTAGATGCTGTCATCCAAGGGGACTTACAGTAGTGAATGCATACATTTTTCATTATACATGGCCCCCAATGGGAATCAAACCCACAACCTAAGCGTTGTCAGCATCATGCTCTACATACTGAGCCACGCAGAATCACATGTGCAATACCTGTGCCACATGTGGACATATAACTTGCTCCCTTATTGGTAGTATCAACATGAGAGTATTACACTTCTCTCTGATGTTATTGGGCGTATTGGCACGATTGAGAGGAGAGGTCAGAGGGTCATAGACTTGGGTGTGAATGTGTTGCCTCAACATATACAATATAAGACTACGCTAAAGCATTGTGGAATTGGGATTGCTTTACTGGTTAAGTCATGACTGGCTTGCGGTCTTGGATCACACGTGATTGAGTTCCAGTTTTCTGGGCGTGCTGAACAGGTATCCTTCTCTCTGTCTGCCTCTCTCTCTCAATTCAATCCAATTCAATTCAATGATGATTAGCAAGGCAACTGGCAAAGCAGATACAAAACACACAATGCATATACATTTCTAACTATGCCATATTATCTAACATACAACATATGGATAATTATAATAATTTGATAATAGCAAAAGGAATAATGAATAATAATAAAAATTACAGGTAAGCACTCTCTCTCTCTTTCTCTCTTTCTCTCTTGCTCTCTCTCACACTCTCTCTCTCCATTTTCCCACAAAATATCGTCATGTCAATCTCTCCCTCTCTCTCGCACACACACACACTCTCCCTCTCTCTCTTTCACACTCTCTTTCTCTCTTGCTCTCTCCCTCACATGCTCTCTCTCCATTTTCCCACAAAATATCGTAATGTCAATCTCTCCCTCTCTCTTGCACACTCTCTCACTTCATTTTCCCACAAAATGACGTAATGTCAATCTCTCCCTCTCTCTCACACACACACACTCTCTCTCCCCTCCCCCTCACACACACACACACACACACAGACGGAGGCACCACACAAAAGAGGCGCATTGTGTGACTGACATGATCTGGCCTCCCCATGGCGGACAGGAGGGACTGAGCCCCAGACTGAATGGAGGGTCAGCTGTGGTGTGGCCCCAGGGAGGCTCCTGTAGACCATTTTAATGAATGTAATTTTCTTGCATTAACCACTCCAATTGTTGGATAATGGCCTCCAAACAATAACATTTAACCAATTCCCCTGTCTTTTGGGGTGTGCTCATTCGGGCCGCAGCGGGGGGTGGTAATTGATTGTGTAATTCCAATCAGAGCCGTAAACAGATTGGCGAGTCCCTTTTCTGCTCCCGGATTAGATCGCATCAAAGAGCCGGGCCCCATAATGAACGCCGTTCGCTGAGACCAGGGTGCTGTAAAAACAGAAGGAAGCTTTCATTTTAATGCTGAGAATTGTGCGCCTTTCAGCTCACCTTCCCTGCATTTTTTTTTTTTGGGGGTAGATTTATATTTCAAGCCTGTTGCTGTGGTTCTGAGCTCTGTCCCGTCTTCAGAAGCGAAGGAAATCAGAACCAGGAGAGAGAGGTTCACTGCTTGCCTTAATCTGGGTTCACTGTGAAGGAAACATGAAGGAGTAGGACAAATACCGCCAGCATGCAAATGTTCTGTGTGTGTGTGTGCATGTGTGTGTGTGTGTATGTGTGTATGTGTGGGTGTTTTTGTGTGTGCGTGCATATGTGTGTGTGTGTGTGTGTGTGTGTGTGTGTGTGTATATGTATGTGTGTGTGTGTGTATATGTGTGTGTGTGTGTGTGTGTGTGTGTGTGTGTGTATATGTGTGTGTATGTGTGTATGTGTGTGTGTGTGTGTGTGTGTGTGTGTGTGTGTGTGTATGTGTGTGTTTGTCTGTGTATGTGTATGTGAGAGCTACTCACCAGTGAGTTACTGAATAACTGAGCACATGTGATTCACTGTTTGACTGACCCTCCTGACTTACCGCTCACACAACTTAAGACACCTCTCTCTGTAACCCAGTTACACAGCTGTATTCCCACCGCAGAGGAGAAAACGTGATATACTCCAGTTCTCTGGAGACGTTCTCCGTCTCTCTCTCTCTCTCTCTCTCTCTCTCTCTCTCTCTCTCTCTCTCTCTCTCTCTCTCTCTCTCTCTCTCTCTCTCTCTCTCTCTCTCTCTCTCTCAGTCTCTTACTCTCTCTCTCTTTCACAATTCGAATCAATTTTATTGGCATGACAAGTACAAGACATTGCATTGCCAAATACAAATACAAATTTTCTCTTTCTCTCTCTCTCTCGCTGTTTGGATCGGGAGGGGAACTTGTGACATAGGTACTCCCTATACGAGCTCTGATAGGGAAATGTGAGGAGACTGTCAAGGATTTTGGCAGGATTTATCGTGCTCCACCGCGATAGTGTTGTCTCTGTGCACCAGTAGGTGCCAGTACATTTAATGTTTGTCACACCTGCCTCCCTCACCACTGAAATTAGGCAACAGAAAAGTCCAATGGGACCACCCTCCCACCCCAATCAAACATTCCACTGTTTTCACCAGAACTCAATTCCGCCTTCCTCTTTTCACAGGAAGTGCTGCTGAACAGGTTGCCATGGCTCTTCGCTCAGCTGGGGGAACCGTTTAAACTCATTCACGCCCGACGGGTTTTGAGGGAGTTTACAACGCGCCGTTACGTGGCTTTAGGGTGGGGCCACGCTGGAGATAAGTGACGCTTGTCTGACGTGCGTCTGCGTGAGGACTGATAAACCCCCGGCCCCCGGTGCACCACGGCCCGGCTGACACTCGCTCCCCCGCTTTCTGCTGACACGGTGACATTCGACCGAGGGGAATAAATCTTGCATAAAGCGTTTATCGATCTGCCCCCCCTTTATCGCTGCGCGTTCGCCCCGACCTAGAGCCGGCTCCAAGCGTGGCCCCTGCACTCGGGAGATCGTGGGTTAGTGCGCAAATTCAGCCAAAAATACTTTCAGTGCAGAACTACGTTGATTGTGAGAGTGATGTGAATGCTAGTACCATGGTGGGAGACCTTTCCCATTCACAGATATGCAGATATATATATATATAGTACTTGCCTCTTCATCTCCAGAGTGTGTGTGGGTGCAAATGTGTGTGTCTTTGTGTTTATCCGTGTATGTCTGACTGCAAGCGAATGCTTGTGCACCCATGTGCATTCAAAACCAACCGTGCCACTCAGTGAATCATGTTAATTGAGAGAGGCAGTTTCTGACTCTCCATGACCTGAACTCGTTTCCTTTCGGTATATTTTTCCTGTCTGTTTGTTGTTATTGTTCACGCTAATTAGCTTTAATCCCTGTCTCTCCCAGTGCTTCCTGATCGGCGTGAAGCGATGATGCGGCAGCCAATCGGAGAAGAGTCTGCTGCGAGGGGAGCGTGGGGGGGAGGGCTCGGAGAGGTAGGGCAGGGAGGGGGAGTGAGAGCCCTCACGTGGGTCATTTCTCTGGTCCCTCTCTCCCATTGTTTTTCGGCACAATGGTCCGGCTCACGAGCGAGCGCTCATTAATACCGGGGGCCGTGAGTGCCGCTAATTGTGCCAGCGGAGTGTGAATGATGCCGCCACTGTGATAGCAGCTCCCTTTGGAATCTGCCGGGATTTCCTCTCCCCCTATCTCTGACACGGGGAACATGTTAACTAATGGCTAATTAAAACACACAATTAATGAATGGCCACTGTGACACGATAAGAAAAGTTGAGGGAAATGGGAAATGAAAAGGTGTCCTGTCATCGCCGGGCTCCGGCACGAAGGCTGAAGTCTGTGGGACTCTCTGTTTCTCTCTCTCTCTCTCTCTCTCTCTCTCTCTCTCTCTCTCTCTCTCTCTCTCTCTCCCTCTCTCTCTCTCTCTGCTGTTTCTCTGTGCAGGATGTGGACAGTGATTCATCTGGTGGCCATTTCTCATGTCACTGGATGAATTTCCATGTATGTTGACTTTGTGCATCCAAATTTTGACTTGTTAAACACTCTTCTTGTTCAGGTGAAAGTTCAGAGGTACAAAAACAGTGCACACACACACACACACACATGTAGGGTGGCCAGATGTCCTGTGTTGTATGGGCCAATCCTGCATTTTTACTTGTTGTCCTGCGTCCGGCAACGATGGAATTTTAAAATATTTTTTATGACAAATTATAAATAAATAAATACAATTACAAATAATACAATAAATATTAATACATAAAATAAATAAAAAAATTTATAAAATAACAACATGTGAATCCCCAGCTCAACAATATCCTCACGCCCATGTCAATAAATGTTTCTCTTCCATCATTATTTTAATGACAAAATGTTAAAATAAAATAGGAACTTCTTATAATAGGATATACCATGCAGCTATGACCCGACAATATTATTTGCAATCTCTTCATTATTGTTCTATTCCTCCTTTCCCGTCCCATACTATCCTGCAAATGTATCCTGCTTGTCCTGCATTTGGACTCTTTGAATCTAGTAACCCTTCAGACAATACAAACGCACACAATCTCTCACACACATACACACACACACATACATGCAAAGATAGGAGGCCAAAGAGGGCTGTTTCTGGCTGTATGACCCAGTCTCACTGCTGATAGAGGGATGGCCTCTCTGCATCTCTGGGGGAAATGGAATTACACCCCATTTCCTGCAATTTGGTCTTCATGTGCATGAGCGGTCAGTGGCGGTCACTCAGGCCTCCATTACTGCTAAACGGCGAGGTGGGAATGGAGGCCCAGCCACACGGTCACAGTAACCCACGGTGTCTGCAGGACTGTGCACTGTGCAATCTTGTCCTAATAACAATGATGAAGAACAGGATTGTTCATGTAATCATATTCAGTATCCTAGCTTTAAGATTGGTATGGGTTTATAGACTAGAAAAGCTCATTTATTGACGTCAAGTCAAAAAGGATAGTTTTGTTTAAGAACATCTCAGATTGACATAAGAATACATAAATCTTTAAAATGACAAAAACCAGTACTGCATCTAGCCTGGACTTGAATAGCCCAACTGTTTCTGCCTCTGCTACCTGACCTGGCAAGCTGTTCTAGGCATTGGAACCAAAAACCTTTGGTATTTCACTTTGTTAATCCCTTTTAGGAATTTAAAAACCTCAATCAAATCCCCCTGTCTCCGTTTGCTAAGCTTAAATAGATTGAGTGCCTTAAATCTATCCTCATAGATTTAATTTAGTTTAATAGCCCAAGTGTTTCTGCCCTTCTTTGGACTTTTTCAAGAGCTTTGGTATTTCACTTTGTATCTTTCTTGTAAAACCTGCCCAGAACTGCACTCAGTATTCTAAGTGAGGTCTGACAAAGGCATTATAAAACATTAATATAACCTCCTTTGATTTATACTCAATACTTTTTGCTATGTATCCCAGTATCCTGTTGGCTTTTTTCACTGCTGTAGAATATTGCTTTGATGCAGACAGACTTTGATCAACTACAATTCCTGAGTCTTTTTCAAATTGAACACCTACTAACTTTTCTTATGTTTTTATTTCCCACATACATAACTTTACATTTAGCAATCTTGAATGCCATCTGCCATGTATCTGCCCATTCTTGGATTTTGTTTAAATCGTCTTGGATTACTTTAGTCGATTCCGAATTGTTTGCCAAACCCCCGTTAAAATGTTATGTCTGTGTTCTGCTTTTTTGCATGCTTGTATGTGTGAGAGTGTGCGTGTGTGTTTGTGTGTGTGTGTTTGTGTGTGTGTGTGTGTGTGTGTGTGTCTGTGTGTGTGTGTGTGTGTGTGTGTGTGTGTGTGTGTGTGTGTGTGTGTGTGTGTGTGTGTGTGTGTGTGTGTGTGCAGCCATATCTAAATAGTTTTAAAAAGGTACACAACTATTATGTTAACCTAGAAAAGTAACAGCTCAGTCCATTATATTTTTCAAGGGACAAAAGAGGTGTTTGGTTTAATGCCTATCAATGAAGCTAAAGACTTCGACTGGATGAGCATGAAAACAATGTAAACCACATGTCATGACCATCCCAGTTACCAGCAGATCTCAACCCAAAGGAACACTTATGGGAGATTCTGGAGCAGCGCCTGAAACAGCGTTTTCCACCACCATCAACAAAACCCCAAAGGATTGAATTTATTGTGGGAGAATGGTGTTGCATCCCTGCAAAAGAGTCCCAGACACTTGTAGAATCTATGCCAAGGCATATTGAAGCTGTTCTGGCAGCTCGTGGTGGCCCAACGCCCTATTAAAACACGTTATGTTGGTGTTTCCTTTATTTTGGCAGTTACCTGGACATACCAGTGCTACATAGGCGCAGGCATGCATGGCCATTCAACAAAAAAAACTGAAAATAAACCTTTAAGTCTTTCTCACAGAGCAAGAAAAAAATATTTAAGAAGCATCTCACCACCCCAGAGAGACGGGCGGTTCACATAACACAAAGAAGGGACGGAGAGAAAAGAGTGTTTTTGAGGTGCAGAGAAGAGTGATAAACTGAGCCGGCTCCGTCAGCGTGGTAATAATTAAACCGCTCAGGTCTGGCATTACCCCAGACTGACTGCTCCTCATCCTTCAAGCGCCACACTTCTGAGGAGCTCATTTCCTTCTCTGTGGCAGTGTGACCGAGCCCAACACACTTCCCAGCATGCACCACGGCGGGACTCGGGTAAGGCACCTTGCTTTTTTTGTTGTTGTTGTTGTTGTTTCATATTCATCATAATTGCCTTTGTCACGGATTAAAGGGTCACGCTGATATAGGATAGTTTTGAAGGACTTATTTTTGTTATCATTTGTGTTTGTTTGCTTATTTGTCTGTCTGATTATTATTATTATTATTATTATTATTATTATTATTATTATTATTATTAGTAGTAGTAGTAGTAGTAGTAGTAGTAGTATTGGCATGAAATATTACATCATCTAGGAAATGAAGACATGCAGTAGAATCTATTACAGTGTGTTAGGGCAATCTGTAACTAGAGTCAGGTGCAGTCTTACTTGGGTGCAGAGAAAGAAAAAAAAAAGTAAAGATATCATAGTAGGCCATGCTGGCAAATATGTAATTATGTATAATGCTGTGGGAGTCCTTTCAAATGTGAATGATGTGTGTTGTGTTTGATGTGCAGAATAAATGCATTTCTTTACATTCTACAGTTCTATTGTGTGACATTAGATTTGTATTAAGCGCCATCCAATGTGTATTGCGATGTTTGACTTGTAATGGAATACACAAAGTGCTTACCCTGTTGCTGTGTGTTTGTGTCTCACTCGTTTCACAAGAGCCTCGGGCACAACCGAAGGGTCATTCACAGAGGGGCCTCCGTCGTGAAGTCATTATGTAGCATTACAGAGGGTAACCTTTGAACTCTATTATTAATAATATACCATACAAGAGAATTTATGGCACAGTTCAGGACCTTTTCAGCCATATCAGACTTTGTTGTGTTTTGAAAATGCACATTATTCTTTGAAGTGATTACCATTCATGTAACTGAATCGTGCTTTGGTACAGTCTCTTGTGTGGTGGGGTGGTGGAGGGGGTGGCTGGGACAGAGTCCCTGTTATAGTACCTCCACTAAGAAATAGTGTTTGTTTTCTTGCAAGGGCCTCAGAGTTGGCCTTGTCACGTGGTGACAGTTCAGTTTGTCTTATTTAAGTACTTATTTATTTTCTCCGTAAATGCCTTTGCATCCTGATCTAACCTCTGCCTTTTGCGATCCGTCCAGTCGTCCGCTTTCCTTCCAGCTGTTGTTGTGCTGCGTTTCCTTTCAGCCAGGGTGCTGTGTTTATCTTTTCACACTATACTGTATCCCTCTGCACCTTTGTGACCCTTTTCAGCCTGCTCGTTTTGTGGCTATTGCTATACGGCAGGGTGGCCGCAGTGATTAAGAAGCTGGGCTGGCAAACAGAAGAGTCCTTAATCTGAACTGACTGAGACAGTTGACAAACTGACTGAGAGAACACCCAACATAGATATGAATGGACAATATGTTCCAATGCATGCTCTATAAATCGCCGTGGATAAAGTGCATCCTCCGGATAAATAAAAACAACAGCAGTCTGTATAGAAGGACCAGAGACAGAGAGGAGGATGTCTCCAATGTGTTGGAATGGTAAGGTGTGAGCAACATGACTGTTCACACACACACACACACACACTTATACTCACACACTCACCCACATCTCTACATATCACACGAGAGTGAGAAATCTCACTTTATCTCTATAGCAGTGTGTCCCAATGGGCGCATTTCAATTAAATCCCCTCTCATCCCATGATGCTGTTTAAGCCAGCAATGCACCATCCACAGGAAAGGGCTATTAGCTAAAACAGAAAATAGCAAAAATTACATTTACCTTTCAGCACGTATATGCAGTATCCTCTCAGACACACACACAAACACACATAAACCCAGTTTCAAACACACACACACACACACAAACCCAGTTTCAAACACACACACACACACACACACACAGACTGCACACACACTATTCACACACACACACACACACACACTGCACACAAACTATGCACACGATTCACACATACACAGTTTCAAACACACACTACACACACTGCACACACAGTTTCACACACACATACACACACACACACAATCAAGCACACTCACATATTCTCACACACACACACCACACACACGCGCAGGTCCTCAGCACACACACATATGGGCAGATTGATGCGGTTCCCTGATCAGCAGATCTGATGAATAGATTTGAATCCGTTTTCCCCGCTGCTCGTTGCGTTCCGGCAGCAGTATTTGCTGAGTGGTTGCTAGGAGGGGTCAGAGGTCGCCGTCGCTGTCTCCGCTCGGCCCAGTAATCTTCCCCTCCTCTCCACGCGGCGCGCGGATATTAAATCACACTTGACGTACCTGAGGCGTACCGCAAACGCACTTCATCCATATTTTATCTGTGCCGAATTTAATACCGCAGCACTTTCTTACGGTGATGTATTTATTAACTGCCCGAGCGCGGGGATTCGGTTTGTTCCCGAAAATAAAAATGAAAACCCAGGCTTGACAAGTTTATGAAGTAAGCACAATAGCCATTCATTACAGGCCTCTCTGTTCGGCAGCTCGTACCAAAGTGTCGCGACGAGCGACACTTGGCCGCCTAAGTGGAGGAGGTGTCTTTGAGAATCTTTGCGCCGCTGTAACTTATCCCATAAGGACCCGTTATTTCTGAGGAGGCTGCTGCAAAACAGATTTACTGTCGTCATCCACGAAAGCGTCCTCTTTTTGTGGAGATAGCAAGTGTAAATGTTTATGGAGGGAGAAAACAGTGCAATCATGAGCCGCAGTGATCGTGGGCGCCTATCCCTGCCGGGGTTGTGTGCGCCCTGTTCTGCCACTTGCACTGTGGCACTTTCCGTGTTTTGACACGAGGCTTGTCGGTAGTTGTGGGTAGAGCTGAATTATTTTAAAAGGCTGTAATGTGTGTTTACAGTTATTTTTTTCACGTGATATTGTACATTTGTACAATTGTATTGTTTATTTTTGCGCTAATTGCATATTGTGACATTTTCCATAGTGAATGTGTGAATGTGTTATATTGTATTTGTATGTAACTGCTCTGGGAATAAATCTGTTGGTCCTACCAATAAACCACCTTTTTATTGAACTGAACTGGATGGATGAGCCAATCCCTGTCAGCTCTAGGCATCTTTAAGGAAAGGCCAGTGCAGTGTCCATAGAATGTTGAGCCCCTGTAGAACCTTGAATAGTCCCTATTTTGCAAGCTCTGATTGGACGATATGGACGGCTGGTTATTCACAATGCAGGATGACTTGGCTTGACACTGGGCCAGATTGTTCTGGTCCCTTCTCTACAGATCTGACCTTGTAGCCAAATCACTCTTACACATATGATTAAAAATAAAGCGCTTCCCTTTTTTCCTCCCACCGTGCGAATATCCCACCTTTTCTACTGCCTCTCTCTCTGCAGCCCTTTATTGCCCACTTCACGCTTTTCTCACAATTCATCTCCTCTCTCTTTCTCTCCTTTCTGGCCTGTTTATGTTCATTCTCTCTTTCGCCCGTCTGTCTTCTGTCTCTTATCAGGGCTACGGAGACTCTCTTTCATTTCATCTCTCTGTCTCTATCCTCTTCTTCACTTCCTTTGTTCATGGTATCCATTGTCCCCATTCTGCTCTCTCTCTCTCGCTTTCTCTCTCCCTCGTTCTCTCTCTCTTTCTCTCTCCCTCTCTCTTTTTCTTTCTCTCTTTCACCCTCTCTCTCTCTCTCTCTTTCCCCCGCATGACAGCTGATGTCTGCAGTTGAAATATTGCAGGCCGTGCCTAGCTCACTCCCGTTAGTGAATTACGGGCGTTCCCGGGGTGCATAATCTTCCTGTTTCAACAGCAGGTGCCTGTTTCAGCAGCATAGGATTCCAACATCTTCCCCCCTCCTCCCCCCACCCCAGCTCTATAGCTTCTCATAAATTGTCCTATAAATTCTATGTGTCTGATGCTTTATCAGCACTGTACCTTGGTGGGTTTGGACACCTGTGGGGGCAGAGGGAAGAAAAGTATCTTCTCCTTTCTTCTCAGGACTGATGGGAGCTGGGCGCCACATTATTTCTCTCTCCAACGGATTGTGCCATTTATCTTTTTTTTTAAAACACCTTTTTTTTTTTTTTTTTTTTTTTTACATTGCAATACGTGTTTTTGGCCAGGAATGAAGAGTTGAATTCGTGTGCGGTTCCACTCTGAATCCTGAAGAAGAGCAGAAAATGCACTAAAGAATGTTATAGAATCTGGCAACAAAATTAAAAAACAAACAAAAATTGTTTGTAGAAAATGAAGTCTCAAATTCCAGCAGAAAACAGAGAGCCCTCTTACACAAGGAAACGCCCACTCAGATCAGATGGCTATGCACACACACACACACACACACACACACACACAGTCACTCACTCACTCACACTTTCTCTCTCTTACACACACACAATAAAATAAGTGCTCAGCATCCTGAAATGACATCAATATTTCATGTAAATTGACCAGCCATTAAAAATTAGATTTGTAAAATATATAAATAACGAGTGATCATACTCTCAGGTCCATTCTATGATTTTAACAATGACCCAAAGAACGGACACTAGCTCGCTGTCATCTCCCACCGATACCTAGTGTCTCAATAAATGTGCTAAACTTACAGTGTTATAAGAGTGGGCTGTACGAGGCAGGACCTTCGTGGTTCGGCAGCATAATTCCCAAAGCTGAATAAATCAAACACCCTACCCAAGGGACTCCGCAGATAGCTCTAACACCCACAGACACCTGAGGGAGAAAGAGACAGAGGGAGCGATGAAGGGGAAAGTGAACTCTACCACTCAGGTGGAGAAGAGAATCGCCCGCCCACTGTCACTTTTCTGCCTGCTACTGTCACACGGTGAAGATGTGGGCAACTCTGCCCGCTCCCCCTCCCCATCTTCACTCTCTTCCTCTCATCTTCTATCTCTTCCCCTCCCTCTCACACTCCTCTCTCTCTCTCTCTCTCTCTCTCTCTCTCTCTCTCTCTCTCTCTCTCTCTCTCTCTCTCTCTCTGTGATGCCTCTGTCTCCCTCTGTTGTTGTCGAAAACAATCAGCAGGGGGTTGTGGGTAAAGGCTTGTGCACGCTGTGAAGGTTGTCTCTGACTCACAGGTGAAACAAGGTCTGCTGGACCTGACCTCCGGGGGGGGTGATCTGAGCCCTCCGCCCCCACCCCCATGAGGGACTGACACTCAGAAACCTGCTGTCCAGGTCACACGTAATCCTGGGAGATGATTCATCCAAACTTCACGGACAAACACACACACGCACACACAACCTTGCACACACAGACACAACCATGCATACACATGCAAAAACACACACATACACGCAACCATGCACACACAACAAAACTATGCACACACACACAAAAATACGCACACACACACACAGACACACAACCATTCACACACACGCAAAAACATGCAAACACACATACAGATGCACACACACACACAACCATGCACACAAACACAAAAACATGCACAACACATACAGACACACACACACACACACACGCACACACATACACACATGCAGCCAAACACACAAAACAAGAATAAATGCATACCACAACAAATATAATCATACACATACATGTACAGTTAATCACACACATACACACACACACACACAAACACATGCAGACATGCCCTGCTAGCCACACACACACACACACACACAGTCCTACAGCCAGACAGGACAAGGAACAGTCAAGTCCATATATCTATTTTGTGGAGCAATACACAACAAAAGTACAGTGCAGCACGTATACAGACCAGGTAATCAATGCCAGGAGCAAGAAAATACATTTTAAAATATATGTCTCCATTGAGCAGACTGCAGGACATATGAGACAATGCATGAAATATAAGAAGCAGTTGATAGAATATAGCAAGGCGGTGAATTTGATTTCCACAGAATGCAGAAACGTGCTGTATGGTCTTATGTTCTATACAGTTGTTCGATTTATACCTGCTGTTGAATCTTTCCTGGGTATTACATTTTATTTCAGATTTACATAACCTTGTTACAGCTTTTTTTTTCTGGATTGATAAGTCAACGTGAATGAAAATGAGCAGCACGGTATTTTTCACAGTCATGTATGGCGTGCTTTCACACAAAATGCAAATGCGAAGCACATTTTTTGCCAAACAATAAACACAACTCTCGACATGACACAAACATCAATTGGGTAAAACCTTTCCAACTGAAATGAGATCATAAGAGAACCGTAAGTGTGAGTCTCTACTGCACATGTGCAAAATGCTCCTGCTCAATTTTTCAATCAACAATCGGTCCATAATGACATGTAAAAGAGGTCACCAGTGAGCTGGTGTGGGTGAAATTAGTAGCGGGTCAGAAGGCAAAGATAAAAAGAGAGAAGAGAACCAGGAGCCCATAGAGGAAGAGGGGTTCATATGCGTGGTGGCAGAGCAACTCAAGGGGGTAGACATATAACAGTGTCCCACTGTCACTGACCGTCTGACGACGAGATACGAGATGCTGGCCAGAGAGCCCAACCCAGTCTAAGCAGGTAAAATGTGGAATTAATCATTTCAATATTCAAATATTAATTTAAATATTCAGAAGTGACACGTTACTGCATAATTGTTTGAAGGGAGTAGTGAAAAAAGCGAAGGAGGTCCGATTTTGGTAAGCACGGGCAAGGTTTCGTCACAGTAATGTCTTTCCTTGCCACATTTCGCTGCAGAAGGTGCATTGTGTGTATTGTTTATTTCGTCCATCTCCCAGAGAATAACGCCTGAGGCGATAATGGCTTGAGGCAGTCACGGCGTGTTACCACATGTCCTCTGTGTGTGGACGAAGCGTTCGTCCAAAAGTCAGGAGACGTGGGAGGAACATCATCATCATGTTGTTGTGCCTCGGTCAACGTGCCGGGCCAAAGAGGGGAGCGTGCGGACGTGTTCTTTTACACATCCCCTCTGTTGGATTGGAATGGCAGACCCAAATGCATACCCTGTCCAATGTGGAATATGGGACGGTCATTACATGTCATTACATGGTCATTACATATCATAAGAGTATTCCATTACTCTTGCCTAGTAGGCTCGCAGCCTACCCACACATGTCCATGGAGCTCCTCCCTCCTCACTTGCCTTGTCCTTACCCTAATGAAGAGTTACTTCTGGCCTGATGATGGACAGTGTATGACCACTGCCATGGGTATGTGGAACTCACCTGGCATTCATTGTAAGTCTTTGTAGGTGTGTAGGCCATAGTTGATGAAGTTGTACAATGGTGTTTCAACCCGCATACTGGGTTGAACAATATTGAACACTGTCACAAGTTGCTTTCCCAACACTATTACTGTATTTAGGAATGTATTCAATGCGATGTGTATAAAAACGTGTCTTACAGACAGAAAATAATTGATTGAACGAACAAAAAAAAACGACACCTTTTTTAAAATGTACATTATTTGTTTTCTACATAATATATAATGTAAAAATAATAATATATATTTTTTTTTTTACCACTGACTATCTTTGGTGTACTTGATTTATGCTTATTTTATCGAATTTACAGTGCAATTCTATGTGATTGAATACAGTAAATTGAAATTCTATTTCCTTGGTCTTCTTCAGTCAAAATCAACTCAGAGAACATGGATAATTCCCGCGCTGTGAAAAAATGATTACTTACCGTTTATGATTACAGTATGAAGGGTAAAGTGGTGCATGTTATATTGGCGGTTATAGTTAGTATTCACTGTGCCATTGTGAAATGGGTGATGGAAATAACTTTTCACTAGATGACAAATTGTACTGTTGTGATGGACCTTTTTATATTTTGTGGCATGTATTTGATGTTTTGAGAGTCCTAACGCAATTTTGCCAATGAAATGTGTTATAACTTTATGTGGGAACAGGGAAATAAATATGCTTTTCTGTGGAACAGGGAAAGAAAAATGCCAGAATAGTAGACTTCCAGTAGAGAAGTATTTTTACTTTTAAAAACATTATATATAAATATAACAAACACCTTTGAAAAGTGTTGAGTGAGTCAGTACTGATGCAGCAAGGCTAATATTGCGATGTACCTGCTGTGCTGTGGCCCTCAGTCTACTGCAACGACCTCCCAGAGAGAGATAGAGGGGAAGAGAGAAATAGAAGGTGAGAGGAAGAAAGAGAGGGAGAAAAAAGCAGAGAGGGGGGTTCAGAGGATAGCACTGACCAGATTTTCAGTGAAAGGAGAGCGTGTGTGTGTGTGTGTGTGTGTGTGTGAGTGTGAGAGAGAGAAACAATTTGAAGTATGAGAGGACAATTCACCTGTCCTAGCAGAGGCACAGTGCGTGCCTGCCCAAACTCCAGACAATGTTTCAGTCGAGCTCAGTGTACAGTACGGTGCCCACGGAAAGGCAGGGGAGTGCTGGAGTCTGGGTCTGTAATATTCTCAATGATCCTATGATCACAATGGGGAATGGTGATAAGACTTAATGATCCCTTGGCAACGCTTTCTTTAAATAGAATTGCTTTTTCAGGGAAGGAGGGGAGGATGTCTCTCTGTTCATTTCCAACATGTTTATGGGTGTTTCCATTTCTTTTCCATCTTCATGACGACTTTTGCAGCCACTCTTATGAAAAAATGTAATCAATAGTGATGATTTTCCCAGCTATGTTTTTTTAACGTTAATGAAAGAGACAGACAGGCAACGTCAACCCAGACCAGGGGTGAAAAAAAAATACTTTCAGCAGGGGAAGTTTCAGTGTAAATATGTATGGAACAATGATAAATGGGAGATTTTAAAAGGAGGTATGGGGAAATAGGTTTTAAAATGTCTATGGGAGTTACTTGAAGATAGGGGGATTTGGAAGAATAATTGGGGGATACAATGATAGGCATCTGGCCACACTGGCCCAGACCCAGTCCCCCTGCCATTGTGTGAGCGGGTGACTTTGGCAGTGACAAGCGGCCTTTGTGGACCGTTAGGAGAGCTCTTTCCATGAGGAAGTCTCCTCAAAGGGCCTCGGGCGGCGGCCCTCGCCACCACGTCACTCAATGAGGCCCCTGTTCTCACCCGAGACTCCACAGCACCCCGTGAATGGACCAGACAGAGAGAGGGCGGGGTTACCATAAGTACACACCGCCGAAAACAGTGCGTGTAGTCATTAGCACCATTACACATTGACATTACCGGCTTGAAACATGTCATAAATTACAGGGGAAAGGGAGGGAAAAAATGGCTATTTCAAACATTCACTGCTCCAGACTTTGCTCCGCTGGCCTACGGAGAGGCACGGCCCTCACTAAAAGGGTTGCTTTGACCGTATCGGAGCTTTCAGTGGAGCCTGTGGAGGTGCAGGGCTTCTGCAGACAGGTAGGATTCATATTTCATTCTTGCCTGGGGAAAGCTTGGGCCGACAGCTCCTCCGTCTTTTCAAAAAGCCTTGTGCCTTGTGCGTCTTGGGACTTGAGCGCAAAGACGCTTCTTCTTCTTCTTCCCCTTTCCCCTTCCCCCCTCCTGCGGCTCGGTCTTGAAAGCGCAGGGCCTGCCCGCTTTGTGGGCCGTTGGTGTCCCTGACGCGGGGACCGAGACGGCCGGGGTATCGATCGGAGACGCTCCCCGTGGCTCTGTTCCGGGGGAAGGGAACGGAAGGTGCCTCACTGAAGCCGTTCCTCAGCACAGACACCTCGGAGGACAGAGTGCGAGGGCAGGGAGGGAGGTAGGAGGGGGCATCTTTGTCTGGATTTCATCAAGGCACTTTATTTCTCCCTCTCCCCCCAGTTATCTTGAGAAAGTGTTAAAAAAGTGCTCTTCCAGTCTTTCACTTCTTGGAGATGTAGCCGTGTTGGCTCAGTGGCTCGTACCCCAGAGGGAAGCTGCACACTGACACAGGGGCACAGGAGGAGAGCAGGGGGCCTGCCCTCCAATCCAAAACCCTGCTGACTCAGGGGCCGGGTCAATCAGAGACAAGGGAGGGCTCTGGTCCTATGACTGCAGGGGTCACTGGCTCAAATCCCACGCCCCTGTGTCCTTGGGCGGGACGAGCTTTCGGTGCTTCTGCATTGGTTAGTTCTAAACGGGCTCAGTGGCTTTGCTTTGCATAAAGGCTGACCTGATCTATTCCAGCGATAGGTGTGCGATGAGGTCATGGTCAGGTCAGCACCTCACCCAATGAGGTGCTTGAGGGCAGGGTCAGTGTCCAAGGCCGGCTGTCATTGGCTCACCCTGGAGTTTAACAGCTCGGATGACCTGTTCTGTGGGATAACCTGGGCTGCACTTGCTTTGAACTGGAGGAAACCAGAGTGCATCACTGGGACCTACCCACTCACATGACATTGTATGTAATGGTTTATGTTCTGCTATCCCCTCACAATTTAAAATAAGATTGCCTGACTGGAACAGGTTTATACTTAAGTTATTAATGGCCACAGCAAGCCATGGGAGAGCTGGCACTTGCGCCTCCAGCCCCAGTGGATTGGTGAGGCTCTTGAGGTTTCATATCCAGACTTGGCACATTGAGAGATAGAAGTATTCGTGTCTTGACTGAAGAAGGGCAAAGTGAATTAAAGGTTTGTCAAAGGTTTGTCAGCCAGTTTGGCCTGGGATCCGTTTGGTGGGACAGCACGTCAAACACGCGACACACGTCAATCTGCCTTCCTCTCTGTGTTTCATTTGTGGGAGAAGGAAAGGGGGAGACACAGAGGAGGGATTCTGAACTGTAAACACTATGGCGGAGAGGTACACTCTGTTATTTAAACTCCAGCCATAAGGAGATCATTTGTCCATTAAAATCCCTGCTGACAGGTCACTGTCACTTCTGCACATAACGAAGTGTGACAGAGTCCCCCCCCCTCTCTACTTCCTTCTCTCGCACCCTCTCCCTCTATCTCTTTCCCTTCCTCCCATCTTTCTGCCTCTCTGTCTGCCTCTCTCTCTCTCTCTGCTCTTCCCTCTGACCCTTTCATCTACCACTATCTCTTTCTTCTCTTTCTCTCTCTTTCTCTCTGACTCTCCAACATGTTACAACAGTTTCCATCTTGGCTCAGATTAACCCCAGTTGCCTTGAAAGGGAGTCGGCGTATGTGACCCAGGGTTATTCAGTCCACAGCACTGTGCCTGGCCCACGACTCGCCGCAACCTTCAACAGGATATGTCTTGGGTTGAACATTTCCCATCAAATTGCGCGATTGGGAAAAAAAATACATCTATCCTACGGTCTGAACTTTCCTCCCCAATTTTTAAACACTTTATTATTTACCTCACCAGTCGGGCCCAGCGGTGCTTGGAATGAAATGCGAGCCGAAGGACTTCTGCGTCATCACAAAAAACAAAGGGTGGCTCCCAAAAAGCTTCATCAAAGGAAAGAACTAAGACACCACACGAGAGGATGCCAGGGCGACCGTGCGCCAGGGGAAGGAAAGTAAAAGAGATGGGAGGGGAGCGAGAGAGGAGAAGTGGTAGAGGTGGTGACTTTGGTTGTACTTTAATTAATACTTAAATGAGTTTCCTTTAAACAGCGCAGTTCTTAATCAGTGCTATCAAAGCCCTTGTGCCTATTCACGGCTGCAGAGTCCTGCTAATTCCTTTTAATTCCTGTCAATGGCGAGAGCCCTGTTAATAGGGGCCCGATGCTGCGCCCCTTCATTGTGTCTCATCGTTATCATATCGGCCCGTATCTCGGCAGCCACCAGCGCCTCAACAAGCCACTGGTGGATTGGCCGGCCACGTGACCATGCTGTTCTGAGAGAGGCCATTTTCCAGCTCTTCCAGCCTAACCCCCCCCACCCCCCGAAGCGTACACTCAGGTCGCCTAGGCACATATTAATAACAGTCTCCTTCTTAAAATCACGGGCTCACAGCGATCTTTAAGGGACTTGATGGGGGGGCGGGGGGGGTAGTATTCAGTTCCCTTTGGGTTTTTTTGGGGGGTTTTAGAAATTTTATTTGGAGGAGTCACAACAGAGAAATGAATAATAACAAAAAAACATGTTTTTTAAATGTCGTTTTCTTCCTCCCTTCTGTTTGGAAATGGCGCCCGGCTCACTCCCAGAGCCGGGGTGGGGGGTGGGGGGTGGCAGGAGCTGGAGCTGGAGCTGGAGCCGGAGCTGGGAGAATTTAAATGCTCAGGATGAATTGTTTGTGCGGTGAAAGTGAAGGGGGGGTTGTTGCAGAGTAGAGAAGGGGGGGATGGAGGGGGGTAGAGTGGGTTAGAGGCTAAGAGACTCGAGAAAATTGAAAGAGTGCCAGGGATGCTGGGATGCAAACAGTAACAAAACAGGAAGGAGCACTGTGCCTCACATATGCAGGCCCCCACGAAGGAGCGGAGTGGGGGCGGGGTCAGGGCACTGGGAGGGATCGGAGGAGGAGGGGCTAAGAGGAAAAAGGAAGGGGGGATGTTATTAATTTCCACCCGGCAGTATCATCCAGCTGGTAGCTCGGAATCAGTTTTTGGTGTAATGAAAATGGCCCGAGCCAAAGATAAATGGCTCATAAAGTGGACCATTTAGATGCAATGGGGCCTCAATCTGGATGGTGACTAATCGCGTCCCCATTTCTGCCACCCACCCCCCCTCCCCACAACGCCAACCCCCCACCTCATCCCCCTGCTGAAGCTGAAATTCCGCCGTCTGATTTTTTTTATATACCTCTTTTCCCCCCCCTCCCCCTCTCCCCTCTCTCTCTCTCTCTCTCTCTCTCTCTCTCTCTCTCTCTCTCTCTCTCTCTCTCTCTCTCTCTCTCTCTCTCTCTCTCTCTCTCTCTCTCTCTCTCTCCCTCTCTCTCTCTCTCTCTCTCTCTCTCCCCCGCCGCTGCCGCTGACGTCGTGATGAAGTGTAGGAGGGGTCGGAGTTCAAGGCATGCAGAGAATTATCTTGATTTATGTGTGATGGCGGCGCGGGCGCGGCGGCCTCTCGGCGGGCTGATGAGGTGGGCTCTTTACTGCTCCCCAGTGACGAGGCTACGCCATCGTTTGCGCTCGGCTGGAGAAATGGACTGCCGACGCGCCGGCCATTTTTCTTGGGGGCTTTTTCCCCCCGCTCGCTGAAGGTGTATAATACATCTCTAAAGCACGTAATAAGTTTCTGAAAAACATGTTTTTAAAACAAATTGATTCGGATGCTTTACGAGGGCCCCGGGCCCCTGGATGCCGGGAGGAGATGGCGCGGAACATCAGCGAAGGCGCCGTTTCCTGAGCGCTGGATCTCGCCGTCCAATTCACAGACATACCATAATATTAGTGTTATAATGGTGCATTGGTAAGTTAAGCATACCATATAACTTCAGCATAATGGTCAGTGTCCTGGACTCTGGCTAACGAAGGCTGGGGGGTTTTCACTGATTTGTATATACTATCACACTGGGGAGCATACAGTCAGTCCAATGTACAGACACATCCATTCTTACAGTGTACCTGCAGTGTAATGGTCACAGGGTCGGGGAGGTTGAGGGTTTGAATCCTATGTGGGACACAGCACGGTCGCCAGAGCGACAGTGGTCAACAATGGCAAGGTTTTCTGTTTGGGGATCACACTGCCCGATGTCCAGACGCACCCTAACCTTACCATGTAACTGCAGTGCAGTAGTGTGCTGGAATGCGGGCTGGGGAGGTAGTAGGTTTGAATCCTTTGTTGGACAACGCACAGTTGTAAATATCCTGCATAAGGCAGGGGTTTGTAAGATGCAAAATTACGAGTAATGCAAGCCTTCCTGCCTAAGGTGTTCTAAGAAAACAGTGAAAGTTCTAATGATCATGATATTACAGTAATATCCCAGTGCAAAATAATCACACTATTTACCTCCCAGCAGCAGCCCTCCCATTCCCTCTCTCCTTCTCTCCTCCTCTCCTCCTCTTTATTTTAGACAGCATGTTAATAAACAACACAAACTCAGCCCTTGTCTGAATATTTTTACAGTAACACCGCATGGGCTGCTCTGATAATGAATTCCACCTTGTTATCCCTGTGCTGGTATCTGTAAACAGGATAAATCCCCATGCAGCAGGCCCATAGCGCTGGGCTCATCACTGGTAGGCATGCTGCTGTGTTGTATTAGCGTACAGTATGCATAGTTAATGCCGGGACTGGGCTGAGCAGTTCTGCGGCAGTACGCCAGAGCCGGTCGAGCTGTTGGAGACAAACACGCTGCCATTCCTTCTCTCTTCCATCACCTGTTTTTTGTCGCTGGGGTTAAACCGAATGTTTGAACTCCCCGCCCCCCCCGCCCAGCGCTACCTGCTGTGACACAGGTGGCAGGTGTTCCGTCGCTGAGCAGTGACAGAACGTAGTGTGTGTGTGTGTGTGTGTGTGTGTGTGTGTGTGTGTGTGTGTGTGTGTGTGTGTGTGTGTGTGTGTGTGTGTGTGTGTATGTGCTGGTGTGTGTTTGTGTGTGTGTGTGTGTGTGTGTATGTGCAGGTGTGTTTTTATGTGTACATGTGTATGTATGTGTTTGCATGTGCGTGTGCATCTGCGTATGTGCATGTGAGCATGTGTTTGGATGCATGTGTGTGCATTTTGTGTGCATGTGTCTTCACTTATGTACGTGTATTTGTGTGCCTGCATGTTAGTATGTGTGTACATGCACACGTGTTTGAATATGTGTGTGAATTTGTGCATGTGTGTGTGTGTGTGTGTGCATGTGTATGCATGCCCTTTGTGCGCGCGTGAGTGTGAGTGTGTGTGTGTGGATGTATGTTTGTGTGAGACTGTATGTGCAGCCAGGCACTCACAGTAGCAGTATGCGTCTCAGCGTTTCCCTGTAGGTCTGAGAATCCCATCCGGCATCAGGCAGTGCTAAACGCTCACAGATCTTCCGCGCGAGGCAGGAAACCTCGGGGCAGGCGAGGAGGAGAAGCTTCAGCGCTTTGTCCTGTCCATCACACACAGGTAGCGACTGCCGCTCAAACGCCAGTGGCACATTATCCTGACAACTTCCAGGGGGAGATCGCTTTGCCTGCTATTGTGTTAGGAGGTGTGGGGGAGAGAGCTGTCTCTCAGCAGTCTCGTGGCCTAAGCGTGAGGCAGACAGGAAGGGACAGAGCGCGCCGCTGCTTACACCTGCCACCGCGCAGAGCTCCCGCCAGCGCCTGAGCTCTCTCCTGGAGCAGAGCAGCGCTCCCCTTTTTTTTAATCCCTGTTTATTTTCTGCCTTTAATTAGTTGTGAGGGTAACTGGAAAGAGTGGGCGTTTCACCATGGCAACATCAGGATGCCCCTAAACCAGGCGCGTGAAATCTCACACTGCGAGGGCCAGTGTGGGTCCAGACTTTTGCTCTAACCAAGCAGCAACACACCTGATTTGACTAAGAAACTAATCATAGTCTTCAGTGTGTTACTGCAAAAAATGGGTCACCCCTGTGTTGATGTGCAATCTAGAAGTGTTGCAACAACCAAACATGCAAGTATGTCTTCTCTGTGATATGATATCACATGGGAGGGGTGGGGGCAGTACTCTTGGCATAAAGTTGTGTTGAGTGAAGCTATGAGGCTCTTCCATCTCTCTCACCTCTCCACGTCTGGAGGACAGGAGGATCGACTCTCATCGTGAATCTCTTATTTTCCCCTCTCACAAGTTTTGGCAGGAGTCTATTTACTCTCCTCTACGCCCCTGGGGTGCCCAGCCCCAATCTGACTTCTTATTTGGGAGGAGGAGAAAAAAAGACGAAGAAGAAGAACAGAGGTGTTCCCATGCTTCATATTTCTCCTCAGATGTCTGGTATTGCTGGAGACATATCCGCACTGCTGGCAAAGATCGCTCCTTCCCTCCCTCAGCCATCCGAGCCGGGCAAAGATGCCGAGTCAGCGCTCTGTGTGCGCATCTTATTTTCTTCTTCCTCCTTCTCCTCTTCTTCATCTTCTTCTCCTTCCCTCTGAACTCACCAGCCTCCCCCCTCCCCCTCCTCCTTCCTGCCCCCTCCAATCCAGCTCCCAGCTGCTGCTCTCCCGCGCTACAGAGAAAATTAAGTTTCCTCTGTAAATTCTTTATTTTATTTTTTTCCAGGGGAAATTTATGAATAAGATGTTGCCAGCCAGGGCACAGGGGGAACATTGAATTTGCCCCCCCCACCTCACTCCCCGCCAAAGAATATCTGCAAACTGTCACCTCGGTAGGAATCAGCCCTGAAATAGATGGCAAATCTGGTTTGTTTGTGCGGCCTCTGACCCAGATAATGGGAGGGGAAAAACTAATTCCACTGATCACGGTCAGCTCCTTCCTGTCGTTGCGCCTGGGAAGGCTTTTGATTTTCGGGAGCCTCCGCCGGGAACGTTTAATAAACCCTGAAAGGGCTCCTTATTCCTCCTCTCTTCCCCCTGATGTCACGTCCTGTGGGCTGCCGGAGCGGCCGATGATTGATAAGACCCCTCTGTCGTGACTCTAGGTGTCAACCTGGGACCACAGACTGCAGCCTAATTAAGCCACCAGGAGCAGGCAATTAATTCTCCATTGAGGGAGTTTGAGGAATATCCAGAGATAAAGCGTCTTTCTCTCTCCTTTTTCTTGTTGTTGTACGGTATTCAATATTCAAGAGACCGTGATTGAATTACAGGGCATTCATGGTGACTAAGAGGCTGTAATTAAACTGTAATTTAAGATTACATTATTAGCCGTGTGGCAGCGTTGCGCTGTGTTCCTGGTAACTTCGCCTCGGCGGCGGCGATAACCTTATCAAAAAAGCCAGTCATTTTTTTAATGGTGATTAATGAGGGAATGTCCACATTTTCCTGTAACAACAATACCGGCGGAGATGTGAGGGTTTGATCTGGTCTGAAGACTCAGGTGGCTGTGGCAGTAGGGGTGGGGGTTGTGAGGGGGGGGTCATGCTGAGTTTTGTTAAGATCACCGTGTCCACCTATGACCAGGAGCTCACGGGAACATTATTTCAGCTGGCCCACTGAACATGCTAACCTAGAATTCCAGATGAACTTCAAACAGGCAACAGTTGATGAGTTTATTTGCATTGATGAACACTATTAACACTGGGCAGTGAAATGCTTCTCTCTGACATCGGGCTTGTGGCATCAGCCTGAGCATTTCAATGGGTATAAACAGGTAGTGCGAATGTCACTGCTCACCTGCTGATAAAGGCATGAAAGTGATGAGGCTGTGTGCTTCCTCGGCTGTGCCAGATCCGAAGCTGGTCTGGGCAAAATCAGGCCCTCTAGAAGGAAAAGAAAATAACAGAATAGGATCGTGGAAAAGGTTAGACAATCAGCAGTCACACACAGACACATTACTGTTTTTCCCAAATGCTTTTATTTTGTAAAAGGAGCCCATTGCTCCTGCTGAGAGCAGAGAGGGGGTACGGGGGAAGAGCATGGCCGTGGGCCAGATGATGAGCTCGCTGCCAGAACAGACCTCTCTGGTCCCAGTCTGCTGTCTCGCTGTCTCACAGCTCTGCTCTCAGGAGCTCCACTCCCATTGGCTGAGTCCCAGAGTCAGGGGTCAAGGTGACTGTGATGAAATGGGCATGGTCACCATGGTCACCACGCTCCTTTTTATTTTATTTTTTTATCTTTTTTTCTGAGGTTTTTCAGGAAATTGCAGAGAACTAAACATGTGAATGTATCATTTCAAAACTCTAAAGCTTCACATTCCATTTAAATGTGTATGTTTGTGTGTCTTTGTATGTATGTTTGTGTATCTGTGTGCCTGTGTGTTTGTGTGTGTGTGTGTGTGTGTTTATGTGCACACTGTGGCTGTGTATGCATGCGTATGTGTGTGTGTAAATGCAAGTGTGAGTTTTGTGCGCACACATGTGTATGCATGTGCATCGTGTATGCACATTGCCGTTGTTTGTGCATGTGTACGTGTACGTGTATGTGTGTGTGTCTCTGTGCGTGCAAATGCATGTGCGTGTTTTGCGTGCACATGTGTGTGCATGCGTATTGTGTATGCACATTGCAGCTGTGTGTGCAAGTGCACGTTTATGTGTGAGTGTGTGCATCTGCAGTATGACCACACACTGGTATACAGGGTGCTTGTCACAGACATCAGCTGTGGCTGTTTGTGTTTCTCATTCTGAAACAAATGACGGGGCAGGAGAAGCACATAGGAAAACAATGGGAGGCCTGTCTCTTTCTCACTAGGGCATACAGTCTCTAACATCCCAATGTGTTCTGACTGCAGCAATAAACACATACACACATACAACAATAAACTGTTTCTGCTCTCCTTCTCTACTCTTTACGTGTGTGTGTGTGCATGTTTGTGCATGTATGTGTGTATTCACATGTGTACATTCATGTGTGTGTGTGATGTACAGGTAATGGCCAAAAAGGTGGAAACACCAATATGATAAAACTATGGTGTCCTGCTCTGCGCACAAAAAACGAGCTCTCTCTGTTGGACCACCTAATCACGCCCTGCATCTCATTGGCTGCACAATCCCTTGCATTCCCTACTCGCTTTGATTCCCCAGGTTTCCTCACTGCAGGAGAGAATTGAGTTCTCAGTTGACCTACCTGGTTAAATAAAGGATACATTATAGGCAGCCAGGCCTGCCCAGCATTTTTGTACAAGACTTTTGGCATTCCAGGATGTTAATCGGTTAATGAAATCAGGAACAACACCTGTGTGGAAACAATGTTTTGCCCATTTCCAATATGTTCCAAAATTACTTGGAACTTGTTTTTTTCTCCTCATAACCTCCATATCTCTGTTTTAATCCCTTTGCCTAAAAAAAGAAAAGAAAAAAAGAAATAAACAAAACTAAAATAAAAAAAGATTTCCGAACATCATTTATCATTTTCATATGAATAATCTTCCTATGAGGAAATGTAAGCAAAAACATCAATTAAAATGTAATTTGTTGAAAAAATAAATAAATAAACACACAACAAAACATTAGCAGGAGCATGTAAAGACCTTACTGTACCCCCAGCCCCCAGTCCCAAGACCCCAGACCCCAATCCCAGCTCCCAGCCCCCAAACCCCACTCCCAGGCCCTCAGCCCCCAAACCCCACCCCCAGCACCAGCCTGTTACCCCTGTGCTTGACTGGAATGTAAATTTACACGAGACTCTACCCAGCTTCCTGCGAAACAGGGCGTGGTCCCTGACCTCCACGGTCCAGAGTGAGGTGTAATCCCCCACAGCGGGTGTGAGGGGAGGGGCCCTCAGCAGGGCCAGGCCAGGCCAGTTGCCCCCCTCACCTGACAATCCCAGCCAGCCTCCTGTCCCACAGGTCTTGACGAGTCTGTCCGGTGGGAGGGGGATGGGCAGGACCTGATCACCCATGTTATGTCGATAGTCTTCTCGCGCCAGGGCTGTGTAAATTGATCTTTTACAATTTCTCTGGGCGACAGCGCCTGTAGCCGGCCAGATAAATCATTTCTCCCGTGGCTTATTTTATTGATCATCCCCTGAAGAGCGCTGGATCCCCAGCCCTGCTACGGAGCACACCCGCCCCAGCCAGGCCCAGGTTCAGAGGAGGGTTACAAGGGGATTAATGTACCCCCCCCCCTTCTCTTTCTCTCCCTCTCTGCCCTTCTCTTTATCTCTCTACATCTCCCTCTGTCTCTTTGCCCTTCTCCCTTCTCCCCCTCTCTCTTCTTAGCCTGCTGTATACAGTGGGTATTAAAAGTATTCCCCCCCTTTGGCATTTTTCACATTTTATTTTCTTACTTCATGGAATCAAATGGATTTAACTGTGATTTCTTGCCACTGTTCAACAAAAAATACTCTATAATGTCAAACAGAAAACACAAACTCTGTTGAAAATGGAGAGAATATGGCACAACTGTGAATTTTCCTAGAACAGGTCATCCTCCAAAACCGTGCGAGAAGGGCACTTGTTAGGGAGGCCACCAAGAGGCCTATGGGAACTCTGACGGAGTTACAGTCTTCCATGGCAGAGATGGGAGAAACTCTCCATGGGACAACAATAGCCTGGGCGCTTCACAAATCTGCGCTTTATGGGAGGGTGAAAAAAAGTAAGCCATTGTTGAAAAACACACATGAAATCTGACCTAGAGTTTGCCAGAAGGCATGTGGAAGACTCTCAAACCAAGTGGAGGAAGATTCTATGGTTTGATAAAACCATGATTTAACTTTTTGGCATCAAAATCAGGCACTATGTTTGGCACAAGAGAAACCTAGAACAATACTATATATATATATATATATAGTTCTCTACTAATCACAGCACGTATCTTTCAGAATGATAGCTAGCTAGATACTAATGTTATTTTGCTTTCCAAGAGTGCACCTCATAATTTCACATATGCACTAACAAGGTTTTCCTGCACACAGCTTTGACACCTGCTACAGTACTGCAGCAATGTTGGTCTACTGCACTAGACTACTGTCTGTCTACTGCACACAATCAACATGTAGGCTACTCATCACTGGACATGGGCAGATTGCTTATGATCCAAACCTTCTCTCAAACAGTAGGTTGGCTTTCTTAATGTATGTCATGTACAGGTGATTACAGGTTTGAACCCACCTAGGACATTATTCCATTCCATGACTATGGCCAATATAACTTTTGAGGTTCATTTTTGATGAATGATGAAAACAAACAGATCTTGGTAGTGGACTCAGACTTTTGTACCCCACTGTATATATATATATACATGGTAAATAAACTGAGAGGAGAGGGTGTGTGCGTTGTGGCGTTGTGTGTGTTAAGCCGTGTGGAAGGAGGGAACATACAGAGGCATTTAGTTGCCGGTGGAAAGAGAATGAAAAACCCACTGTGGCGCACGGCTTTGTTGTGGAAGCACTCTCAGACGGCGCTCTGAACCTCTGGAAACTCCCAGTGAACTGCTGAGTACGTCACAGCTGCAGGCAGAAACATTTAAAAATATCTTCCTGGGCGGGATGCGAATAATGGCACCAGTCGCTCCGCTCTCTCGCTCTCTCTCCCTCTCTTCTCAGATGATCTGAAGAGGGAGAGATGCCTGCTTCCTGTGAGTGTGTGTGTGTGTGCGTGTGTGCACTTGTGTGTGAATCTGTGCACACGCATTTATGTAGGAGTGTATGTGTGTGTGTGTGTGTGTGTGTGTGTGTGTGTGTGTGTGTGTGTGTGTGTGTGTGTGTGTGTGTGCATCAGGGCATGTGTTTTCTGTGTACGTATATTTGTTCATCTACAAGTGTGCGTGTGAATGTGTGTGTGTTTTTGTGTGTCAGAAGCAAGCCACACCAATCTCTTTTACCACACACTACCACACTCCAGGTACTGGTTAACTAGTTAATAAAGCTCAGGTATGATCCGAGTCCCAGAATACCAGCTTACATCACTGCCTTCACATCTGAGTACGTTCCCAGTGGCACAAATTTATCAGCAAGCTTTTTATCTTTTTTCAAATACCACCCCCCCTTTATAAATGTCCCTCTGAATACATTCTCACCCCCTCACTACTCAATGGCACCAGACATCGGCGATGGTTTTGCTGGACGGGCAAACACGCACATAACCTTGCACTTAATTCCCAGCGTTTTTAATTAGCAGCCGCTCGGCTCCCTGTGAAGGACACCTCTGTAAACATTACATCATAGCTCTCCCCGAGCCGGGATCAGCAGAGGCCTATGGGAACAGAGGCCTCCTTTCTCCTCTTTAGCCCCGGTCTAATGAGGGAACAATGGGGAACACAGCCCGGTTGAGCCCAGGGGTCGTGGGCATACAACCACCCCAACAATGGGGTCGGGGGGTCCTTAAGTCCCCGGCAACCACCATAAATCGTGACGCGGGATAGGAACGAGCGGAGGCGGGAGGGGGGGAGAACAAAAACAGAACGAAAAGAGAAAAATGGCACAAAGTCATAAAAGAGTGTTACCCCCAGAGTTTGGGGGAGGGCGGGCTCACCACAGAGGCCACGCTGAGCTCTGGAGGTTGACCCTGAATGAGTGTGGGGTGGGAGGGGCACTGGCGCGATGGTTGCCCAGGTGATAAATGTCCAGAGGTCAAAAGGTCAGGAAGGGGGCTCTCCTGGTTATCTCTCGGGAAAACTGTGGGACACATTTCCAGATATCTTAGCATCCACACTTAGCGCCCCACCCCAGAAGCACGCCCAAAAAGAGGCACCAAGTTTACACTCCACTTCAAAGATCAAGTTCTCAATTTCCCTCTGTCGATTTCAATCAGTCCCTCATAATACGCAAGCATTCATCCACAAGGTGCTGTGACAATGCTGAAAGGGTATTCCCTTTGGGAAATAAATCTATATTGTTTGCATTGCCATAATCTTTTTATTAAACATATGTCCAAATTAAATGTGAAATAAATTTTTCATGCTCTCAAAAAAATTCCATGTGTACATATGGATACACATTTTTGTTCACTCCCAATTAAACAAATTTGGACACTCCTAATGACACAAATCCAAATTATGGGAGTGAATAGTATGGGAGTGACATAGTCCATTTCAAATTCCTGGTGGGAAACACATTCTGTTTGTACATATGTATGTTTGTGTGTGTGTGTGTGTGTGTGCATTTGAGCACATGTGTGTATCTCTGTACAAGTGTGCGTCTGTGTCCACAAGTGCACACGTATTCGTGCGGCAGCGCATGTTTTACTCCAGTGTAAAACTCCGGTGTTAATGTGACAGTGACGGAGAGATCTCCCCAGCAGAATCACTTACACGGCGGCATTATCCGCCGGCCCCTGTGCGGTGGTGGGGTCGATAATTGGAGCGCTCTTTTATCCAGCGCCTCTGACACAGCAGAGTGGGGGTCACAGGCACTCGCTCAACAGTTACCAATCATTTCAAACCCCTAGAAAAAGGCGCAGATGAAAGGCATTGTGGGAAGGCATTCTCTCAGTGCTCAGGCCCGCCGCGGATCAAAGGGACGGACTCTTCACAGGCATGACCCTCTGCTACGGGACGGAATAATAGAGCCGTGAGGCCAGGATCCCGCACAATTAGAGCTGTTTTACTGGCTCACGCACGCACGCACGCACTCACTCACTCACACGCACATATACACACTTTCACACACACACGTACACGTTCACACTTACACACACATATGCACATATACACACACAGGCACAAACATGCGCACGAATGCGTGAATGCATTGCATGCATGTGTGTGTGTGTATGTGTACGCACAGAAACGTGCGCACACAAGCATGAAGCACACACACATACATACGCATACGTACACACACACGCATGTGTACACACACAGACACACCGCGACTTACACAGAAGCTTGCATGTGTATACATACGTACCGCCACACACACAAATGCGCGCAGAAACACACACATATATAGAGATTTGAAAAATCATGAAACAAAAGATGAACTCTGAGATGTGCACACTGAAATCTCCATAGATTTTAAAGCAGTAAAAATAAACTAAACACACAGTCTTTGAACTGCAGTACGTTTTCTCATGTGCTCTGTGTCATGCTGAGATTTTAAAGCTGCTGAAAAAAAATAACAATTTCAAAGAGGTTTGTTAGGCCGGGCATGCATGTGTGTATTTTTTTATCCCTTTTTTCGGGGTTTGGGGGGGGGTGCTTTTTCTCTCTCTCTCTCTCTCTCTCTCTCTCTCTCTCTCTCTCTCTCTCTGCAGATATTGTCACCACAGATTCTATGGAATGCAATTAGGAAGCCTAAATTAAGTGGTAATGGAGAACCTGGGCTCGAAATCGCGGTTTCCAAGGCAACGGTTGCTCACAACACAGCCTCCAGTAGTTTTGCCACTTTATCTGCAAAATGCACAATTGAGCTTTAAACCAGCTCGAGGGCGGGGGGATGGGGGAGAGAACAGCTGCTCTCTGGGAGAGGGAGGGACGGGGGGGCAGGCAAGAAGGGGGGCATGGGGCGGGGGTTCACTATCTTTAATACGACCAATCAAACGTTATTTATTTAACCCTTTAATACAGTGAAGTGTGGTGCTGCCTCCCTCTTCCATACGAGGGAAACTGAGAGGGGAGATTTTCAAAACTTCAAACGAAGATCTGTGTTCATTATTCCAGGAGCTGAATATCTCACCCTGTTCGCTCCCTGTGATGTCAAAGACATGGGAGAAGTAGCACCCCCTCCACCCAGGTTCTGAGTCGATTTCAGTCGCCGTTCACCCTTTTAATGGCTTGAGAATGACTGTGGTGTTTGATTAAACACAAAAAAGAAGAACCAGCGGAAATTTGAAAAGAAAGAAAAGGGGACGCCTCTCCAGAAATGGAGGCAATCCTTCTCACCTTCAAAGAGGACGCAGGTGTCTCCTTTTTCACTTCTCTGTGTAATGACATTATAAATTGTCACTGAAAAAAATTAGTCCACCCAAAAGCTGAACTTGCTCTAAAATAGTTTATCATGCAGGCTGATTATATAATTTCATATTAAATCATTTATTTTTTGACTCAATTTAAGACCTCTTGTATAAAAAGGCATCTGCTAAATTACACCAGCAGCAATGATGACAACAACAACAAATCAAACCAAAAAAGTTTACTGTTTTCATCCATAATAATAATCATAATCATAATCATAATAATAATAATAATAGTGATAAAAAATTTAAAAACACCACAACAGTAAAGTAAAACCTTGAAATAAAATCGAAAGAAGAAGAGGAACAACAACAACAGCAGCAGCAATTAATGATTATATATCATATAACAGAAGGAGGCTAATGTGCTTCACTCATCTCACAGACTGGTCATGCTGGTCCTGACCAGAGAGAGCTCACAATACGACACATAAATAAAATATGTCTGTAGTTCTGACGGGGTGAAATTCTCTTCCAGAGTAGCTACTGTGTTGTCACTCAATCTTCAAAGCGTCTGTGAATTTGAGCAGTTCTACAGCATAAAGCTATTCCTCTCTAAACTTCTCAGAGAAGTTTCACATTTCACATTCGCATTTATTGATTTGGGGCGAAAAGTCTGCTGTGGCTGTTTTAGCCCATCCAGCAGAAAGAAATGTGTCTTCTATTGGGGGTTTGAGGTTCCGTGCAGGTGTAGGGTGCATTTAATTGAATTTAATCTGTGTAACATTGTTGTTGTTGTTATTATTATTATTATTATTATTATTATTATTATTATTAGTTGTAGTAGTAGTAGTATTTATTTGCTTAGCAGAAGTTTTCCAGAGTGACTTATGCATCTTATATTTTTGCACACAATCCATTTATACAGCTGGATATTTACTGAAGCAATTCAGGTTAAGTACCTTGCTCAAGGGTACAACGGCATTGGCCCACCTGGGATTTGAACCCACAACCTCTGACTTATGTGAGCAGTTCCCTAATCATTACATTGCCTTAGCTGCTGTGCAACCGTTTCATTTGGCACTGAGTCAATGTTCATGTCCCCATCCACGGAGAAACCAGTGAACCTGCAGATCACTGCTTGGGTCCTACAGGTGAGCACTCCTGAAACTTTGTTCATTCAGAAGGACGCCGTACCCTTTTCACCATGGGGGGTGGGAGGGTGGAAGTAGCCTACATATCTTTAATATATTTCATATGTTTTAAGAAAAGCTCACCCCTCCTTTTTTCTTTGAAGCAGAATTCATCTTATATAAACAAATTGGCAGGAACCATGAAAGCGCATCGATGAAGGCTTGGTTTAGGATTGGTCATTTTAATAATGTTTATAAAGTGTAATTTAAAAATGGTAATTCATGTTGGGCATATGAATATGGATGTGTGATATTTCGCACTCCTCTGTAAGGCTATACTTACAGAAATATAGAAATATATATCAAAAAAACAACACCTGTTACTGTTGTGGGAAACTGCTGTTCTGTTGCGTGATCGGACCTGCCAAGATCTCGCAGCGCTGGGTTCGCTTCGCAGGAAGCTGTTCTCGCATCAAGCTGCCGAACACAGAGTTAGCGAGAAAGCGCGCCGCCGTTTCAATAACACCGCAGGAACGCAGGATACCTCTCCCCGCACTTACGCGGCGAGGGAGGTGGCGGAACATTTCCAGGCGTGTTTTGCGAAGGGGTTTATATTCGTGAGGGGGAACCCGTGGAGCCAGGTTGCCAGGTCCAGCTTGCTGCTTGGCTCGCTCTGCCGTCTCTAAGCCCGGGACGCTGCCGACAGTGGCCGGCGAGGCTCCGCGTGACGGCGGTTCCCTCCTCCCGGGAAAGCGGGCGCACATGGCGGGCGCTGAGCCCGTGCCAGGAGATGTGGTGCAGGGCCGTGCCAAGGCGCGTTGTCAGGTTCGCGCACCACCGCTGAGATAAGACTGCTGGAGAGAACATCAGACCGCTTCATTACCGCCGCGCCGGCCAGACACGGCAGCCGCCGCCAAGAGCCCCGTCCAGCAATCCCACAATCCCACATGGCCCTAGCGCATTCCTCCAGAAGAATGAGATTTTTTACAATATTTTTTTATATTCGAATTCCAGAGCCCATTTGATCCTCATGTGTGAAGTGAGTTTTACAGTTAACCAGACCGAGATCCAAATACGCTGGAAAGACTCCAGTGTGAATTCAATGTCAAAGAGCCCTCCATCACCATTTAATATTGGCATGGCATTTTTAAAATAGACTATATGTAATAGACTCCAACTTGTTGGACAGGTTTATATATATACCCTCCAAAATTATTCACATCCCTAAAAAAGCTGTATAAAATAAACAATACAAGTTATGAGCTATATTGTATGCTAAAAAATGTCAAGATTATATTATTTTCTACTAATAAAATTGACCAGATAATTTTTTTTTTTAACAAGTAATATGTTTTCCCCAAACAGTTATATGTCACACCGCTAATAAGTATTTTAAATAAAATACAAACAGAAATAAATTCACATGCTACTTTGTTATCTCAAGTTCATCTCAATCTTAGCATTAAGGAAGTGTATTGTGGCCCCCAATGGCTTTCTGTTTCACTGGGGTATAAAAATGAGGTAACACACATGTCAAATCCATTTGTCATCTATCACCATGGGGAAAGGCAAAGAACTCTCAGAAGGAACCAGACAAAGGATTTTTGACCGTCGAAAGGAGGTGGTTACAAACAAATAAATAAAAAATGAAAAAACTATTTTCCACTGATAGGTTAATAATTAAGAAGTGTTAAAGCCACTAGAACAGTGGTAAACCTGCATCGTGTGCATCAGGCCCCCATGAACAGTGAGGCAGATGGTTTGGGAGGCAAAGAAAATAGGTCACAGTTGGAGATCTACAAAACCTGGTTTCATAGGCTTTTTGGAAGGGTTGCCAGAAAAAAACTCTATTGTGGACAATCAATAAAAATAAACGTATAAAGTTTGCTAAATGCTATTGGAACTCCGATTGGAACCGGGTGTTATGGTCAGATGAGATCAAAATGTTGCTTTTTGGCCATGCACTCCAGCGGTGGGTTTGGAGTCAGAAGAAAGACATTACCAAGACATTTTGGCCAAAAACCTGGATTCCTCTGCCAGGAAGCTGAAACTTGGCTGAAATGGATCTTTTAGCAAGACAATGATCCCGAGCATACCTCGAAATCAACCAAGAAATGGTTAATTGACCACAAAATTATTGTTTTGCCTTGGCCATCTCAGGCTGCAGACTTGAACCTGATCAAAATCATTTTGAAAGACAAGAGGATGACTTGTAACGTAGTGTTATCCTTGCACAAAGTAATGAAAACAGCGTTGTGAATAATTGTGACATATATCTTTTGTAATATTTTGGAAATAACTTTTTCTCTGAGCCATTCTATTATTAAAAAGGAATATAATTTTCCACATTTTTGGAGTATGAAATATAGCTCATTAGTCATTACCTGTACTGTTTATTTTTATGTTGTTTATTTTGGAGGAAACAATATATATATATATATATATATATATATATATATATGGCTTCGATATTCATATTTTTTCCATATTGTTTTGGAATAGTCTTAATTTAATGTTTTTTTTTTTTTTTTTTTAATTGACATCAATCTACACAAAGGGCGGCAAGTGGATTCAGAAGAAGGTCTTGGGTTCTCTTTATTTTTTCTCAATTTTCTTTGGAATAAAGTCTTAATTTAATGATTTTTAAAAAAAGGGTGTATTGACATCAATCTACACCCCCGCGACCCTAAAATACTCGGCTTAGACAATGGATGGATGGATGGAATCTAAAAAATACAAGTTTTTAGAAATTGTTGCACATTTATTAAAAATAAAAACTTAAATATCTCACTTCCATAAGTATTCAAACCCTTTATTCAATACTTTGTAGAAGCACCTTTGGCAGTGATTACAGCGTCAAGTCTTCTTGGGAATGCCTCTACCAGCTTTGTGCACCTGGATCTCCCATTCATCCTTGCAGATCCTCTCAAGCTCTGTCAGATTGGATGGGGAGCGTCGGAGAACTGCAATCTTCAGGTCTCCCCACAGATTTTCAATGGGGTTCAAGTCCGGGCTTTGGTTGGGCCACTCAAGGACATTCAGAGACTTGTCCAGAAGCCACTCCAGCATTGTCTTGGCTGTGTGCTTCAGGTCGTTGTCTTGCTGAAAGGTGAATCTTTGCCCCAGTCTGAGGTCGTGTGCGATCTGGAGCAGGTTTTCTTCAAGGACCTCTCTGTATTTGGCTCCGTTCATCATTCCCTCAATCCTGACCAGTCTCCCAGTCCCTGCTTCTGAGGAGCATCCCCACAGCCTAATCCTGCCACCACCATGCTTCACTGTAGGAATAGTATTAACCAGGTGATGAGCGGTACCTGGTTTTTGCCAGACATAGCACTTGGCATTCAGGCCAAGGAGTAAAATTTGTGTCTCATCAGACTAGAGAATCTTTGTCCTCATGCTCTCAGAGTCCTTTAAGTGTCATTTGGAAAACTACAGGTGGGCTGTCATATGCCTTTTACTCAGGAGTGACTTCCGTTCTGGGAACTTTCAATGCTTTAGCAATGCTTTTATGCCCTTCTCCAGATCTATGCCTCGACACAATTCTATCACAGAGGTCTATGGAGAGTTCCTTGGACTTCATGGCTTGGTTTTTGCTTTGACATGCACTGTGAACTGTGGGACCTTATATAAACAGGCATGTGCCTTTCTAAATCATGTCCAATCAATTGAATTTACCACAGGTGGACTACAATCAAGTTCTAGAGACATGTCAAGGATGATCAAGGGAAACAGGATGCGTCTGAGCTCAATCTGGAGTGTCATAACAAAGGGTCCAAACACTTATGTAAATGACATATTTCAGTTTTTATTTTTAATAAATTTGCGACAATTAATAAAAACGTGTTTTTGCTTTGTCATTATTGGGTATCGTAGATTGATGGAAAAATATTTTATAGTTAAAGTTTATAACACAACAAAGTGTGGAAAAAGTGAAATGGCCTGAACACTTTATGAAGATCATATATATTGTATCTATATATGTGTGTGTATAGAGAGAGAGAGAAAGAGAGAGATTAATCAACTATTGTATTTGTGGAACAAACTATTTTTGAAAGAGTTTAATCAGGTTACTCACACATTAAATGCATAACATGTTCACCATAGACCAATATAAGTCATTAAGAATTCTTCCAACAATCTCCCACAGTGGTGTGATGTGGTCATCTCCATCCCATTTGAACAACTATGAAGGAGTACAGATCTCTTAAGGGGAATATACATGCCATTGATTTAGATGCGGTTTAGATGCTTAAAACTAAGTCTACTCTTTGCATTGTAACTAGAGCTTTTCGTATAAGGACAAGTTTGAGCTACCTAGAAGCTAAGTGTTCATTCACCATAATAGGCAAAAGAACAACTCCTTAATAAAAAAATTCAAATTTCAATAAATAACATGCTGCGTTCTGAGCAACACTGAAAAGAGCAACATCATCCAATTAATTCAACTCGTTGCACCTTTATATCAACAGCATCAGAAAAATATGCCTGATATAAAATGATATATGATAGAAAAATACATTTTAAAATAATACATTTATATTTTGAAAAGTGCACAGAAAATGTCATGTTAAGGTCATATAAGACAATTATCTAAGGGTTAAAACACTGACAACCTCCCACTGCGTTTTATTCCATGTCTTTGACCCTGGCTCTAAACTCATTAAATATGACAGGCTCCTGAAGTTTAATGTCTTTTTAAAGTTCATTCCAAGTTGAAGGAGCAGATAACTTAAATGCTGTGAGAGAGATGGAGCCTAGAGAGCGCAAACAATAGTTGTCATTATTTTGCTGAATAATGTAGGTACATAGATAAGGTGCGACCTGTCTCGTGGATATAAACAAGATGTGCCAATGACTCTACCAAGATGTACCAAGGCCGTGTTCACACTTGCATTTTGGTATGCGTCAAAAAAACACTTCTGCCATTGTTTTAAATGAGAGTAGTGCGTTGGTGGACAACGGAGACCAGTGCTTGTTATTGCATTAAAACAACACTCCATTGTTTGCTAAAAAAGTTACAAAATTGAACTTTTGACAGAGTGTACTCTGACATAGTAACGCGTCACCCAATAGGAGGTGGTTTAGAGCGGCAGCTGGAATTCAGTGGGCGGGACGTAGCCACCTCGGTAGCATACTAGCTAACCGCGAACACGCCTACATCAAACCATTAAAACAACATTCCATTGTTTGCTAAAAAAGTTAGAGAATTGAACTTTTGACAGAGTGTACTCTGACATAGTAACGCGTCAGTCAATAGGAGGTGGCTTAGAGCAGGAGCTGGAATTCAGTGGGCGGGACGTAGCCACCTCGGTACCGTACTAGCTAACCAGGAACACGCCCACATCAAACCAGCAATGCATACCTATGCGTCAGCCTGACACATACCCTAATTTCAGTGTGAACGCAGCCTTAGTCTATGAATAGATGAAGAAAGCAGGCCAGTCCACTCTCGTATATAAAGGGGGCAATGATGAGTGAGAGCCAGTAAGTGCATGAAAATGTCTGGAAACTGTACAGCGTTCATGACCTCTCAGTCCATTTATTAGCACATTTATGTGACACTAAAGTGAGCGGTCTGTGGTATAAGGTCAGAAGAGGCTTTAATAGCGCAGTATGCTCCATTAAGAATGCTGAGCATGGACTCTGCCCACCATCGGGAATAAGCTGTTCTAAACTGCAGTCTTTCAATTCCCCCTTTTGACTCGCCACTAGACTACAACTGCGCTGTCCGTCTGGTCATTCTTTGTCTGATTGACTCCATTTTGTAATGATATTAGAAGCGCAGATATTGTTTTCTCTGACATTTTTTTTTTGATCCCTGTCAATCCACATGCCATGCTGAGGGAGATTGAGAGGGTTCTTTAACCGTCGATGCGCTGGGCGGGTTTGGCTTGGCCCGGTTCGGGGTGCGAAGACGAGACTCCTCCAAATGCACAGCTGATCCACGCCTCCACACCTACAGTGTCTCCACACCTCCACTCATGAGATCATGACAGAATAGAAATGAGTGTCAATCAGGAACAGGAGCTCTCTCTCTCTCTCCCCTCTCTCGTTCTGCTTCCTTTTTTCTCTCTCTCCCTCTCCTTCCTTCTCTCTTACCCTTTCTTGTTCTCCTTCCTTCCCTCTCTCTCTTGTTCTCCTTCCTTCTCTCGCTCTCTCTCCCTCTCTCATTCCCTTCCTTCTCTCTCTCTTGTTCTCCTTCCATCTCTCTCTCCCTCTCTCATTCTCCTTCCTTCTTGCTCCCACTTCCTCTAGTTCTCCGTCTATCGCTCTCTCTCTCCCTGACCCGTGCTCTTCTGTTCTCACACTGCACTCCTCGAGAGGCTACAGAGGCTGGCACTGGGCAGAGCAGGGCTCACATGCACCAGCATGGACCTTCATCCCAGACTGATAATGAGGAGGGTATTAAATATTAGGAGGGTTTGACTAAATTAAATATTAGGACATTATGACTGTATGAAATATTGGAAGAGTATGAACGTATGAAATATAATGAGGAGGGTATGACTGTATGACATATGTGGAGAGTATGAATGTATGGAATGTGATGAGGAGCGTATGACTGTATAGGTTCAGTGGTCTCTTTAGTGAGCACAGCCATCGGCATGGCCACGCATTACCCATCTGTAGTATAGGTACAGTTCAGGGTGTCACTCAAACAGGAGTACATACTGTCCTATTTTCATTGTATCCTTCACTTGTAGCACTTTGCTTTGTTATGAGGCCATGACGTCATTTTTAGAGTGCATGCAAGTCATTTATATATATATATATATATACACATATGAAAATATATCTGTGTCTTATCCTTGGGGCTTTTTTTCTCAGCACAAAAATCTGCCAGGATATCATTGCATTTTTTCAATTCCAGTGAGTTTGACTATCTGTGTGCGATTTTGGCTTTTATTGGCTTTTCAGGGACAGGTACACTACCGGTCAAAAGTTTTAGAACACCCCCATTTTCCAGTTTTTACTGAAATTTAAACAGTTCAAGTCCAGTGAATAGCCTGAAATGGTACAAAGGTAAGCAGTAAAACAAAAAAGTTTAGGTTACCAAAAGCTGAAAAATAATGTACATTTTTTGGCAGTGAGTAGTTTCCTACACCATCAAAAGGCACTTGGAAGCTGGAGGAAACTCTGACAGGAAGAGGTCTGGCCCAAAGCCACAACAAAATCAGAAGACAAGTTTCTGAGAGTCAAAAGCTTGCATGATAGGCAGCTCACAGGACAACAGCTTCAAGCACAGCTTAACACTGGTTGAAGTAAGGAAGTCTCAGTTTCAACTGTGAAGAGAAGACTTCAAGCTGCAGGTTTGACAGGTCGAGTGGCAGTAAGAAAGCCATTGCTAAGATGGCAAAATAATAAGAAGAGGCTTGCCTGGGCCATGAAGCACCGCCAGTGGACTACTGAAGGCTGGAAGAAGGTCTTATGGAACGATTAATCAAAATTTGAAATCTTTACATTTTGAAATGTTTTTGTAGGCTGTCAAGTAGGCGAAAGGCCAACTGTCAAACATGGAGGAGGAAGCGTGATGGTCTGGGGCTCTTTTGCTGGATCCAGAGTCGGCAACATGCACAGAGTGACTGTTAACCCACGTTAACCCATTACTTGTTCCCTGAAAAGGGCCTTTTTTTATAATTGTGAAATGTACATTATCTTTCAGTTTTTGGTAACCTAAACTTTTTTTTTAATGCTTACCTTTGTACCATTTCAGGTTATTCACTGGACTTGAACTGCTTAAATTTCAGTAAAAACTGGAAAATGGGGGTGTTCTAAAACTTTTGACCGGTAGTCTATATATAAAGATAGAGAAGTATGTACAACGCTGATGCTGATTATGTGTGCAGCACATGTCACAGGTTAAGCATGTGACTGTTTTCTCTTCAGTCGGGTTTGGCCTTGACCCGATTGATCCCATGGGTCCTCGTCTGGATAAACACTAGGCCGGGATGTGGGAGTGAGAATCCCAGCACTGATCACAAGGCCTAGAGCTTCCGTCACATCAGAGCTGGGAAATGGCCTGGAGTAGAAGCGGGGAGAAATCCACACAAAGTATACTAATTGTGTCTTTTCATACATTTTTAAGGACAAGGTCTTTGTCCTTAGATATGAATACTAAAATTAATCTTTAAGGAGGCCTCTGTGCTTTCAGCTCCGCCTTCCTAGAATCCATAACACTTTGAGATCTATGGTCAAATATACGCAATTTCCTCAAAAACACACAGCTTTAAGAGAGCCATTAGAAATATAAGTCCATAAAGTCTGGATGAAATCCTCTGAAAATAAATTGTCGGGTTGTCATCATTGTCGTCATCATCATCTTCATCTTTATCTTCATTTACATTACATCTGCTCACCTCCCTCTTGAGAATAAAACGTTTCAATTGAAACCTACCTCATATCTACCAAAATTTAGTTTTTTGATGTTCCACTCTTGGTTGACTGAAAACAAAGACAGGAGGACCTTCTTTCCATCCAATGGGGAGGAGAGGAGAGGAGAGGAGACTAGGGGAGAGAAGAGATGAGGAGAGAAGAGGAGAGAGGAGAGAGGGGGCATGAGAAGACGGGGCAATGAGGGAGCACCTTGGGAAGCCAGATTAGACGTCCCCGGCAGTGGCCGCGGGCTGGTAAATAATTAATGGACAGCGATGGCAGTTTGAAATGCAAATGTGACGGATGGAGGTGTGTGACGCTGTCAGCCTCGGCTCTGGAGCAGGATATGACTGGAATGGGGATTGCCCTGTGTCCCCTGGGGAGAGAGAGAAAGAGAGAGAGAGAGAGAGAGAGCGCGCAGGACAGGGAGATGGCAGCCCCATTACCCCTGCTGTACCCTGGGAGTCTGAGAAGTAGAGAGAGACCGAGAGACAGAGAGATGAAAGGGTGAGATGGAAGTGCAGAAAGAGAAAGAGCAACGGATGAAGAAAGAAATGGTGAGATAGGTAGAGAAGCAGAAAGGTGGGAGTGATGGAGAGAGACAGAATGAGGGGTAAGGACAGAGACATAAACTTTCCTTCAGCATTAGTGTCTAAGTGCTTTCGCAATGCAATTATGTCAAGGCAATAAAACCCATTTGACTTTGAATTTGAATTTGAAAGGAAAGGAAAGGAAAAAGTCGGGAAACGGGAAATAGAAAAGAGGAGGTACATGATTAGCAGGCCTCGGGCTTATTTTAGACGGCCCGCTCTAATGTTTTAATCTTCTTCCAAAAAGAAGTTCATCTCTTTTATTCTGGGTCTGCAGTGGTGACTTTCTCTTCCCCACAACTAGCCCTCCCACAGCTCTGGAACGGAACATGACTAAACGTGGCTGCCACAAAATACCAAGGGTGGTCATTTACAGTATATTTAGGTGAAAGGGAGACACACACAAACACACATTTAACATGACAGAAGCTGGCTGGAGATTTTCAAAGCTGCTCTTAGAAAGATTTTATAATTCTGAACGTTTTGTTCATGCTGCTTTTCATTTAGGAGGGGCGGGGGCGGGGGAAAAGTCATTGAAATGAACACTTGATTTTTTTTTCATTCAGCCTGCCTGTGCGCAAAATGAATAGCAGAATTTGCCCCCACACCTATAAACCAGTAAATCCCAGTGCCCTTTGCGCGTATGTTAAAACAGAAGCAGGAAAATGAGGCTCTTTATTTCTGCTGGGAGACCCAAGGGGTCTGAGCTGGGTGAGAGTCCGTGTGAAGGACAAACCGCCCCATTCACTCCTCAGGACGAACTCACAGTGCTGGCTCCATAATATCCCAGAGACCCAGGCCTCCAGGCCAGCTTCCAAAGCTCCCGGCTTCCGTACTTTATCTCTCCCTAATTCCATAAGAGACGGCGGGAAAACTCCCTGGAAAAGCGATCAAGGACACTCGGATCAGGGACACCTGAATACACTTGAGACGCTTCTCATTTAGATCTTTTTCCCAGATTACTTCAGTGCCATTTTGCTCAAATCCACGAGCGCGGCCTGTTAAGGCAGCAGGTAATTCACTGTGCCGTATGAGAATGAAAATGGCAGCAATTATTGTGCACAGTATTTGCGCTTGAATGTATTTTAAATATCTCTGTAATAACTTAAAACTGAACTTGGCAGCTGAATTAAGGGCCATTACCACAGTTTTTTGCGTAGCAGTATCTTTTCTTCTATGGTTTGTCTGTTGTATTCAATTTTTTTTCTATTCCTGAGATTCCACAAGTGGTAGTGGCATCACAGCGGGAGTGCCTGAGCTGTTCTGGGCTGAGTGACAACACTGCCTCTCCTTGGACACTCTCTCTCTCTCACACACACACACACACACACACAAGAAAACACATAGACACACACACAGAGCAGAGGCCTCTCTCATTGTCCCTTGTGCTGCACCAGCCATTACGGAATGGCTCTGTGCCAGTGCCTGCAGAGGGTGTCTAGGTGAACAGGTGATGTGTGAGACGTTTTGTGGAGAGCTGGTGAAGCTGCGTGGTCCTCCTGGTACACAGCATGTCAGTCTCTCCAAATCCCTGCAGAACCCAGGCTAACCTGAGGAGAGACCTCCCACCTCCCCGACCCACGCCGCTCTCTCTGCGCCTCACGTCCCTGCCCTCCCCTCTGGGCTGCCACCCCCCCCCACTGGAGCCTCCAGCCGCCACTCGTTTCCGGAGCCAGCTGGCAGCTCGTTTCCATGGGCCCTCCCGCGCAGGAGTCTGTTTCACAGGAACACAGAGAGAGCGAGGCTGCTACGCTCCTAACGCACCCGCTAGCACGGACACGGGCCTCCACCGCGGCCTTGCGCGTCACTTCCCACGCCATGCGCTCCTGCTTCCATCCTTATCTGCACGCCGCTACGAGACTGACGTGGTCCATCTCGGTCAGACACGTGAAACGCGGTCCTTTGCCAGGGATGTGGTTGCGGTCGAGGATGGCCACGTTTCATCAAAGTTTATCAGTTGATGTTATGTAAGACTTTTGTTTTATCAACAATGCAGGGTAATCACTGTGTGAAACATACAGTGGGGCTGTTATTTGCTGCAATATGCCGAACCTTCTCCTCATCACCAGTGAGTCTGTGTTGTGCCGTGGGCACTCCCACTGCAGTGGTGCCCAGGGAGACGGGCAGTAAATGAGATTACCACCCTGCGGTTGGCAGCCTTGGAGTGCCACAGGAGGGCTCTGGAGCCAAACCAGAGTTTTGTGCAGTCAAAGCGCTCAGGGCTGTCCTCCCTACACACCAGACAGTAGGCACAGCCAAGCCTATATTTACCATGGGTTATCATATATATAATTGGGTTTCGCAGGATTAAACTAAACATAAAGTAGGAAAACTGTTTCATTCAATTTTCATTGACTTTCCAATGTTTTGTGTTTTTTAAAAGTGATTTTTATTTATTTTTCACAAGGCAAGGGTGACACAAGGGTGACAAAATGTACCCTATTGGAGTGACTCTACTTAACGCTGAACGTACTCTATCGGAGTTGACTTAACATGTAAGATTGTGCTGTGCGGCACTGCTGGGAGGTGGCTTTCTATTGTTCACCTTCACCTAAGCCTATTTCCCAGAATTCCCTGTGACTCATGCGCGCCGGCCCGGAGGAAGCTCAGGACGAGCACAGCTGCACCCAGCGTGTCCAATGAGCCCGCCTGCAGACCTGCAGCCTGACACGCTCCGCTCCTGTGGCTGCCTTTTCCCCGGCGATAATCTGGATCTGGTAATCCCTTTAAAATCCCTCCATCTCCTCCACACCGGGCTCCACGGCCCCCGCGGCTCTGCCCACAACCCGAGGTGATCGCGGCAGTGACCCGTGCGGTACCGTGGGATTGGCCGATCGGTGCGTGGCGGAGCTGCATTCACACCGGGCAGAGCCGGTGCAATTGCGCCACAGGGTTTGTGCTGCCTTTTTGCCAGGTTCAGACTGAAGCAGTTTTTAAACCGAACGTCCAGCTTGCACTAAGCTTCAGTACTCATTCAGGAAGTGTCCTTTCCTGAGGTGAGTGAGTGAGTGAGCGAGTGAGTGAGACAGCAAGGGAATGAGGAACTGAATGAGTGAAGGGGGGATTGAGTGAGTGAGGGAGTCAGTGAGTGAGTGAGTGAATGAATGAGCGAATGAGTAAATGATTGGGTGAGGGAGTTTCAGAAGATTCACCAGCGACTTGCTGGCGAAATAAATAACTGACGTGAAGAGATGAATGGAAGCTGGATTTGACCTAGGTCAACCGTAGACCTGAACCTGGGCACAGAACATCACTGTGTTGCACAACAACCAAATATACTTCTTGCTGGAACAACACAACAACAATCTTAATACAACATTCTGTCATCTCCAGGTACTTTGGTGCTGGTATTGAGTGCAGGTGACCTGTCCTACCCATGTGCAGTTGAATGTCCCTTATGTTCTCAAAAATAATGGTACAATTAGGGTACACTTTTGTTCCTCAGGATACAAATGTATTCATTGCACCTTCAAAGGTACACATAAGATCCTCTATTATATGAATCTGTACCTTTTCCCAGTGAAAAGGGTCCAAATTGAGGAAAGCTATACCTGCACCATGGTAATGAATCCTTATTAACACTGGCAGCCATATTGGAATGAAAACGAGACATGTACTGCAAGCAATATTCTGTTAAAATTCATGAGGGTACAATTATGTTCTTCTGACTAAAGGTACAATTCAGTACCCTACAGGGGTACTGCCACAGACAGTGACAAGCATTTGTACTTTAATAGGTACAACGTGGTACCATTTTGTTTACCATGTGTATGCTCCTGGATTTACAATTATTGATACCTAAACATCACCTGTCATTACAGGTACTAATATGGTAAGGTAATACAGGTGAGGGCTCCCAGATTTAGTATTGATAGCCCAGGTAACTGGTCCCCGAGAGCAGTGGGGGAGTGGCAGTTTTGGGAGAGAGTGCATGGGATGTCATTATCCAGGACCCACAAATGATACCTCTGTGGCACAGTGGAAGCCAATCTCTGAGGCAGATTCCTAAATGGAACGTAAGCCACACCTCTTACCTCCAGCATACAGCAGGGGGGAGGCGGTTGGGGGGGGTGGGGTGGGAGGAAGAGAAAGCCAAGCAGAGGACATTAATTCCCCTTTTACGCTCTCCAAGAGAGGAGTGAGAGAAAAGGGGAGCAGAGGAGCAGAGGGAGGGAGGGATAGAGAGTTATTTATCCCCTCTCTGGCCTGGTATAGCCACAGGCACCGTGTGATGAAGTAGAGAGGGAGGAGGCCAGCATACCTTCTGACACACAGTGACAGGGGCAGGCAAACTGGAGGCAGTGGGACTGTTAATTACAGGCCACACTGAGGACCCTATGCAAAATCACTTCTAACAGGCACACACGTGCACAGCCTGACTGTACAAGCACACAGTTCCAGGACATGTGCATTGAGATGTTTTACTGTTGGATACGGAGAGCCGTATGTGAATAAGCGCAGCGTCAGTGACATACACCGTCTCACCCGAGTGAGGCCAGATTTGGAGAGAATAGATGGCCCAGGTTAAGCGCTGGAGGTGAGTTTGGAGACAGGTTTAGGGTGGCAGATGGATTTCATGGGAGTCTGCTGTAGCTGCATTTGCCATATCTCACCCTCCATACAACTCTCGGCTTCTCCTGTCTGGACATTAACAGTATGCACACCTTGGACAGAAATGAACAACACAGGGAACAGAACTACACAGAATCTGTGCACAAGGAACAGAGGCCCAAAGCACAGGCCTATAGAATGGGATCACGCTGATCGACAGCGTGAGTGAAATTATGGTTTTCAGTCCTCTGCTCTGCTCTAGGGATGGGGGTGGAGGAGGAGGGGGTCGGTAGAGTGGATTTGATGGGCCCTCAGTCTCGTCACGATGGATTACTAGAATGACTTTGAAAGAGAGGGGCTTTTTTCTTCCTCAGAGTGCAAAGAAAGCTACCAGTTTTCTCACTTCCTGCAAGGCATATCTCTGCTGTAAGACACTTCAAACACACACACACACACACACACACACACACACACACACATACACACACACTAACATGCATACATGAGGCATACAGACACAGATATATGAGCACACTGTTTGTTCAGTGCTTTTTACTGAAATAAGTGCAATTTGTGGACAGAACTTTGGATACCCCCAGAGCAGAGGAATTATTGGACATAAAAGGGTCTCCGTGATGATTATAGGAATTCGGCCACAGATTATAACGTGATTTAAAACCAAGGACACACAAAACAGCCAACATGGGAGAGGCTGTTCTCAATATTTCCTCTGCCGTATTCTCTGGCAAATTGTCTTCGATGGAGACACAGCATCAGTGGAGAAGAGCGCAATAAACATATCCATGTAAACACCGATAATAAAGAGAGAAACACAGAAGCTGCAAAGCAGACGCCACTCTTTTCATCTGTGTTTCACCGCACTGCCTCTCTCAGTCAGAACAATGGCCTTCAAAGATCTGGGGAAGCCATATCTCCACGCTGGCAAGCAGCACAGAGCTCCTGGTAATTAGCTGCTCCATTGTGATTAGCGGGTTTGATATTGCTCCTGTCTTTCATTTTTGAAATATACACCGCTCAGAACAGGTCATATTTTGTGCTTCAATTAAAAAAATTATGCACACACACACACACACACACACACACACACACACACACAGTTATTTGAAAAGTAAAATAAGAATTAGTGGGGTTTTTTTTTCAAAAGGACTTTTTCTCTATTCAATTTAAATTGAAAAAACTAAAGTGTAATTAGAGCAATTGAAAGGAGCTGAATATTAGATAAGTAGAAAATAGCCTCGTATTACATTCCTTCTGATTTTATCACAGGCATTTATGAAAATCTGTTACTCCTGTAATCCTCACATTGTCCACAGTATTGAAAAACACCCTTGAGATCTGAAAGAATACCCTTTATCAAAGTATTGCAATTGGCTCGTTAGATAAAGCTAAGAGCTCATTCTTAGTGGCTGCTGCCCCTGCCTGCACATAGCCCATTGGCTCTCGGCTTGGCAGCCATGCTTTGAGCTGATCATATGTAGGCATACATTCCCATCGGCCAAGCTCAGCTACAGGTGAAACAGCTCATACCACAGTGGTGTGGACTTCCTATGTGAAGCCTGCAGCTAAGGCCCCAGTTTCTGATGCCGTGACACACGCAGCCTATGGTCCAGACTCAAATCCTGACCGTGCCAGTGCCGGCTGTAGCTGGGGCTCCCAGGGGGCATCTTCCCACAGTTGGCACCGGCAAGGTCAGGATTTGATTCTGTGGCACGCGTCACATCATCAAAAGCTCCCAGACTCAGGGAGCGAGGGTCGGCAGGGTTTTGTACATCACGCTACCGAGAACTAAAACTATTGGTGGCTGGCAGCGCACATGCTAGTTTGCAGACCTGACCCAAATAATTCTTTGAAATACTATAACTCTTTAGACACCAGTAAAACTCCTGAGGATTGCTGACAATTGAAAATAAAACATGTATTCTCACCAATATTAAGAACGTTCTTGGAGATCTGCAGCAGCGTTTTCAAATTTCACCAGCGTCTACTTTCGAGCGAGAGAGAGGGGATTTTTCTCACTTTTTCAGCTTCGGTGAAAACTGTCAACAGCTATAACTAGCTGGCTAGCTAGCCACTTCCATCACCCTCTTACAGACAGACAAGGTGACATGGTACGTGTTGCATCATATAGTAGAACAAAATCTAATGATATCACAGAAACACCCCACCCCACCCCCCTCAAGCAATGTAACACCCCTACCACCATAGCATTTAAACAGCAAACAATACTGTTGTAGTGTCAGTGAAGGCAGACAGCACTGTGAGGTCTCACCGTCTCAGGCTCAGGCAGAGGTGGAAACCAGATCACCTGACTGGTGAATTTGGGAAGGTAAAATATGTATCCCTCATCTGGTGCTGTGTGGCACGGGACAGTCCCAAAAGACCCCCCTTTCGGTGCCACCCCTCCCACTCCATGGTAATCGCAATGCCTATTCTCTCGGAGGTCAGGATGCTGAGGTCAAAATATGGGCCTTGTAATGAGGGGCTGAGCCTTTCCGTTGGGAGGCTGGCTGTGGCCAATGGGCTTGTGCCTTGTTATGAACCGGGTCTCTCCTGTTAAAGAGATTATTTTATCTGAATTGGACAACATGGTTGAATGAAGGTTAAAAAATGGTGGATCGAGATTCATCAGTGAGTTAATCTGTTCCTAATCCCCACCCTGACTAAGACATTCGACGAGTGACTTTGTTTTGTTGAGTAATGACAGAAATAAGAAAATTGAATAAATAAACAAAATCTCCATTAAGTGGGTGTTGGCCTTCTTATGACGGTTTGTTTCAACGGAGACACTGTGGTCAATGAGGTACATAATAAGAACATAAGAATACATAATGACTTGAACAGGCTGTTCGGCCCATCTAAGCTCGTCATTTTATATTATAAAGAATATCCAGTACTGCATCAAGCCTGGACTTGAATACCCCAAATGTATCTGCCTCAACTAGCGAGCTGTTTCACGCATTGACAACTCTCTGTGTAAAAAAAACATCCCGATATCCGTGCAGAATTTGCCTTTAAGTCTCCATTTGTTAAGCTTAAATAGATTGAGCATCTTAAGTCTTTCCTCGTAACTTTTACGTTTCATACCCAGTATCAATTTAGTTGCCCTACTTTGTACTTTTTTGCTTCTATATCTTTCTTGTAGTGTGGTGCCCAGAACTTCACACAGTACTCTAAGTGAGGTCTGACAAAGGCATTATATAACATCAACATAATCTCCTTTGATTTATACTTTTTGCGATATATCCCAGCATCCTGTTGGCCTTTTTCACTGCTACAGCACACTGCTTAGACACAGATAGACTTTGATCAACTACAACTCCCAAGTCGTTTTCAAATTGAACAAATTCTATTTTTTCTCCTCCCATGTAATTCCTACTGAAACAAATTTTGACAATGAGCCTCTTGGTGGTCTGATGGTTTGTTTTTGTATGGAATCTCTTCGTGAAGTGAAGAGATATTCTGGCAGTACGGTCCCCAATAAGCATCCAGTGAGAGTTCAGTTTGCTGAGTAGTTTTTCTTTGATTATGTGTAATTTTTGTAAAATTGTCTCTGAGGGACAATACTGTAATTTTGCCTTTGGAACCATAGTCGAGCTCTCTCTCTATCTCACTCACAACTCGCTCTTTCCCTCTCTCTCTCTCTCTCTTTGCTCTCTCTCTCTCTGATTGAATTTTGTTGCAGTGCAGGAGCTCGTATTGAAGCTAATGTATCTGAGGAATTGCTTACTTCATCTAATGGCGATGGCGTTGTTGGTGACAGCCCATGAACTGATGAACGTCTCCTCCCCTGTTCTGCCTGCAACGTTGCGTGCTTTACAGCCACTGAAGACACCACTGCACCCTGAACAATAACTAAAACAAACAAGTCATCAGGAACACCAACCAAAAGTGACATTGTTTGTAACAAAATTCTGCATTGTAGGGTGAAGGATTTGCTGTTCTAGAAATTTGTTGAATTTTTAATTTGTCATTGCTGTATGCCTTTTTTGTTTGTTTGTTTGTTTTTACAATTTCCCCATAAAAACTTGTTGTTAACTACCAGCTTCAGAAGTTCAGCGGGACTAAATCACATAATCCTTACATAGCTCAAAAGATATTAAAGTAAATGGAAAGAAAATACACACACACACACACACACACACACACACATACACACACTCACAGAAACACACGCATACACACACACACGCACAACAAACAGCCAAAGCACTTTCATGTTTGAAGGACTTGAATGCAAACTCCCAAGTCCCTCTGTTCTTCTGAATCTGTGTGGAAGTGACTGTTTCGCCGTCGAGTCTGCTGGATGGGGAGCCGCGCGGGAGTTTGAAGTGAAGGAGCGAACGCCGCCCGCGCCTTTGAAACGACACCCCGCTGGTACCGGGGGCAACGAGCCGTCACGCGTGGCCCACGCCAGCACGGCGCGGGACAGAGGAGCTCCGGCTCCGTTTCGGCACTGTTTGAAGCCCCTGGATGAAAGCCAAGCTCCCCCTCCCGTGACCATCCCAGGCACAGAGGTAATGATGTATGGCTTTATCACCACGTCGGTTTTAAAGCTTGGCATGGGGGGTGACGAGACGGAACGTTTCCTCCACGAGATCGAGTGAGATCCTGCACCCGTCAGAGTGGAGTGACGGACGGGACGGCCATCGATTGTGGGGGGGGGGATTCACATCGTTGCATTTTCAGGCCAAGGGAAGTCTTTTGCATTTTTCAGAATGAGGACGGGCTCTGCTCACTCTCATGTGATAGATGTGAATTAAACAGTTATTGCAATGTGAATAAAATAACAAAACATTTATATATTGGTCTCTGAAGGGGAGGGCTAAATAGTTATTTGTCCAAATTTAGATTGAGCAGATTTAATCAAGCTTTGTCCAAACAGTGCAAAATTCCCTCCGAATTTTGAACAGCAAATTGTACCCATTGAGTAACTAATTGTGCTACCTCCACCCAATGCAAGACGCACTGTAGCTGAAGTGCATGTTTTCCTTGCCCATGAGTCAGTGACAATTTCCGACACTAAAGGCCACTCAGTAGGACAGGAGAATTATGGCTGTTCAGACCAGAAGTCTACTCTTATTGGCTACACCTGTTAGCCCATGGGAGCCTGGCATGTCATTGGAAGAAACTTCTAATCAGCTGTAACCGGGGAGACTAAAAGCGCAGCCCACCCCTGGCAGGACAAAGCCAATTGTGTCCTGCACCTGCCAAACTCTGGTCATACCTGGGTAAAGACGTAGCCAAGGCTCGAGCATATGATTTCTCAGCTATTGGAACGAGCGTGTGCTCATTAAGTACCTTCACCATTTAAACAAACTAAACTCATGAACCCTCTCTAAACAGTTCATGTGAATAAACTAAACATCAATTTGTTGTACTTGTAATTCAGAGCCTCATATACTGTATTAGTATGTTAGCATTGCCTCTCCAAACATAACTCAACTCTCAATATGAATGGTCTCCACAAAAACCTCTAGATCTAATGCAGGCACGCTTCAAAGAGATGGCTTCAGAGGCTGTGTGGAATACAGCTAATGTGTGTCATTGCATTGTCTCTGAATTCTATATTTCACCTAGCGGAGGCAGAGTCATTAACTAAAACCCCCTCTTCCTTCTGAGAGAAAATCAATCCTAAAAAACATTTTTCATGGAGGTGAGGAGGTGACAGTAAATTGCTTAAGTGGCTTATCTAAGATCGCTACATGAAAATAGCTTTCTGGCTTTCCTCTCGAATTATGCTGTTTTAGTTAAACACGCTGAATACTGATGTTTAATAATAGGTAGGGGATAAAAAAAAGGCTATCTGTGCATTACATGCTCTGATATTCAGCTCAGATAAAACATTTTTCTTTATGGAATAATGATCGGGATGTACCTGTCGTTCCATGGTTGCTATAGCCGGGGGCTAGAGCTATGAGGCTGTAAATGTATCATAGCCAAGAGAAGTCCTTCAAATAGTCTGGTGTCAGAGTCCAGGGAAACTGTTCTGAGACATGGTGGCTCCCAGAAGGATCTGTAGTTTCACAAAAGAACTTTCACAACTAATGCATCGCTATATTTAGTCTCTGCACTCATATAATTATTTTTTTAAATTGAAGGGAAGGGGTGGTCGGGTGGTGGATCGTATGTTTTACAGAGCTGAATCAGAGCTTCCAGTTCACACTATTATCTTCAAATGTTTGTCTGTGTTTTCTTCTCACGTAAGTGCCATTGCTCTTGTTTGCAGTTAATGCTTTTGTGATGCAAAAGGATCCTTTTAAAAGCATATAAAGCGTAAATTGCAGTGGAAAAAAATGAAATGCATTACAGAAATGGTATTTAAATGACGGTACTTAGGTTTATCCTCAGTGAATAAGACAGGTTGAAGAGTTTAAAATGTTAACATTTTAGTGTGTCTTTGAGTAATGACTCAAAATAACCTTAAAGAGAGTTGTTTCCCAAAAATGGTTTTGTGATTGTTAGCTTTGGTAAAGTGGTTTGGAGGGCTCTCCGATCATAGCACAGTCAAGCACATGTCATTTGTGGCAATTTATTCTACCTTACCGCATGTTACAGATTTGTTTGTTGGGAATGCGTACAGTCTTTATTCGGTTACATGCCGGCATGTGACCACAGGGGCAAGCACTTCATCTTGGTTTAGTAGACCTAAACCATTACCGCCCAAGGAAAAATTTGGAGTGAGCCGTCATCATCGCAGCACCCCAGCTAACACACTCGATCACTCACATTAGCTTGATTGTTCTAGGTTCCCCAGGATTCCTGCTGGTGTTGTATTTGCTCTTGGATGTTTGTGGAAAAAAAAGTTGTCAGAGGCACACAGGCCAAGACAGAATTATTTTTACACTTTTGCAGTCTCACCTTTCGGTTAAACATAGCGGACTGCTGGTTTCACTTCTCCATTTTCGCTGCTAGTTCAGTGTACCTTATTATCACATCGTTCATGACAGCGGAGTTGCTAACAACATAGCAACATCTGCACAATATATGTATGCTGAATGTCTAAAATATCGATAGGCAAAAATATGTAAGATAGAAGGAAGTCTTATGATAAACACCAGGTTAAACATCATTTTTTAATATAAATAAATATGTACTATTGAGTACATTTTGTGGTTGATTGTTTATACAGAGGTTATCAGGGGGGCGACAAGACAAAGCATTAGAGGGGGCAGTTATGAAATTTCTGTATCTTTGCCAATAAAATAAAATGAACAAGAAAGACCATCCACAATTCAATGTATTTTTAACTGGAGAAACACAACTGAATAAGCTTCTAAGGTTGTTCCTGAAATGTTACCCGTGACTTATAAATTCCATTCAAGGGGAAAATGTAAGCATTGGAAACATTTACCCTGACTTTAATTTACCCTGAACCAAAAATTGTTAACTGAGGAAACTGGCTTCTTTGCCAAAAGCTCCAGTTGAAAAGCAAACGACCCCCCCCACCCCCCCCTCCCCACCAAGTCTTAGGCAACAGACAGAAACACCTCAATCTCACCCCAGTACCTTCAGTTTTCCCAGAAAATAACTTGTTGACACACCTGACCTGTCTCCACACTGTTCTGTGCGAGCCTACCTGCAGGGGTACACGTGCGGGGAAAGGTAGAACACAGCAGGGGCTCTGTGTCTGTTTCAAAAAGCCTCTACTCCCCCAATCACCCCACCCCCTTCCAGCCTCCTCCAACCCACCCTCCACCTTTAATGCTCTCCAGCTCCGGCTCCTGTCTGCTCCAATGCTCCCTCCGTCAGGCCTGCTGCTCCATCTTCGGTGGGCAGATTGCCTGTGACAGCCTCCCTATTTCAAGTTGGGTTTTGAGGCAAATTGGAGTGAGCAATACCACCTGTGCTGGTGGAGCCTCGCCTGGCTCCTCCACAGCACACTGGAGAGAAGGAGGGAGAGAGAGGGAGGGAAGGGGGAGAGAGAGAGCAAAGGGAAACCTGCTACCTGCCGCCATCAAAGGCCTGTGTGGCTTGTATTGCAGCCAGACTGCAATCTCCCCCACCGCACCATACCACGTTGCACCACACCTCACTGCACTGCTTTCACCGGCTCCTCTTACTGCAGGAATGTTTGTCTGAGCCCCGGAATGTTCCTCAGTACACCTCGGCTTCCCGGACCTTCAGAACGCATTACCTCCACCCCTGAGATCCTGCTACTGCTAAAAAAAGTGGCCCCAAAAACCACAGCATGACGGAACGCGTTGCTCATGGATACTCCTGAGGGTTATCTGATACAGCCAGTTACCAACTTGTGACTTATAAGCATGTAATTGGCCTAATGCTAACACAGGATGTGGCTCTATTTATCAATGGTCAGGGTCAAGGGGTTAATTTATGATTGAGGCCTCTTTAACAGAGAGTTAAAGGTGTGGAAATTTAAACAAAAAAGATAAATTGATAATGCTATAAATGAAAAAAGACACAGTGATCCAAGCACGGTAGTATGATTATTTGCATGATTTAGGCAAAGAAGAATTATGATTGTCAAGAATAACCATAAAGCAAGAGTGTTGTCTCATGTAATGAATGTGTGGAGTGTTTGAGCTGAGCAAGGCTTCAGTGGCAGAAGATTAGGGGCGATCATGGTAAAAGCATTGACGAGTGAGCGGTGAGTGTTTAATATCAATGACAGTAAATGTGCACTTTCTGCCCCCACTTGTCCTCTTTAAATGTGAGCACACATTGAGGAGCACTAGAAGGTTCTCTACCACTCCTAGGCCTAATGCCTTAAACTACACCTAATGCGCCTTCCATTACAGTCAACTCTCTATTCTACACTGCTCCGGTTGTCCCCATGTGATTTCGTCCCCTCTGTGCTATGGCATGGCTTAGGCAATTAAGAACCCATGCCACGCTAGATCACATGCCCTATGGAATTCTGGGATACGCCATGAAAGTACAAGCGCCACCAACATAGTAATGTACTGTACATAACAACAACCGGCTGGAGACACACACAATCCAAATAAAATGGCGCCTCTCGTTAGTTTATATGACATCTCATCACTTTTTAAAGGATAAGTCTAAACTAATAAAGCTTGCTGAACTGGCATACGATGCAGGTAAGTATTGTCCATTTTGTTTAATTTCCACGTAAGTGTGTTAATGTTTTCACTTTATTGACTGACTCAATTAACTGAGCTAACATTAGTAGCTAATGAATGTTAATATAACTAGCACTGGCTAGTTAGTCGATGCACCGTAACATTAACATTAGCTAGTAGTTATCAAACATTATTATAATTCATACAATATATGATAGTGACAGATGTTTTTTCTCAAATATCTGAATAGACACACATTGCCTTTGCCGCAATTTCCTCATTTTCTGGGTCTTTTGGAGAAAAGTACACCTTTGCTTGTCATTATGGTAGGTTCACAGTGGGCCAATAATCATTTCGAAAGTTGCAGTCTGTCTGTCTCCAGCGATCTCCTGATGCCAATAGTGACATAGGTACTTTCATGGTGCATCAACAACCATCTTAAGCGAGCTGCAGCAGATGACCTTTGACCCAGGAGTCGTGTAGCCAAGCCAATGAATCCAATGAAACGCGTGGCCATTTACAAGGACTGCTGCGTTATGGGGGACATTTCTCTGGAAACAACAGCACTAACACAGTTAGATCGCGCCGCCGTGGGCCTCTTCTCTGCCTTGAACATGAACATCCCCAAGTCTAGGCCCCCGAATACAATACGCTGCTCTTGGCTTGGAGAGCAAAGCGCACAGTGGCGAGGGGTGACTGCACCTGCGATCTCATTCCTACAGCTTTCCGCTGACAGGCCCCCGCCACCATGGCTGGTTAAACACCCCTTTTCACACGCTGACCACCACGCATCACCGCCAGCCGTACATGGTCACAAAGCGCCTGTGCGCTAACGCTCCAACAGCTGGCATCTTGGGAGTTGTTGTTCTTGTTAGTCAGAGTGCTGGCAGGATGTTCATCTGTCTGACCTGCTCTTTGATAAGGATGTTTCCTGTGGGGTATCAGCATGCACATTAGTGTTGTGGGGTGTATAGTCATAGCTTGTAGGGTGGAGTTATTGTTAGATTTGTGTTGTACAGTTGTAGCTTTTAGGGTGTAGTAATTGGTAGATGTGTGGTGTTGCAGGCTACAGTATGCAGTTATGTAACAGAGAGAAATTAGGTGTTCAGGCAAACAGGCAAACATTTATTTCAAAAGAAGAAGGAGTGTTTTTTGTGTTATTAAAATAACTGTATGTTTTTTTATCACAGGTTCGTCAAAGCTTTTAAAGCAGGTGCAAAGTGCTCCGGTGAGAAATTGGAGCAAATGTGGGTACGGCTTTTATCTGCTGCTTATCGATCGCATCACTTCCTGACAAAGACAAGTTTTGGCGGAACGCATCGCTGTGCGTTTGCAGGTAAAAACCTTACCCGCATTTGATCTGATATACATATACCGGGATTCAGTCAGCATTTGAGCTTAACGGCAGCTCACAAATGAATTCAAGTGTTATAATTTTTTCTTCACAAACATGGTTTGGCCAGTTTGGTGATCACCAAAATTAGCTCAAAATGAGTTCACACATGTGCATGTGAATCTGGATGACATCACAGTGGTCGGGTGATGTTCCCTTTGGAGCCTCTCCACTGCTAATGCGAAGAACGAGAGACGAGGCCCGTAGCAGAGGAAGAAAATAATTAAAAACTTGCACTTATTATGTAAGTCAACATTGGTCGCATCTTAATTGAATCCAGGCGCTGGTATAATAAGAATGCTTGTGATCAATAAACACATGAGCACACTGCAGTAGGCCACAGGGTAGAGTTATTTGGCAGATGTGATCACCACAGTGCAGGGATGTAGGAAGCTGTTTATTGGGTGCAGTTAAGACGTTTAAGTGGACATTTTACAGATGCATTGTGGGTTCAAATTCACAACGAGAAGGACCAGCCGAACCTTCGCTGCATTGCTTTGATACTTCTATCTCCCACTATGTGGAGAAAGATGAATTCAAAGAGGAGAGGGTAGCACTAACTCGCTCTTCATGCAAACTAGCGGTTAGGTATTATTTATTCTGTGATTGTGTGTCTGTTAACGCTCTTCTTATTTTTAATGAATTTTGCAGTCCGAGTGAAGGTTTCAAAATTACTGATATATATATATTAGTGAAATACAGATTACTGCATATACATATATCACCATTCACACATCGTAGAAAAATATATGATAACAGTGCTGACCCATACAGGAAGAAACCTTGAATAGAAAAGTAAATCGGACAATGGTATCTGATTTTATTTCCCACCCTGAAGGAAATCAACTGTGCGTGGTAAAATACAAAATTTAAAAAACACAGAATGACGAAGCAAGATGTTAGAAGCCCAAGCTACTGTGAAGCTTGTTTTCCAAGAAAACAAATGATGAAATTCTGTGTATCAGCATTCACCAGGGAGCATTTTGGAGGTGTTTGCGGCATCCGTGCAGAGCCGGGATTGGCTTGCTTTCTCCTGCCGTCCTGAAGAGCAGGGAGATCAAGGACACACAGGGGTGAAGCTCAGCAGCCAGGAGAGAATACCACGGATCTTCCTCTGGGTCGCTTTACATTTTTGACAAGTGAGAATTTGCCTCTCTCTCTCTCTCTCTTGCCCTATCTCTCCCTCTCTCCCTTCTCCCTTCCCTTATCTCTCTCTCTCTCTCTCTCTCTCTCTTTTTGCTTTGCTTTGTGGAGTACAGTTTGAGGCACAGTAGAGAATTTACCCCTCTCTCTCTATCTCTCTCTCTCTCTCTGTCTCTCTCTGTCTCTCTCTCCATCTCCCTCTCTCTCATTTTTGCTTTGCTTTGTGGAGTACGGTTTGAGGCACAAGTGAGAATCCGCCCCCTCCCCCCCCCCCTTCCCTCCCTCTCTTCCTCGCTCCGCTACGTGGAGCGTGGTTTTGAGGAGCGCTGGGAAGGCTGGATTTTATAACTGAACTCTGGGAGATAAAAGGGAATTCATCCGTGGTGTCTGGCGACACAAGGAGGGCTCCAGTGTTTGTCCAGGAGCCGTTCCGGCTGTCGTCCGCGCTGAAAGGGCCGTTTGTTGGAAGCCCTTCAGAGACCGGAGCCCTTCTGAGCCCGAGGGCCCGGGACGTCACCCTGCCACGGCGTGATCCAACTGGACAATTAAGCACGGGAGGAGGAGCACTCAGAGTGCCACCAGAAGCACATGACAGACAAAAATACAGCACAAGCAGATGGGCATTCTTCTTTATGCGTGCCCCTCTTTTAGAGCAAATGCAGATTCCACAGAAGTATGTCAGAATTTATTTTCAAGCACGCCCAGTGATCGCCACAAAGACAGACACTGAAATAAACACAGCTTTAAAAGGCTGTTTTGTGTGAGTCTGATTATGGTGCATGCCTGTGTGTGTCTGATTATGTGGGTGCATGCCTGTGTGTGTCTGATTATGTGGGTACATGCCTGTGTGTGTGTGTGTGTCTGTGTGTGTGTGGAGGATTGGGGGGGGGGCATTTAGGCATGAGCATGTGTGAGTGTATGTGTTTGTGTTTGTATATAAATAAATAAATAAATACATATATATATATATATATATATATACTCACACGTACAGGTAACTGCCAAAATAAAGGAAACACCAACCGAATAGGGTGTGGGGCCACCACAAGCCAGCAGAACAGCTTTAATGTGGCTTGCCATAGATTCTAGTGTCTGGAACTTTAGAAGGGAATGCGACACTATTATTCCACTATTATTCCAATTCCATTATTTGGTGTTTTGTTGATGGTGGTGGACAAAGCTCTGAGGTGCCGCTTCAGACTCTCCAATAAGTGTTCAATTGTGTTGAGATCTGCTGATTGAAACAGCCATGGCATATGGTTTACATTGTTTTCATGCCCATCAAACCATTCAGTGACCACTCGTGCCCTGTGGATGGGGGCATTGTCATCTGGGAAGAGACCACTCCTGTCAGGATAGAAATGCTTCACCATAGTATGAAGGTGATCACTCAGAATGGCTTTGTATTTATTGGCATTTACCTTGCCCTCTAAGGGGTTGAGTGGACCTAAACCATGCTGGGAAAATGCACCCCACACCATAACAGAGTCGCCAGTACCCCTCATTTGGCAGTTACCTATATATATTTATACAATACAGGTGCTGAGAGATACAGAGTAAGGTGGATTTATTGGCATGACTTTGACAGAACACTGAATACAATTTTCAATTATAATGTAATTATAGAAACAACATACTCTCTCTTTTATCTATCTATCTATATATGTGTATATATATATGAGAGTGAAAATTTAAAAGTGAATACATTGTCATCAAACTATAAGCAGCAAGGGGCCTCCCAGGTGGTCTAGTGGTTACAACGTTCGATGCAGGCCACTGGGACCGGGGTTCGATTCCCCCGGGCGCACCAGAGTCAGCTCTGGCCGGTAGTGCCACCGGGGGTGACGAGGAGGGAACCCATCAGGAAGTTCGCTGCACACAGGAGTGGCTCTGTAGTAGTGGAGTTACGGTCGACAGCCTGGCGAGTGCCATCTCGGAGGAGACGATACTTCGCCTTTGTCACTACCGGTCACAGGGCTACAGCAGCGAACTCACTATACAAGGGGGGGATTGACATGAAAAATAAAAGCTGTAATTAGCTACTAAATTGGGAGAAAATGGGAGAAAATTTGAAACAAATTCTTCAAACAAATTCAAAAAAAGTAAAATAAAAATACAACTATAAGCAGCATAATTGATTCCTTTCTTCCCTGGTGCTATTTAGGCCTGATTTACAGGCATGGGTTAAAACACTTTGAGAATGTAATCTGAATTAAACAAAGGGACCCGTACCTGCTCAATGGAGTTATCATCTGAGGGCACCCGCAAGTTCTGAAAGAGGTGGCGGTCCATGGCGTTCATGAGCAGGCTCATTCTTTCAGCACGACACTGCTCTCTCCATTCATTTCCAGTGAGTGCGTGACTCAGGATGACATCACAATTGGTCACATGATGTTCCCTTTGGAGACAGCCTCTGCACTGCTAATGCGAATGGAACAAGAGATGAAGGGCGTAGCAGGTGGTTGGGACTACAAAAACGACACAAAAAGACCAAAGTCGACTTTTGTCGTTCTCAAAATTTGATTAAACATCTTTATTCTGAGCGAAATGTAAACCAAGACAGAATGTTTGGTTGTAAGTGTCAATATCAGTCTGCCAAGTGTATCATAATGTGGCATCAATGCCTATCATCCGTCAGTTTCAATTCCTGATCCAGATTTATTTTCTCAGTGACAGTCTTCAACCACTCAATCATACTACGTAAAGCACGTACAAAGAATATATTTTTTGTCACAGAATAATTCTAAGTGCCTTGGAGGGACCAGTTGAATACGATATGATGTCTTATATTTGGAAACTTTTTTCAATATTCTTGAAATCCAAAGTTATTTCCCTTTGTGGTGATTTAATAATGTGCTTATTATTATTATTATTATTATTATTAATTAATAACAGCCTATGTTTATTTATAATTTCATGAAAGATACATTTTCCCCTCCATTCCTGAGGTTTTTTTTGTCTCGTAGATGCAGCGAACTGTTTGTTGTTTGGGGCCACATCTGGACGAGCGTCCATTTCCGTGTGGCACTGAGAAAGGGTTTGGACACAATTACTGCAGTGCACTGCTTTCAATCTGGATCCGTAACCATGACCACCTCCGAACACGTACTGATAGCACGGAACGTGCGTACATCAATCTCGCTCCGTTTAAACACTGTGTAATGTACATACAGCCATGTTACCGATGGTGGAAGAGAAATTTCATATCCTTGTCTTTCAAAAAAAAATCTCTCTCTCTCTCTCTTTGGAGCTAGGCTGCAAGAAAATAAAAAATGTGGAGCTGGGGCAAGGGGAGGCTTTGAAAATATCTTTAATTTCCCGCTGTTCTACCTGGACTGGACATCCTCAGCTCTCTCTCTCTCTCTCTCTCTCTCTCTCTCTCTCTCTCTCTCTCTCTCTCTCTCTCTCTCTCTCTCTCTCTCAGAGAAACAAGTCCTGGTACTAAAAGACAATGCCGAAATCCTGCAGTCTCCTGCATAATGAACTCTTACCACCACCACGAACACAAATACAAAATGTGCAAGTTTTTTTTCCTCTCTCTCTCTCTCTCTCTCTCTCTCTCTTCATTTTAACAGCTGCATTTGCATATCTTTATAGTCTACCAAAGAAAACAGCCCGCAGCATCAATACTCCAGATTTCTCCTCTGAAGGGGAAACAGGAGCGGGGGAGACAGTGCGAGCTGTGGTCACTCTCTGCCTCAGTGGCTGGGTCTGCCTTACCCAGAGGGCTTTGCTTCTGGCGAGGGGGCGATCGGGGGGACCGCGGTGGATCTGTGGGAGGGGGTGGGCAGGAGGAAAAGAGGCACACATCAAAATCACTTGTTTATGAACGTTTAATGGAAAAAAACACATCGTTTTTGCAACACCCCCTGAATTTGCCCAGAGGTTATATTCCCTGAACCTTGGCTGCACCCCTACCCCCACACACAGACAAATTTGACGCCCGTTCCTCAAAATGTTCTCTCTTGCTCTTAGTGGTGTGTATTTGTTGTTCGTAATGCTGCAGTACACAGGCACAATGGCACAATATCACAATATTCATAGACATTTAACATGGAAATAAGAGATGCCGGTGGAGCTTAAAGTTTTTCTGCTAATGCTGCAGTTTCAGATAGTTTGTCATGTGGCATAAGACAACATGATGGACATATTATCTTTCACATGGTCAAACCTTTACATAGCAATGGGGCACTTAAAACAGTACTATAGAAACATTGTGAAACATGCCAATTTAACAGGAGCCATGTTACTTGGGGACGTTCCCTGTGGCAAAATAAATATTGTACTGTATTTCTTTGCCACTAAATGATATCCCGGTTAGAAATATAGAGCAAGGTCCAATGAAGGCTGATAAATGGGTAATACAAATGTCGGGTTTGTGAATATGCATTCAGTACATTTTCCTTTTAATTTACACATGGATAAACATGCTTTTCCTTCATATTAAGAAATAAATATACATTTTTAAGGATGAAAGATCATTTCTAGCCAATGTTATACATTTAGACACACACACACACATATTCTGCATGTCCAGCATATATAAATATATATATTTTGTTTTTGTTTTTGTTTTTTACCCCTACATAATTTGTTAATATATAATATCTATATTTATCTATACTATATGCAACATTTATATATAGAGAAATCCTGATATACTTGAATATGTTTTCCTGCAAAAGACAATGAGGCCAAACCATATGACAAGAGTAAACTTGTTACGTTTTTGCAGAAGAGGACAGGTCCGAGATCACAGAGCATGATTCCGAAGCGCTCACCGAAAAACAAAACAGGACAGAAAAACCTCGCCACCCTACGTTTTCAAGCTCCCAGGAACCTCAGCGAAAGTGGGTTGGCCTCAATGCGCCGCTGTAACAAGGCCGCTGCTCTCGGCAGCGCAGACGGGGAGAGAGCAGCCGAGGCTGGCAAAACAAACCGCCAGCCCACAGCAGACACGACCCGATTCATCATCTCTCCGACCAAAGAGCGGCAATCTGCTTTAAGCTGAAGGTCACATTTTTCACGGGCCTCCATTACCGATGCGGATCGCACTTCTCGTGTCGTTTATTAGAGATGCGTTTATACATGCATTTATCTGTACTTTTCATCAGCGTGATTCCTTTTTAAAAGTTTGCAGTCTGTTTTAGTGTGTGTTGAATGGTGCTTTTTTGAATATATATAATGCAGGGCCCACCTCTTGGCCGATCAGTCAGATGTGAATGATGAAGAGGCTCTTCCTCTCCTCGTGCTCTGTGTGATAGATCCCTGCTGCATGCCCGTGAAATGCCACTTATCCAAAATGTTCCCCCTAACCTCATCGCTTTGCACTTAATCCACGCCAGTCATCATGGGCTCCTGTCCGTGACTTCAGAAGCGAAGGCGATGGAGGTGAATGGAGGGGAGGGTGTTTTTAATTCTCTGCTGAAAGAAGCATCACGCACACGCTCGGAGAGGCCACGTCAGTTGTTGCATTTGATCATTTTAAGAGGCCTTTCATTCCGCCCCCCCCCAAACCCACCTCCATTGCTATTCTCAAACGTGAGGCCTACACAACGTGCATGGCAAAACCAGGAAAGGCGTCCATTTTAAAATGGAGGGTCAGCAACACAAAAATGGCAGTGACAGTGATGGCATAGTGGTCCTGGGAGCCAGACTGCAGTCCAGTATGTTTCAGGTTCAAATCCTAGATTAGTGTTGTGCCCCCGTTGAAGCCCCAGACCAGTAAATATTCAGGTGTAGAAGTAAAGAATATGTAAAACAGAAGCTATGTAAGTCACCCTGGATATCAACCTGGAATCTTCTAAACAAATGAATAATGTATTAGCATGCATCTTTTTTTCTCAGTTATCTGATTGAGGTGTTGTTTGACTAATATATAATGAAGTGGCTACTGCCATTGTGAAAGGCGTAATTTCTGAGTAACCTTGGTTATTTTCTGTGTGTGTGTGCGAGAGATGCACAAGCATGCTGGTCCTGTTGTGTTCTGCTTGCTTGCGTGTCACCCGAATCTCAAACCTGTGGTGTATGGGAGATGCATTCCAGACAAAAACAATTCTTTAAGCGACGGTAACAGATTACAAAAGCCAAAAACGATGGCTTTCTTACTTGACCTTTGTCACGACATTGCATTCCAACACACACTTCTTTTCAAAAATCTCCTATACCTAATATATGGCTTAATTTCAGACAAAATGTGCTCACCACTCAGAAGGTCAGTGGGGTGGGTTGCTGAAGGTTGCTAGTGTGCTTATAATGTACACATTGGCAGTGCTTATTAATGTGTATGTGCACTGTGTCTCACACTGGACTGTTTTTCCACTGGAACAGGCCTCATTCCTGGCGGCTGGGGCAGTGTCGGTGATGGTACAGACACAGTGCTTACAGCACAGACCTCTGAAATAGGATTTATGCCCTCTACCACACGCTGGGAATCAGCTCTACAATAAGGGAGGGGCACGCAGTGTTTGCTTCGTTCAGTAATGTTATCCTACCCGCACCTTTGGCATCCCTGCTTTGACATTCAAGCAGATTACATACAATGCATATATGTGAGGAGCTCGTTCTTAATGAACACGGTGAGCATTTTACCTTCATGAAAAAACCGGGCTTCCTGCATGACCTTCGCTGCTGTTTGGGCTCTGTGACGCACCGCGGCACCAAAGCGTAATGTGAAGCCCCACAACACAGGCATCGGGTGACCTCATACACTGTGATCATGCAAATCAGACCGCTGTCTTTTTCTTTCTCTCGCGCTCTCCACGGACCGGGTTGGTTTCGATGAAAAAAGGCCGCTTCCTGTGTTGCCAGCGGGGGTCGAACCGGAGCTCGAGCCTTGGGGGGGGGTCTATATCTACACACCCCGCTCATAGATGTGGTGACGCCACCATCCGCAGGCTACAGAACAGGGGCGGGCCCTGAAAGGAGAGAGAAGCACAAAGGCCAGAGACGTGCCGTCCGGATCGAGCAGGCGCAGGAAAATAAAGACGTGTGCGAAATTGTTTCGTGCATTTAGCCATTTGCAAATGGATGCTGGATGTGAGAGAGGGGGAGAGAGCCATAGGTTTCCCCCTCCCCTCGCCGTGCACATAAAGAACACACAAATCGCTCTTTACTGCCACAAACACAAATGTGAACGGCACACGTGAAGGCAATAACACCTTGTCTAATACCGTGCACGCCACAGACAGGTGTGAGAAGACATTGACTCCGGCAACCAACAATACACACTGACTTTTTAACACAACATGAAATCATCCTCAGTAATAATCATGCCATCCATTCCATATATCTAAACCAGCAAAATAATCTTAAATATGCCAGCCTCTTTGTGTAATACAAAAACGTATGTATGTTTTTTGCATGGTTTTTGATTTTAGTGAAGAGAATATATTCAGGCTTGCTGCTTCTCCTTTCACGTGTGATCGCATGTCACATAAAGGTTGTAGGCATAGATCAAAATGAAGTCTGTATTTGTAAAGTGCGAGATGTGTTCGAGGTGGATTGAAACAGTGGGTCGCGCGCGCCGCGCGTATATCCCTCTCGCTTCGCTCGCACGCTACGGTACGGCAGGTGCAGATCTCTGCAGTGTCTCTGTGCGCGGATACCTTCACGCGCTGAAAAAGGAGGATTTCGCCTTTACATTCACACAGTGCGGTGAGGCCATCATTTCTCCCTGATTGGAATGAAAGCAGGAACAGGGAATTTGTGTTACAATGCAGGGCTATAAGGACTGTAACCCCCCATTTCCTTCATGAATACCAAACAGCAGGGCCTGTTATAACAAAGCCACACATAAGAAAAATTACAGCTCTATTATTTTATTTGCATTACCTGTAATGGGCAGCGTATTGTTCTGAGTATTTATTGCTGCGTCACAGCCTGCTTTGCTGTAAACATACGCTGATTTATGGAGCAGGCAGCTTGTGCTGTGTTTTATTCTCACTAAATCATGCGCAATTGTTCTGTGCAAGTTGTAAAATATATATATATATATTTTATGTTTCCCCTCACTCCATCACGGTACAAGACTTGCCTTTGTTTAAAATAAACTATTGGATTAATAGATCATTCCAGCCAATTATTTTGCGTTTCAGGGGGCGCAAGGCCAAGAGGGTAGGCGTGGCGTGGCATGTCTTCATCCGAGTCCAGTCCAGCTCAGTTGTGTCCAAGTGTGGTTGTGCGAGCATACCAGAGACTGGGGTTTTTTTTTACACTGTATTTATCATGGCTGATCATGGTGGTTCATATTCAATGTGTTCAAAATATATTGTTTATTTTGTATTAACTACTTTTTCTGTAACATTTAACTGAATTTTATATATTGTGTTTTAGGGTCTATACACCACCCTCTAAAAGGTAGATGGTAGTGGCGCGTCTCATGCAACTATGAAATCCTTAGGGTGCAGTATTTTAATCCACCTGTATTAACGGTATTTATCTGATGAAGGCCCAAGGGTCGAAATGTTAACCAGCATGCATGGTTAAATAAACCATTATACTTTATTTTGGGAGTTTCTAGTTTAATAAGTTTAAATTCTAGCGTACCCAAGACTGTCCCTCCATCTGACCCCAATGGGAGAGTTGCTGTATGTGTGTGTGTGTGTGTGTGTGTGTGTGTGTGTGTGTGTGTGTGTGTGTGTGTGTGTGTGTGTGTGTGTGTGTGTGTGCGTGTGTTTGTGCGTGCGTGGTGTTAGTGTATGTGGATGCCCATGTGTGTACCTGCATAAATACATACCAGAGACTGTGTATGTATTCATGACCATGTGTGTGTCTCTCCACCTGACCCCAATGGGAGAGAGTCCCTGTGTGTGTGTGCATGTGTACGCTAAAAAGTCCCCAAGTTATGTGCATTGAGTTGAGTTGACGCGTCTCTATATCTGAACCTAATTGACACTAGAGAGTAGCTGTGTGTGTGTGTGTGTGTGTGTGTGACTGTTTGTCTGTACCAATACAGACTGAAAAATCACTGTCGTGTGCAGGATTGTGAAAGTCTCTGCATGTGAATCCAACAGATACCGCAGAGTAGCAACGTGCGTGTTTAGGTGTGTGTGCGGTTGCATTTGTTCGTATACTCTGGATTCTCTTTCTGGACCAAATACATAAGGGGGTGATTGTGATTGTTTCTATCTTAACCTAGCTCATCGTGTAGAGTGGCTTTTCTGGGCCACCTTTCTGCGTCTGTTTCAATCCCAGCTCTACAAAGCATGTGTGACTGCGCTGAGGGTCACTCTGCACAATGACAACGTTTCAGAAAGTAGAATGGTGCGGATATTTCTAACCCGTTTTTTTACCATGGGAATCAAAAGCAAAAAAATAAAAATAAAAAGGAGCAGGGAGGGTTACTTCAAGTGTTCGGTTCCTCTGTGATCCAATTTTATTGGGATTTGGTGTGATTTGTGCCGTGATTCTCCAGGGAAATAAATACTTTGATTAATGTAATCCTGGGCACGGAGGGCCAGGAGCCCCTATCCCGGGGGAATCGGCCCTGTTTGACAAACAAAAACAGAGCAGCGACTATTGCAATCTGCACAGCCCTCCACCCACACCACAGCTACCTCTCGCAAAAATAATGGGTCCTGGTCCCTCTCTCTTTCCCTCTCTGGCCTCCTCACCAGTAGCCCTCTCCGTTCCAGTTCATACCTACAGGAGGCAGTCTCCAAACTTTGTGCTGCACCATGGAAAATAATTATCATAACAAATCTGTAATATATTTGTGCATAAATGCTTATATGTGCATGTTTTATATTTGCATAATTGACAATTAAGTGAGGGTTTTTTTTTCTGTACCACTCACTTCTAATGTCACACTTAGAGTGTGTTTATTAAGGACATATATTAAGTGGTGCATGGTAGATAAGCTACATGTATCCATTCTTAGCAAACAACCACACATGAAACGAATCAACTCTGACAGACTACATTTTACTCTGAGAGAGTGTATCCCTTTTAGACCCGTATAAATGCTGTCGGAGTTGAATTAGCATTGTGCATTTTACTCTGCACATTTCCTTAAATGAGCTATTGGTCATACCACTACAGTGAGGAGCTCACAGTCACACAGAAGGCTCAGTCAACAGTATGCCCATCCACCGCGGTGGGTCAGCGTGGAAGATGAAGCGTCCTAAAGACTACTTTATCATGTCCGCACCACTGATATTCACTGCAGCACACACCAAGCTGCAGTAGTTGAAATGTCTATGAAATGTCTGCGCCTACAATACACATTGGATTCTTCAAGGAGACACTTTTTGTTTATCTTTTTTGCCCCTATCCAGGCGCCCATTAAAAGCAAATTATGATATTTACATTGATTTCCAATAAGAATAAAAAACAAGAAAGAAAAGTAATCAATATGGGGTAGCTGACATGTTTATGAATAATGGAGGATTTAACATCATAGGAGAGCAGAAATCTCACACAAGCATTTTTCTAAGTAAATTACGCGCTGTACTTCGCATCATGCTTTGAACATCACTGTTCAGGGAGAGTGATGGGCCAGTAGATACATACTGTCAAAAATGAAACACTTTGACTTTCTAAATTCAGACTCAAAGACTGTATCACTGCAAGTGATTTCTCCCTTACACACACACACACACACACACACACACACACACACACACACAACAGCCTATACAAACGTGCGTTGATTTGAATTAAGATATTTTGATATGCCAAACACATTGTCAAAATTGAGATTCCTGATTATGCATGCAAAATTCCCTATGCCATTTTAATTAATAGAGTACATTATCCTTAAAATGTTCGAAGTTATAATCTAAATCAATTTCATTAGGCCAGCCGTGAACACAGAACACATGTTATTAACGTGTTTTCTGATTAGCATATATGTGGAGCAAGTGAACAGGAGGAATTACACGTTCTGTAAGTGTAATTAAAACTTGTGTGCCAGTAATTAAATTTCAAAAAATGTAATAACAGGCTAACTTTATCAGAGAATCCAAGTAATTAATTTTATTTTACCTAGGTATAGCCCTTAATCTCAACGCCAGGCTTCAACCATAGCAATAAATCCATGACAACGCAGGCCAAACAGCTAAGAAAAATTGAAACAATAACGCGCGGCGTGTGTATTGCATCCAGTGTTTTAAATGTAATGCAAGCGTATGGAAGGAAGTGGCACGCGATAATCGTTCTCTCCCCCCTCTCTGTAATGACGTGCTGACTGTGAGACACAAGGCTAGTCTTGCTTCATCAATTGTCATCTCTCTCCTCTTAGATTCCACTTGCGTTAAGCGCCCTTTGTAGAACTGCGTTATTTTTAGTAATCAAAGAAAGCACATGTAGGCTACGTTTATTTTTAGATCTACAAAAATGTTTTTAAAATGTTGTTTTCAAAAACAGTCGTTTATAGGCCTAATATATGTTCAGTGTATACTTGTGAAAGCACTGATTGTAATTAGGCTATGCACGTCAATATTGGAAATTAGATTGCAGGCCTATGCATTATAGTTGAACGCAGGCTGAGGAACAAAAAATACCTATGGGGTTATAGATTATAGCTGTGACACGGGTTCGGTTTGTATCATTCCAGATCGAGTGCTACGCAAAGTTTATAAAAAATAAATAAATAAATGAACTTGTTTGAGATAACTCCATACACTAGCTTCAGTTCGTGTTGTTGTTCAGTACTTGCCTGAACAGTGACATTTTTTAATTCATTAATTTCCCAGTGCTTCGATGTTTCTAAGAGTTATCAAAGAGGTGAAGCTACAAGGCACACGGTGCATTTAATTACAGCTGAAAATAAATATGTACACATATATAACTAATTTACTCGCTACTCAAATATCATCATCATCATCCTCGTCATTGTTGCTGCTGGTGCTATTGTTTTTGTTAAGAGGTAGTTAAGTGTTAGCTACCAGGCTAACACTACTTCAACGACTAGTTGCTACTACAACTACTAGTAGTAAAACTCATTGTGGCAGTAACCTATGAGTAAAACGTGCAGTAGTACTAGGCTAGTCGGTGGCTAATAATATTTATAACGTCAACAGTAGCGGGTTTTCATTTGCTTCACCTTGCTTTGGAAGTTTACAGCGCATTTTCTGCTTATTATTTAAATGACTGCTCAAGCATGTACAACCCGCGTGACATTAGCAATTCCTACATAGCTTAGAGTAGGTTTGGTTGCAATAAACATTACCATTTCAAGAAGTAAATAGGACAAGAACGCCCATTAGTTACTAAAAAACGACTTCAAAATATTGCTCTTCCAAATATCCCAAGAACACATCTAGAACTGCATTACAGACCTGCGAAAGTAACCTAGCGAAGCGCATTCACAGTAACTAAACAAATACAGTATTTAATTGATTCATAATGCATGATTTGATATGGAGGATTTTGTTAATGAACCAGCAGAATTTGCAAAGACATTTTATAGGTTTTTTTTTGCGTTAAGCCTATATCTTCCCCTTTTTTCCAAGAGATGTGTATGTTTTTGTCCATGCATGTTGCAGCCTATATTGGCATTATTTATACTGTAGCTCAGATGTAAAATTAGCCTCGGAGTTGGAAGTCCTTTACAAAGACCTAAATAAACAGAAACGTACATAACGGTGCATTCATTCATTATTGTATTGATTTTCTTTTTACTTTTTTCCAATAGAATAATTGTATATTTTTCTCCATTGTAGGCCTAATATACTGTACCCTTTGCACAAAAGTGTTAACCAACCTTAAAAGGCACTTAAACACGCGGAATAACTTTTACAAGCAATACTGCTTTAAAATAGCATTCCACTTCAAAATCACAATTTATTCAAATGGACATACGTTTAAAACACTTTGGCTACATATATGTAAACTCATTTTCCTTTAGTGCTGCAATATCATTTTGGGAAGGGTGAATCGCGTTGTTTATATAAGTATTTATTTTCTAAACTAAAAATATGTATGTAGATTGTACAATGTGGTGTAGTGGACGTTATCTGTTTATATTCATGTCTCTTTCAAAAAGCAAATAACAGAATGTCATAAATTGCACAATGCTGCCATTACTACTTACCAAAGTTGGGAGCACAAGTAAGCGCGACCCCTGCTGGTCACAAAATATTCCCAAAATCCACTCTAACAGTAGATTATTAAAAGGTTTTCTAAAAGGAGCTTGCATAAATGTATATATTACTACATCTGCAACGAGACGAATTGATTCCTAATTGTAATATGACCAAGACATTTAGGATAAATGTACTTCTAATAGACAGGCGCGAGTTTGGTTGGTTAGTTTGGATGTCTGCAAGATCATCTTGGCTTCTCCGGGAGTCCTTTCATCTCGACTCCAGTGCACAAACATATAGCTTAATGCGACTAGTGTTCCCTCTTTTATTCGGCTCACCATGGCAACCGAAATGCTGGGTTCAGAAATGTTTCCTCATCAATGAAACAAACGATCTTCTCGGGGCTGCGCGAGGTGGCATCTGCGCCAAAGAGGGCACACAAAGTTAACCCGTGAGAAAAACCGAGAAAGTGAACAAACTCAAAATCAACTACAAAGTGTCCGCCCAGCGCGTGGGCAAACAAACAAAAAATTTGACAACTTCTGAGATTATCTTGTTCAACTATAAGGTAACTAAGTACATCATATAGGTTACTTTGTTAGAGACCATTATTAATCGTTTAAAATATGTCCACTAAGACAGAAGCACAATTACAACAATAAGCTCCCTCCGCTTATCTGTTGTCGTCTAAGTAAAGTCCCTTGTGGTTATTTTAGTGTCCTCGAGCTCTGCAATAAATGAACAACAGTATACTATGTGTTTTAATATGTGGTTAGGCTATCCTATGTGTAGACTATCTATTATCTTTGATGCATTGAATTATTTACTGAATGCAAGTACCTCCAGTACTAACTGCAATTGTAAATGTTCCACTTAAATGTTAACTTAGAATAGCTACCATCTTAATGAGGCCTGGTGGTCAAAATGAGAAATTATGTAGATTGGTATTTTTAGCAGTAGGTGTACGGTTATTTTGGTTGGTTTGGTTATGAAACTTCTAAACAAAGTCGAAGAACAGCAGTGAGGAATCAATATATGTAAACGACTTGAAATCCACTTGTAAGCGACTCCTCCGGAGAATGCAACCGAATGGTGCCCTGCGAAGACGTGATTGATTGCGCTTTCTCCAGTGGACATTCACTACAAAACTGCTCTGCTCAACCGTCTGTTCGCTATTTATAAACCCGAGGCTTCAAGCGAAAGCCAACATAAAGCATATATTGATTTTTAGTTTGGAATACACACACACACACACACACACACACACACACACACACATATATATATATATATATATATACATGCACACAAACATGCATCATATGTACTATTGTAATGTAAAATATGCATTGTATCACTGTATAGTAATGTTTGAGTATTGATTAATAATATGTTATTATGTATTATCATTGCCTTAAAATGTTGCTATCAACACATTCCCTTGCTCTATAGCGTTTATATTTCCCCTTGTTCAGCCCGCAGCCCGTAAGGACAAGATATGAAATCCAAAGTAATATGCGCACTTACCATCTGTAAATCCCCGAATACTCAGGAAAACGGCAAGTATTCATTTTCTATTTAGCTTAAATTAATGACTGGATTTCTCTGGCTACCCTCCTTCGAAACGGTCCGTCCTAAGATTTTCCTTTCCTCTGACACAACTGAGCTGAGCTCTCCTTGGCTCCGCTATTATTTTCACTAAAATATATGAAAATTTATGCAAATGAAAATCAGCACTAACTGTTCGTCTCTTGTTATACTTGGGGATTTTTTTCCTTTCTTTTTTGCATACAAAACAAATGAACCCCACAGCAGGGAACGCGGGGACCCTACAAAATAAACAAATAAATAAATAAGCATTGCATCACTTTAATGGAGAATACATCTGCAAGGCAAAACTTGAAAAGTGGACATTAAATTAAAAAAAGGTTTTCTTTCCCTTTTTACTGTTTTGGAAGAAAACTGATTTCTCCTTTCCACAGCCTCGCTCACGTTTCAAGCGACCGCATGAGACGTTCTTTGAAAGGGCGCACTGTGAAATGCATATCGGTAATTTAGAGAAAACCCTCACTCTATATTAATGAAAAGATGGCCCCATGGCACCGGCTCTATCCTCTCTATTTAATGTACACAAATCCACGAGACCCACTAGGTTTTTTCAGCCGGATTCAAATTAAATCTGCTGGAAAGAAAAACATGGGATTTCGGCGAGTGCTGTAACGAGGCACTCGGATTTATCTACGTTTTTATTCAATGAAATGTGTGTTATATCCGCGTTAGAAACTCATGGACATTTTGAAATAATAAATTGTTAGGATTACAATGGAAAGGGTCACATTACCATGATCCGCCTAACCCTAAGTTTGGTTTGCTGTATTTTTAACTCAGTACACAAGAAGTGCGGATGTTTCCCTGACGCGCAAACACAATCTTCATTGCGTCCTATGTATATTGTGTGCGCCCTCACGCCCGCCTGTGCATCACGCGAATGCAGCATGCTTCAGCGGGGAATGGGTCTAGCCCGAAAGCGTATTTGGCATTCATTTACAGCTCTGGATCAATCCATAAGTTGTGGGGGTATACTGACAGGACGCTACCTTTCTTGGGCAACATTTGAGACCAAAAAAAAGTTTTATTTCTAGTTTTGGCGTGACAGTCGTAGGTTGAGTTACCCAGAGATAAAGCTGGGCTTTTCCCCTGTAAATCCCCAAGGGACTGCTCAATTTGCCCTTGTTTTGGTTGCCACTTTCTCTTTTTCCGTGGTTCAGCGAGGTTGCCTGTGCGCTGCGTTTCCGCTTGGAAGCATCTCTCAAACTCCTCGCGTTCTGTTAACTCCTCAGAATCCGAGCCTTTTATGCAGAGCATTAACGTTGTGCACGGTGGATGGGGACGTCTGAATCAATACCTTTGTATTATTATGTACCGTTAATGCCATCACAGCTGTCTTTATATTTACAGTTCATAGAAATGAATGACTAGTGAAATAATTCATGTATTAAGTAAACAGTGCATAATATATGCAAATAATAATAATAATAATAATAATAATAATAATAATAACATCCTAAGGCATACACATGTGCAATCCGTTGGCAGGTCAATAATTATGAAACACATTCCCATTTTTCACACTTGACTCCTTATCCTTTCCCACCAAGCTTGGAGCCTACTCTTTGTGCATTGTCTTTCTACCACAAACACGTTCGTCATCATGCCATAGCAAGACATTCCATCTATATGCTATGTCTCTTGTGATTCTGCGAGGTGGTGGCAAGGTTATGTTTACTTGTGAATAAATAATTTCCTTCCGATGTAAACATTGCAAATGTAATGATTTTGGTTAATCATATAGGTTGTATGAATTAGTTATTTTGTTTTGTTTTGTTTTTTTATGACCGCCTTGGTTGCTCCGGCTTTCCCTCGCAGTTTATGAAGAGTTAAAGGATCCGGGGCATATTGCCCCTGCTCTACTGATTTTTTTTCTTCTTTTTATTTATTTATTTTTTCCACATTTATATATTTATTTATTTTTGACTAAATTAAAAACCAACCAATTGGAACGGCCGGAAGGGGGGGTATGGTCGCCTGAAGCTGGGCTTTCTAGACCTGCCAATCGCGCGGCTGGTATCCAATCACCGGGAGTCTTGCACTCGACTTCCTCCTATTTGGGGGAAAGATGTGGACGGTGTGCGCACGCTTGGCAAAGGGTAAACATTCGTGTGTCCCCGAGCTTTGAGGGAGGGACGGAGAGAACTGTCAGAGAGAAAGAGGGGGAGAACGAGCGAGCGAATGAGAGAGAAAGCTTGCAACCATCACCGCGCACTGCAATACCGGATTGTACTTCAGATGGAGTTAGTGGGGTTTGCAGCTTTAAATACATCAAAACAGAACAAAGAGAACGCGTCTCCAGCACTATAAAAGAACGAGCTATAGAAAGGAAAAAAGGAAAAATCTTGGCGGCTAAATTGCAAAAGAGCTAAGGATCCTTCGTCGATATCCTTTTTTTCTTTCATTCAACAAGGAGGAACTTCAAAAAGGATTCCGTTTATTTGGGTGGAGGGTGCAAAAAGCTGCATGGCCACTAAAAGTTTGCAGAAGGCAAACTTTTTTTCATAACCCTGATTTTATTATCAAATTTGAAAACAAACTTTTCTAAAAGACTGGTCGGGGTATCACAAGGCTTTTAAGTGCCGGCTTTTATCAACGTGGATTTGTTTTCTTCTTCTTCACGTTTAATACGTATTCATATTGCTTCTTAAATATATGATTTTTTTTTTTCCAAGCAAACCGAGCGGATTTGACAGATTCTTTGTTTTCCGTCCTCCGTTTTTGGTTTTCAATTAAACAAGTACATGGTATGAGCCAGACTACTACGCAGACTTTTAAAGTTTGAATAATTCATGGATTAGAATTTGCCTGCTTGCTTGAAAAAAAGTTAGATAAAACGAGGGAGGGAGGATAATCAACAGTCATATTTATAAGGGTTAACGGAATGGCCACAGCGGCTTCCAACCCCTATCTGGCCAGCAATAGTATCCTATCGTCGGGCTCGATCGTGCATTCTGACTCTGGAGGTGGTATGCAGCCAGGCAGCGCTGCCGTTACCTCGGTGTCTGGCGGGTACAGGGGAGATCCCACAGTAAAGATGGTGCAGAGCGACTTCATGCAGGGTGCCATGGCGGCGAGCAACGGGGGGCATATGCTGAGCCATGCCCATCAGTGGGTGACATCCCTGCCCCACGCCGCCGCTGCTGCAGCTGCGGCCGCCGTGGCAGCAGCAGAAGCCGGGTCCCCCTGGTCCTCCAGTCCCGTTGGCATGACGGGCAGCCCTCAGCAACAGGACGTCAAAAACAATTCGGGCAGGGACGATCTACACACGGGCACCGCGCTGCATCACAGGCCCCCACATCTCGGTTCCCACCAGACACACCCAGGAGCTTGGGGTGGTACCACTGCGGCTCACATCCCCTCGATAGCGGGCGGACAGCAGCAGCAACAGTCGCTGATTTATTCCCAGCCTGGAGGTTTCACCGTCAACGGGATGCTGAGTCCGCCGGGGAGTCAGAGCTTAGTGCACCCGAGTTTGGTGCGAGGGGACACCCCGGAGCTGGACCACGGAAGCCACCACCACCATCACCACCACCAGCATCAGCACCATCAGCAGCAGCACCACGGCGGCGTGAGCAGCCACGACCCGCACTCGACGAGGACACGCCGACGTCCGACGACCTGGAGCAGTTCGCCAAGCAGTTCAAGCAGCGCCGGATCAAACTGGGCTTCACCCAGGCTGACGTCGGCTTGGCGTTGGGTACCCTGTACGGGAACGTCTTCTCGCAGACCACGATCTGCAGGTTCGAAGCGCTCCAGCTGAGCTTCAAGAACATGTGCAAGCTGAAGCCATTATTAAACAAATGGCTGGAGGAGGCGGATTCGTCCACCGGCAGTCCCACCAGCATCGACAAGATAGCGGCGCAAGGCAGGAAGCGAAAGAAGCGCACCTCAATCGAAGTGAGCGTGAAGGGGGCTTTGGAAAGTCACTTCTTGAAATGTCCAAAACCGTCAGCCCAGGAGATCACGTCTCTGGCGGACAGCCTGCAGCTGGAGAAAGAAGTGGTCAGAGTGTGGTTTTGCAATCGCAGGCAGAAAGAGAAAAGGATGACGCCGCCGGGAGTTCCGCAGACGCCGGAGGATGTGTACTCTCAGGTCGGCAATGTGAGTGCAGATACGCCGCCCCCCGCCATGGACTGCAAACGAATGTTCAGTGAGACATAGAACAGCACACAAGCCTAAAAAATGTTTTATATGTGATTTATCTGGTAGGCCACAGACTATCAACAAGATAGAGAAAAGAGAAAAAAAAACCATTTTTGATACTGTGATTGTGAGGGAATATAAATGACTGCAGATGTGTTTTATATTTTTTACCAGAAAAATCAAGAACATCCCTCCCCAACCCCACCCCAGAAACGCAACGATAACCTGCACCCAGGCCCTCAAATGTCTTAACCTAAAAGGTTCTGTCTGCTCTTTCTTTCAGGGACATTTTTTAGTAGATTACTTAAAAGATGCGAGTGTAACTGGGCCGAGTGAACCGAGCGACCAGAGGGTGACAACCACAAGTTCGTTCCATCAGGTAATTTTGGCGCACTAACAACATCAACACGAGAAAAACTAAAACAAACCCAAGTGTAAGAAATGACTATATTTCAATTTCACCTTCTATTTACCGTGTAATTGGTGTGTTTTGAGACAACAGAAGCAGGCATTACGTATTAAACAAAAAAGGGACTTAAAATCCAAGCCTACAAAGACGAAATTGTACGGCAACAAAGCGAAGAAGAGTGGAATCCACGACGCTTCGAACATATTGTACCAAGAGGACCGCATGGTTTAATATTTCAAACAAAAAGGAATTGAGTACACCCCCCAAAAAAAAAAAAAAGAAAGAAAGAAAAAAACTCCTTATGACTCTTTGCTCCGTCTGATCTGAAAGATCGCATCTTTTGAAAAGTGTCTTTTATTTTGTGGACCGACTCCCTTAAATGGATTTTTTTAAAAGAACAAAAAAGTGGGGAAAAAACAATAAATGACTGAATATCTGCTACTGCACTTATTTTAAATTTTCCTCTCCGAAAATCCGTTGCCAAGCGTGACTGAATGGGTGCTCCGGATGTAACTATGATCATGCTGCCATTTCCAAGCAGTGTTCTTTGGTAGGTTTTAATAATCAGACTGTAAAGCCGGCAATATAGATTCCTTAGATCAGATGCTGATCTGAATGATTTACTTTATATTTTTCATCAAAATGACTTGTTTTAATATTTTTATTGGGGATAACTCTGGACTGTTCCAAACGGTAATTTATTTTTCTTCCCAAGAACTTGTATGATGTTTTTTCTTTCCTGTTTTCCCGTTGTTGTCCTTATTCGTTTTGTTTCATTTTGTATTATTATTTTTTTAAAAGGAGCACAAAATCAACAGACGCTGACATGGACAGTTGTTAGGTAATAAGGGTATATTTTGATGTGATAATTTGATTGTAATTTAATTTCAGTAGTGATTCCGTCAGAGATGATTGAGAACAATAAATTTGTTAGAATGAAATAACGTGGTTGTGTGTTACATGTGATAGCTCAGATTTATATTTTATATTTTCAGGTAAGAATTACACAGAAGAATGTGTTTAGTGCCATTTCTAGTAAATGGCTATGAAAGAGTGTGTTTACCAAGTGTTATTATTTGAAACAAGGTTCGGTTTTATGCTAAGGATTTTCATTTTTGACCCCATGACCTTTTTTTCTTTTTCCTTTTTGGTGAGTAAAAATATAAGCCATAAATGCTGTGCGCGTAAAACCAAATCAACCAATCAAAAACATTTTTCCCGAAATATGCTGTTTAGTATATTATATGCAATGTGTAGGCTACATATATTTTCATAATCTGAAAACATCTGTCCATTTTACCAATAAAAACATGATAATATTGGGCTTAACAATTACTGGCTATTTCAAAGGGCCCTAAAATGTCTTCGAAGACACGTGGATTATTCCTATGAGCCAATTTCTTTTTTTAATCAAAAGGCTACTCGCGCTATTTTTGATCATTTATTTTTTTGAATAACAAAGTTCATTCGGCTTTGAATAGGCCGACATATAGGCCGTTTATATCTTTAATAAATATGTAGGCCTGCTCAACAAACGTGCAACTGCCTCGGTTGCACAGACGTTGGGTTCATCCTTTGTTTGATGTCAGTATTAGGATCGTTGTTTCAAGTAGTCCTTTCCTAAGCATATTTATTTTGCGCAAACTTAAAGCAAATACAATTTTGAAGAGTTCTCCATATAATACTGTGTGGTACTGCAATGATAATTGTGCGTCCAATAGCTGTTATAAGGAATTAACAATAGGCTACATCGGCACCACGGTCTTGTGTAAAACTTTTTTTCTTTGTGTGTGTGTGCGCGCGCGCGCGTGCGTGTGTATTCGTGGAGGTAGATGTTCGTAAAAGTAGAAAAAGGTAATAATATTGTTTGTCCCGATTCTCGAGTTAACGTTATTGTGTGATTGTTACAATGACTGTGTGCACTCACAGACCAGTACTATTGCCTTTATATAGACTGGAGTTGGGTTCTTGTTTTTGTCTGCGCTGCAGGACAGGCTGCGATAGTCCATCCATACACCTTGTACGTGAAAGTTTCCCACGTCTTGCAACTCCGTTACTTCCAAATTCAGTATCCGCACATTCGATAACCATCGGATAATATGAACCCCGAGAGTTCGGGGTCAGAGTCACCTTTCATTTCAACATTGAAGTCCCTTCCGTTGTCTGCATACTCCCCGGCCCATTATCGCTATCCATTGTTATTTTTACTGGCCCATTCCCCTGTTTAAATGTTCTTTGTCAGCTTCTAGGTCAATATTATTTATTTTTCCAAAAGCCAAATTAGCTATGGCTTCCGTTCATTTTTTTGCGCTAGCCTGTATAGCCTACTGTGTAGGTACCTTCACGCTGTGATAGTGTCTGCCATTGTTATTGTAAACACTGCGCGCGCGGTTTATGGCGTGTAAGCTGACGTCTCGTGGGCAATGCTGCAGAGAGCGATTTGTTTGGTTGACTGGAACGTTGTGAGATTCAGATTTTGTTATTATTATTATTATTATTACTATTATTGTTTGTTTGTTAGATTTTTTACTATCGACTGTGAGGTGGATACATATTTTTCAGTAATATACATATGGGAGGTGAATTAATCATATAGTGTGTACATGCTTAGGGTATCTTATTTTGGGTTGTATCAATAACCGAAAACTAATGCAGAAAGCATCGCATATGTTTGTAGGCTTTTTAAAAGGTATTTCTTAAATAGATCTTACATCGTATGGACGATTCTGCGTTTGAGCGCTGGATGGCTCACTGAAACGGGTGACGTCAGAGGGAGGGTTGTCTGAAGCATTTGGTCAACACAGTGGCTATGCCAGAGTTGGCTCACGAGCGATCAAATGCAAGTTTAATCCATTTGTATGTAGCCGTGTGTTAATTCCAGAGTGTCTACATTGACTAAGGTATATATATATTATCCGAATTGCATATATTGAATACAACTTTTTTTTTTATTCAAGCGACGTAGACCTACTCTTGACATTTATATTGTGAGAGTACTCTCTAAGCCTAGGCCCATTAAACACACTGAAACATATACTTTATTGTGTTATTTTTAGTTATCACTGATCAGATGTCAAAACTATTCTTTATTTAGATGTGTGCGCAATATGGAGGTATATATGTAGCCTATTCATAGATGAGTTTGTAGCCATTCTGTGTTCTGTGGGCAGTGGGTAAATGTTTTTCGTTGATTGCTTTTACATTAATCTACATTTTATTTTTAGTTTTAGGGGGTCAAGATTTTACCCTGGTCGCAAGGCTTGCGCGAGCTGCTGCTTACCCAATAGCTTTCTCTTGTGGTGACTATTCAGCACATAAATGCACAATCCCTTTCTCAAAGATTTAAATTTCGCGGATGATTTACCATACACTGGTTGCTTAGCAACTGAATTCAACCAGCGCTACAAGAATATGCATCGCGTTTCTAGGTTCTCATTAATAAAGATGCCAGTCAGACACACACACTGGTTTTGGATCATTCTAATTAGAGGAATCCCAAACCTGAAGTAGAGCACGTTTTGTAATTACTCTAAGATTCAGGTGGAGACGAAAACATATGTCAATTCAGCTATGTTAAAAGTAGGCTATAGGCCGACTTTGGAGTTACCCACATCTTGTGATAAAGTGTAGGCTATATTATTCTTGCTATTCTACAAGGCCAGTAGTGTGATCCTGAACATAGAATGCACTTGCAAGTTATCTGCTGTCGAAAACACAAATTTATTATAACGAATACTAGGGCATGCATGCATCCCTAAAATTTTGCTTGAGCAAGACTTGAGCTCAATCACGAAGAGTGATTTATAAATATTAATTAAATAATTGATTAATGCGGACCGACATTTTATATTGTATGTTTAATAAGAAATAGGCCTAACAGTTTTTCATGCAATAGGCCTACAGTTGCTACTCTGGGCCTGTTCTGGCCGGCGGGACAATCAGAACGATAACGCAGCTATTCAATGATTTCTTCTTGTGAAGTAGAAACAGACGCATGCAAGAGTACAAGAATAATAAAGTTTTAAATTGTTTGGTTCGGGGACGAGGTGCCTCTAACGACCACGCGCACGTTGATTGTCCTCAGTGCTCTAAAATCCTTTCGATAGGGCAATGCTCAAAATAATATGTTATTAATTGTAGGCTACTTGTTGTCCCCTTAAATGTAGCCTGCACACCCGTTCTCGTGTTAAATGTAGCCACACACTCTTTCACGTGTTAGTTCTGGAAATGTTTAGCCTGTACTTTAAATCACATCACATCCAAAGTCTGTGGAAACGATTAATTTAACTCGTGAATGATTCTTCTAAAAGAAATGCCCATGCCGACGATGTATTTGTTAGTGAGCTCGATAAACCCTATATGTTTTTAAATTGTTTCTGTGGTGGATTACGAATCGTTTTAAGTAGCTTAATGATTTATTCCATAAAGTTGTTTTTTGCACACTATTTTTCACGTTGATTATACGGGAGCACTTAAATAGCGCTTGTATTGTAAGTGTGCATCATTACTTTGCTGATAGCTAAATCTTTGCGCTCTTTCGTGGACAGTTTAATCACAGCACTGGCATGAGCCTGTTCCCTGTCACTAGAGAGATTATTAGAATGAACTATTTATCCAATAGGAAACGTATTAAGTGTTATTTCTGTAGCTACGTAAACGGAATATGACGTTGATAACCGATAGCTGGGAAGTAGTGTTTTATGACTTTTCACGGTTATCACATATTTTTGAATGGAGGATTCCTGTTCGGATTATTCCCCTTATTCTAGAGTCACTGGAATAAACAACATTGACATAAACACAATATTACCTAAAACGATACAATACAAACGAGCCTCGTGAAAACATCATAATTGCAAGTGTAAAAGCTTGCGTTCGCCCTTTCATGGATCAATCAAACTACCAGTGAATGGTTTCCTGATATTTTCTAGTGACAACAGATATGTCAGGAGCTGCACTACATTTCTGTTATTTTTAAATCACATTGACACATAAATTCAACGCCCAATATGTGTCAGTTTGATTGCAATATTTAATGTAATTGGCAACACAGGGAAACCTAGCTGTTGGCATTTCTTTATGCACTGTGATGAGAAGTAGTATAGCACAACTTTTGTGTAAATTACTTAATGATTCGTATGTTTCGAATACCGTAGCCTACAAATTATTTGAATCTACTTGATATTATCACCAAAGTTGGATCGTATATTATTTTATTAACTGATTTTATTATAAATACGTAGCCTAATAGATGCAAAACTTTGATAAAAGATCAGTTGTCAGTTCATTTCAGTTCAAGAAGTCAGTTGACAAGAATTTGGACATGCACAGTGAAATAGATGTCATTATCAAGAACATCCACCACTAGTACAACAACAATAACAACAACAGTGTAGTGGGAATAACAATAATAATAATAATAATTTAAAATGCATCTCCAAATGCAAATTTAGTCTTACTTCCGAAAATTAAAGGAATTGATTTAATAATCAAAAGTAAACACAGTGCAAATATTGTTTTAATTGATGTCAATAATTCAGTGTCCAAATATTCTTATTCTTATTCTTATTCTTATTCAACTTTCGTAGTTTTAAACGATGTCTACATGCAACTTTGTATTCATTCATTTATTTGATTATTAAATTGAAGGTTTTTTTTAATTAAACGTACATTGTGCTATAAATAATATATTTTGCTGTGCTGTGGTTGTCCTTATAAGTCATCTGGTGCGATTAAATAGCTAATAATAATAATACATAATAAATCAAAATAAGATGTAGTGTTTGTCGTTCCACCCAGAATAAGTTTGAAAATGTTTAATATAGTGTAGTAAAAACGTCTAAAACATATTTAACATGTCCTATGCGTTTTGCAGTGTTTGAACGTCTAATGGTTCATTCCTTTTACTGATAGCCCTACGTATGCGCAATTTAAATCTGTAGGTATGTTCACCACAACTGCTACTGCTGATGTTAGGCTACTATCACTACTACTATTACCACTACTACTAGCAGTTGTTGTTATTATTATTATTATTATTATTATTATTGTTATTATTATTATTATTATTGTACACGGATTTGTGTCAATTTGTACACTGATGTCCCACAAGCGGTCGGTCACATGCACATTAATTGTTTTTTTCCTCAGTAGGGATACTCTTGTCTTCTTTCCTTTGAATGTTTGCACTATTTCATCGCCTCCGCCTTAATTGATTTGGCCGCTCGGGGGCCTTAAACTGAATTGATAAACATATATTTGAAATAAAATTACAGTATTATGTAAAAAAAGGTATTTTCAGGCGGTGTAATAATATAACTATATGCAACATAACAGTTAATATTAAGTGTATAGTGTATATGTAGTCTATAGTGTAAGATTAAAATAGGCTAATTGGGTTGAGAAAGTTTCAGAACTGTTGACTAAGTTGGCCTCACGGCTTCGGAAAGAATGTCTCCCAGAGTATGTTTAATACAGTATAATATAATAATCATAACAACAATAATACTACTGATGCTACTACTACTACTAATAATAACTATTATTATTATTATTGTTGTTGTTGTTGTTGTTGTTTTTGTTGACCCTATTAGCCGATTAGTTGCCTGTGTTTGTATGAAAACAAATAACTCAAGAAGCGGTTTATATTACAGCTGTGTCTTCTCTTTTTTTTCACATTTTCGTGTCAAAAGAAGTCATACTGTACGTGTCTTGGTTCGCCTCGGAAAATATGGGCGAGTAGCCTACACATTAATAATGAATGGCCGTCGTTTCACCGACGTCCCGTTGACGCCAAGGATTCTGTGAATATTCCTCAGTGAAACCACACTTCCACGCGCTTACTTTCAACTTTGTTCTTCTAAAACGGTTTGAAATTCCATTGTGAATTTAACCGCCTGTAGGTGTTCCTGTTTTCCGTGAGAAGTCAGTTTGGTTGTTCTGGCGTTTAAGGTATTGATGAATTCACTCCAGCTAAGAACATCAGAAAAATAATGAAATATGTATTGAATGTATACTGTAGGCCTATGTCAAGGGCAATGCCTAAACTTTGAAGGGCCGACTGTTAAAATGGAATAAATCAACAGTGTTCAAACATTCTAGTATTTGAGCACACTTTAAGTGTAACAAGAATAATTTTAACAATAACAATAATAATAATGACGACGATGACAATGCTGTTGATGACGATTATTATTATTATTATTATTATTATCATTCTTACTGTTATCATTCGTAGGAGTACTAGTAGTATCAGTATCAATATTATTTGTATTATTAGTATTTGATAAGTCGTTTCTCAATCATTTGCAACACGTGACTTGGAAAAGTAATAGTTGGTCTCGAAGAGTGTCCTCTTTTTAAAAGTGACAGTGTTCAGTATGTGCCGCGCTCGATTATGTCATGGATAGAAACGTGTACACCGTGTATACTGTAACATTTGGATACTTAATACTAGGAGCGGGAAAACGATACATTATTCATCATTCTCTGCACTGAACGAAATGTATCAGTGCAAACGTCTCGCGGACAGGACTACACAAAGCAGGGGATGGATTCCAGGGCATGTCTAACCACCCGGTCTGTCTCGTGCCTACCTACAATCGAGCCATGGACGAGGTGTTCTAAGAACATAGTTAATAGTAGTATAGTAGTATCAAACGAAATTTGTTCAATCAAATTCTGGATTTAAATGAACGTTTATTATCAAAAAAATATGATACCCCCCGCCTCTCTCTCTCTCTCTCTCTCTCTCTATATATATATATATATATATATATATATATATATATATGTATACACACACACACACACACACACACACACAAAACATATTGAATATCTATGCATATTGTGATGTTGTTAAAATAATGCATGGCATCTTTTTCAAAGGTAAAATCTAAATCCCAAGCAAAGTTGTTTGTTGATTTTGCCAGAATAATAAAAAATGTAAACTTAATAAATGGTTCAATGAGACAGGTGACGCTCGCCATCATATGGTATATCCTAGCATATTTGTTTTATATTTTCCCCCCTACCTGAAGCAAAAGCTCTCTACTGTACCCAGGACAGCAGCAGCTACAACTCAAGATGCTAAACCTCACTCTGGCAAACTGAGGAGAGTCTGCCTCACACACCAAATGGGGATTTCCTATTCCCCGGAGAAAACGGGAAAATAAAAAAAGTGATTAACCCTTTCCTGGTGGCGCCCTGCATTGCGAAAAATCAACAAAGACAAGCTCTATCGCCGCAGAATTTGCGCTCGTTATTTATTACGACTCTGACTCTCTTATTAACAACAAGCGTTCCAATCCTGCCTCAGCTTCTCCGCCGAGGATTCTCCCTGGTGTAAGGACATTGAAGACGTCATCGGTTCAGAAGCAATACAATTTTAAATATTCATATGGAATTCTTACTTAAAGGAGACCCGCCGCTCACATCCAGGTCTGTTGCTCGTTTTTGGAATAGGCTATCGAGATCAGGCTTGGTATTGGAGAACAAATAACGTTATGTGTACATTTATTTAACGATAAGATCCAATTTTCCGATAGATTTCACCGGCAATAAAGTGTAGCACTTGTATCCATCACACGAAGTGTTTAGTTTTTTCGCACTTTGAGACTTAGGCTAGGCTACTTTATGAAGTCTGTACAACTTTAGCAACAAACAGTAAAGAGCACGGTCAGCATGTTTAACACCATCATTGCAATCAACGCCGCTATCGTCATCAGAAGCCGCAAAAGTAGCAGTGCTAGTAGGCTAGTAGTAGTGGTGATGGTAGAAGTTTCAGAAGAATAAGAAGAAGAGGGAGAATGACGTTAATAGCCTACTGCTACTAGTAGTAGCAATGCCCTTATATTTTTTACTCTGAAGTAAAACCTCAGTATAAAGTAAACATGTATCAAAGTTGTAGTGTGGGGTATTAGAGTAACACTAAATCAAAATGTATGTGTTTAATATTACGTGACAGTTGAAAAGGAAATGACAGTATTTGATCCTCGGTAACAATGACATGTTGTCTGTAAGTTTTTTTGTTTGTTTAATAATAGTCTACCATCTATACACAGAACAAAACTTTAACTATAACATACGTTTCCAAAAGTTGAATTCATATTTAATTTTCAACAAGTGTCCCAAATAGCAAATCCAATTGAAAACACAGATTGTATTTAATCTGTTCTAATATATGTTTTAAATGTATATTCATATTATCCTGCGTAAGTATCAATGTTTTTCATCAATTGTAATTGTATGATCAGTAAATCCTACCCGATAAGACTTATATGACACTTTAGCGCCATCTTCTGGAATTGGAATTCTGAGCAAAATTAAAACAATAACCAGTGAAATACAGTTAAATGTCGAATTTACAGGGAAACGCATGTTTATGTGATTTTACTGATGATTTATTATAAATAAAAAAGACAATTCTGCAGAAATATTTTGGAAACTATTTCGAATTAAGCCTAAACCTAATCTTAATTGTGGGTTTTCTACAACATGACAAAATATGATTGCCATCGAATTACAGGACATTCTGGAAACTAGAAAAAAAATGTTACACAAATCCATGATTAATATGACGTCCGAAGACAGATTGCAGCGTGGTTATGGGAGAGTAATTACATCTTATCAACAGTTTTTTACTTGTAGTTCTTGTAAGGAGCCCATACCAGATATTTCATCAATTGTTTCGTTTCTTTCCAAAAACACTTACATTGTAGTCTAATACTACGAGTATTACTACCGCTACTACTATTACTACGACCAACAATAATAATAATGATAATAATAATAATAATAATAATAATAATAATAACAATAAAATAAGAAGAAGAAGGAGAAGAAATATATAACATGCAAAGAGCAACTCTTAAATCACAAGAAACCAACACCTATTTCAAAACATGTACAGCTTTATACATTTGGTATTTGTCACATTTATATGATGCAGTAAAAAAATTAATTTCCAATAATTAAAAAATCATGTGCACAGTGTATGTACAACCAGTCAACTGTGTTTAAATCGGGAATGTCTATGAACAAACGGCGATGGCCACAACTCATAGGGTCTCATTTTCCAGCTCGTTTGCTTCTCTTGAATAGAAAATGTGTATTTTACAATGCAACAAAGCGGCGTGTTCAAGAGTCACAGTGGTAATTTACCTGCTGATTTATAGCCACGTTACGTTCAAGTCATTCGGTTCCAATGGGTTTGGCCGTTTAGAAAGAAGCGCACTTTCTCGTCCGCAACTTCCTGTTTTGAGAAATACATTAGACATTTGCTCATTGGCGATTTTGACATTTCATTTGCTAGGTCGTATCTTTGTAAATTGTCGTCCAGTCTGTCAGTCACGATATGGGGCTACAATAACGCACTTTTACACTTGTGTGCGCGTGTGTGCGCGTGCATGTGTGCGCACGCGTGCATGTGTGTGTGTATATACGTAGGCCTATGTGTTACAGTCGCTTAATGACAACTGGAATTAAATTAAATTAAACCATGTGTGTCATATACATGATAAAATATACGGTCACCTTTTAAACTATGATTTTTTTCGGACAGTTTCCGCAGTCTATATATATTGTTTTTACTTCACAAAACGTCTGCGTCAATAATAATTGTAAAGTTCCATGTTCGTATTTCACTGACATTACGAATATCAGGAAAGTGCAGGATGTTTTTTCTCTCTCCATGTTTGGCGCTGCAACTCATGATGCCGCAACGAAACAGACCAGTGTAACGCGTTCGTTCTTTTTGTAATGGGACCTCATGAAAATAACACGTCGCACATGGGATGTTCGATACCATTGATCAAAAAGCGCAAGTCTGTTTGATGGTGTAGAGTATGGGGAACTCGGAACACAGAAGCGCAAACTGTTAACTCTTTGTGTCATCCCGGCGTGGAACCGACGGTAGAGATAGGCTATACATTTCTTGCGTAGCTGTGTATGCAGGAGATTCAACAGCAACGAACTAACATTTAATTCGTTTAAACTTAAGTTGGCCTTTTACAAAAATTCTGTATTCAGGAATACGCACCTTTGTTACATCTCCAACAGACCTACTGGTTTACATAAATAATCTACAATCATTATTACGAGGTTAATTCTATTATTACAACTAGCCTAGTAGCCTAGTAACAGTTATAGCCCTAATACTGTTAGTAATACAAGATCACCCACTTCTGTTCGTCATATAATAATTGTAATAATAATAATAACAATACTATCTTAAAAGCCAACCGGTTTAGCATAGGTCTACTTACTTAATTGTAGAACAATTTAATTGTTATGAAGTCTAAGTAATTGGCACATAATGTAAGAACATTTCAAATGTTGACGTTTGTCCAACGACAGTTTTTACTCTTCTTGTGAGTTCACGTGACTGATAATCAGCGTCCATGTTTCTGTGAAATTTTGAATCCACGACACGTGTTATACATGTTTGCTATAAACTAGTCCAGACTTAAATTTGATTCATGAAACTGTCCCGAATACCATTGCTCAATGGGTTTTGAATTTGAAACTGAATTTAATCCTTACTTCTATTTGGGAAATGCGGCTTTGGGCAACATTTGAGGAAGGTCCTTTTTAAAAACACATTTTAAAAACATATTATTTGTATGCCGAATTTAGACATACAGTAGTACTTTACACGACCGATAAATTAATATTAGGATAACTTAATATTCTTTGGCATACTTTGTTATACATACCTATTAATTGAAACTATTTTGTTACATTATGACTTGTTAATTATGTGGTTCATTTGTATCCGTTTGTTAATGATAAAGATAAACCAATTCATAGAACCAAAAGTGATTGTGAAATATTTTATTTATATTGTTACGAAACCTTCTAAATAACCACAACTCAATTTATGTTCATACTCAGTTCACTGGGATCTTTTATATATATAAATGATGTTGTATGGCATAGGTGAACTCTGCCCAATACTTTTTTTTACAATTTCCCAAGATTTCCAAAAATATCATGCCCAGAAATGATTCCTCCTCTTAATAAGTATTTTCAGCTTTAGTCATTACTCATTTTACGTTGTCTTGAATATGTTATTCATTTGCACAGATCCACATAAATGTGCATATTGATTTTAGAAGTTTAAGCAACGCGGTCCTCACAGTGGTCTCCCAAGTGTGCAGGGCCTATAGCTCTGGACGCCATATGCAAACAGTATCAAATCTAATGGGAAGTGAAAGGAAAATGATCCCTCTCTGTGTCATGTGGATGTGTCATGTTGTGTGCTATTCTGTTGGCTGGTCTCACAGTATACATTTGTGCTACTGTCAGAGTTCTGCATTGTTTATGCAAGCTGCAATGTCTGCTCCCTCGATTCTCTCTATCCGTACGGTACAACTTGTGCGGTACATCTGTTTGTGAGCCCTGCATTGTTTGTATGCTTGTTTTTTTTTCTTTTCTGCATTGCACTGTACAGTTTGTGTGTCCCCTGCTTGTGTTTGTGTGTATTGCACTGTTTGTTAACATATGCTATACTATATACTGTACTGTTTGTTTGTGTGTGCAGCTCAGTCGATGTCTGTGTGGCTGTCAGGCTCGGTACCGCTCTCAAGTCACAATTCCCTGTGTTACTTTCTCGCTCCTGTCTATTGGATCATTACAGATGGGGGTTTAAAACAGGACACCCTGTCTGGAGGAAGGGGGAAACTCCAGCATCAGGAAGCCAGAGACTGCTTATAAGTCACTGCCGAGACAGCTGTGGCATCGTGTCACTTCCTTCTTGTCACCTGAGCGTTGACCTACAGACATGTTTTTTTGTGTGTTGTTTTTTACAAATTCTTAACTGCGGCTTGGTCCTGACTGCGGCGTCTCTGAGCTCTGGAGTTGGTGTGTGTGTGTGTGTGTGTGTGTGTGTTTCTTTACTGAGGGTCTTTTCAAGTTTCCTTGCCCTCGGCGACACCTTTGAATCCTCTGCGTTTGAAAGAGCATTGCTGAGGCCGCTCCACCGCTCGCGCGCCTTCGAGCGGCCAACCTCACGCGGCCCTGTCACGGGCCAGACCTTCAGCGAAGGGAGGCTCCGGCCCTCGATCCGACAGATCGCACGCACACGGACTCGCCGCCGAGGGAGCACAGCCCAGACACCCCGCCCCGCCCCACCGGATTTAACGAGGCTCCCTGACATGTTTGCTCTTTAACCTCGTCCATGACTTTGAATGATCAATCATCCCATTCACAATTCACAGACGACAGCGCTGAGCAGGCGTGCAAACCTAAATATCCTCCCGAACAAGACTCTTTAACCCCATCACACCCCCCCCCCCCCACCCCCCCACTAGAAACACATAACATCATCACACACAATTAGATTTGTGTTATGTGTAATTTAATTAAAAAACACATTTTCCAATACGAACCAAATCAATTTTGCATCGAAATGATCAGATTTGCAAATCAGTTACGTTTTGCTTTCATTATTCTCGAGTCCCTTGTTTTCAATGACAATCAGGGAACAGGCTGGTTTTAAGCAGGCACGCGACATGTTGCTAATGTATTAGCATAACTACCCGCTACTGTTACAGAGTTCTCAGTGCTCACACGTGTGACTGCCTCAGAACACCTTCTCTGGTGGCTGTGCCCGCACTGAAATATTCAGACAGTGGCTGCCCACACGGATCCAGGGATCACCAATCCTTGTAAATCTACCCGAGCACCCGAGCTGCTGAAGATCCTGTTCACGACTGGCTGGAATCTGCGCTCCCGTACGCCGGCCTGTGCAACAGCACACGTCTGTAGAGGAAGGTGCTCGCTCCTAAAACCAGAGCACAGGGTTTTGTGTTGCGAGTTTACATTTTGGGGTTCAGATCGATAAACAGACATACAGTCATACGGGGTAAGTTGACTATTTGAGTGTGTTTCAGGTTGCATTTGGTTAGCAGGTCTTGTTCGAGGCACAGCGTAAAGCCCACCCCAGCCAATTTTCTGGGAAGCGAATAAAGAAAGGTTCCTCTGTGTTCAGCTCACTCCCATTGTGGAGCTTCTACAGAAGAGGGTCTGGGTTGGCTGTCTGTATCTCTGTATCCAGGAGAGTCAACTCCAAGCTCAATTAATCACTACAATCTGTAACTCACCCCCCTCCCTCCCCTCCTACAAATTCCACCCCCCCCACCACCACTCCACCCGTCTGGCACAAAATGTAAAACAGGCCCCCCTCCCGTATCAATAGAATAAATTCGCCCAAACTGAGGCGATCGATGGCTGGGGGGCAGGGGGGGAATGCTGACGGATCGATGGCCAGGCTGTCCGGGGCCAATCCCCTGAGGCCCGGTGACATCTCCTGCCACACGCCAGCCGTAGCTCCGCGGCGCGACGCCAACAGAGGTCAGCTATCCCAGCAGGCCGTTCACTTCAGCAGCAGTTACCAAGGTGACAGCATGTCAGAGCAGCCCCCGTGTCCTGTGGGGCGCGCTGGAAGACGATGCATCACTGCCTCTGATGGATTTGTCAATAATACTTAGTCTAGAAGGAGCAGGGCTCACACACACACACACACACACACACACACACGCGCACACACACACAGACACACACACTGCTGGAAGGCTGATCTCATTGTTTGAAGAGATGTGTGCGTCTGCATACATGCATGGATTAAGCAGTGGGCTACAGCAGGCTAGCATGAGCACAGGCAGTTGGAATTACTGTACACTTTAAGCCAAAATAGAGGCAGGGGGAAAAGAGCAGAGGAAGACAGTTTGTGTGCCCCTGTAAGACAGTGAGAAAGAGAGAGGGAGTATGAGAGAAAGAGACAGACAGACAGACAGAGAAGAAGAGACGAAGAGGGAGAGAGAGAAAGTTTAAAAAAATATGTGGTTGGGCTCCCTGGCTTAGAATCTCATTAAGCGGGATTTGAAGGAGAGTGAAAATCACTACTGTTCACTAAGAGGGTTGCAGTTTAACCATTTATGGGGTTTTTTCTGGGTTTAATATATTACTTAGAATTGGACACATCTGAAGTTAGGTATTATCCCCTAAGCCCAAAGACGGATAGATCATTGTGAATTGCTAGCAGTATGCCTCTCAAAACTGTTGGATTTAAAATAGTCATCCCTTTCCCTCCTCGACACGTTCCTGTACGCATTTGGTGAGTACGTGTGTGTACAAGCAGATAATTGCAAGCAGCCAGAAACACAATTGTCATTTTGGGTCTACAAGAACATGTTTTGTCATTTTCTTATGTTAATTTTGTCCTGACAATGCTAGTTGAAGATGACCATCTCCCTTGAATAGACAATTTCCATCCTGTTAAACACACACACACACACAACACACACAAACACACACACACATATATGCATCAGAAATGCTTTGATTCAACAAAGTTTTACAATGGCGACCGCACAAGTATTCATTTTGGCCCAACATGCTGAAAACACAGTGAAGACTACACAATATTCAACGCAAGGAAAACGAATTTCAGCGACACAGGTATGTGAAGCCAAAAAATTAAAACATCTGCAAATGAGATAAATGTCCAGATTTTCCGTTTCCTGTACATAATAATAATGTAGATACATTGACATCCGTAACCCGACTATTCATACCTTCTTTTCTGGTTGGTCCACACGTGGGGGAAACCCAGAACATTTGCACTCAGTCTTGATCAAAGGAACGTTGTCCTCTGTCCCTATAATCAAAACCTTGTGTATGTTTTTAACTCAGTTTTGACCACACAGCTGGTAAATGACATATTTATCAGACAAATTTGGACGTGTCCCAAACAATCTGCAATGTAGATGTATCGCATTTAATTTTCTTATTGTATTTTTAAAAAATGTGCTAATCCGTTTTGACCTAAATCATCCTCAGTACGCTCCAATCATTTGGAATAGTCCCAATGTTTATAAGGCGGTCGTTGTCCTCAATCATTGACAAGTGTTGTAGCCACTCTCTATTTGTGTCTGCAGAAGTAAATAATTATGCGCAAGCCTACATCTTATTGCACAAGGTTAGATGAAAAACTACAGTAGAGGTCCACCGTGGTTCTGTGTGGCTCAGTAGTTACAGCATGGCACTGACAATGCTTTGGTTGTGGGTTTGATTCCCATTAGGGGCCAAATATACTGAAAAATGTATGCATTCACTACTGTAAGACACTTGGGATAAAAGCATCTGCTAAGTGGCTTATGTTATGTTGTATGAGCATGCACTGTAAGTATTTTATTGGCAAACGTGTTTGCAAAATGTGCAAAATGCCACTTTATACCTGAAGTTTTAGCCTTAAATTTAAGGGATGCTATATGAATTATGATTGTGTTTTTATTTTTTATTATTAGTGTTTGATTATTATTACAATGTATTTAAGCAATGCCCCCGCACAGAATTTCAGTTGTGAGGTGTCCTCTCCTTTAAGAGAACATTTGTTCATTTTAAACTTGAACATGCAGAGTGGGACGTAGAGCGGGCCTTCATCTAGGTCTGGGCAAGTATTCATAAAGGGTCTCAAGGTAGGAGTGCTGATCTAGGAACAGTTTAGCCTTTTCGCTTATTATATATACGGTTAAGATATGGACACGGAAAACCTGACCCTACATCAGCACAGCTACTCAGAGAGGCTTTGTGAATTCGGCCCCTGATCTGTGCCACGTCTGCGTGGATCCACTTATCTCTACATCATCTGGATGGCTCATCCTATCCACCGAGAGCCCTATATCAGCCCTTCACATATGGATTTTATTTATTTATCTATTTTTTTTTTTTTAATAAAAGGTCGAGGTTTTTGCATCCGTCGTTTACGCTGCGTTGTGCCTTGACTGTTCTGGTTATGGAAAACACATTGTTAAATGTTTTATTCAGTTTGTTTTTCCCCATGCAATCTTGGCTCATTGTGGAATACGCTTATATGCCTACAGTTAATGTCCCTCAAATGGCCATGAAATCAAAGTGGAAGCGGAGCGGCTTTTCTCTAAGTTTGCGGATGATTTGATTATAGGCCTTGGTGGGCCTCATTCTCAGCTGGTCATTCCTCAATGGATATCCCCTGGAAATAATCCGTTTCTTTACCTCAGGTGATTGTTGAGTTCTTGGTCAAGTACACCATCTTTGATAATCACAGATTCTTGGGTTAGCGGGTCTCTTTTAGCCAGTCTCGTATGACAAAATAGAAAAGAAACACCTCGCAGATTAAAACGAGTCCTCTTACTGTATCTGTGTCCTTACTCTGTCTTAACAATGCAAATAAGGGAGGTTAACTGACCAGATTGAAGGATTTATATTTAAATTTAAATTTTCCATCATAAGACATGTGGTGTCCTCTGAGGATGGGTGATTTCTTGATTGGCAGATCTGCAGGGCTGTACAGAGCAACATTTATATACAGATGTTGATTTTTTATTTATTTTTATTCACAATAAATATATAAGTAATTAAAAAGTAATAAAAAACATGCATTCTATATGATTATATGGTGACATACAGTCATAAAATAAAGTTAACATGCAGAAAATAAGGCACACCCCTGAGAACTTCTGAGGATAAAAACACTACATTTGGAGGCAAGTCTGGAGACTTTTCCAAGAGATGGCAGCACTAGTGAGGATCCTTACATTAATCAATGCAGAGAAGTGCAAACCAGTAAGTCAATAAGTCCCCGCACAAAGTACAGTAAGCTCTACAACTGCAACAATAAGTACTGCATCAGAGAGAGAGAGAACTGAGCACAACCTGAGCCATACCTGTTGTGTGCAGATTTGTAAAAAAAAAAAAAAGTGTGTTAAATAAGCATTATAAATAGCAGCCCAAGTCGTTTAAGAGCTTTTTTCCCCTCACTGAAATAAAAGTAATTAATTGGTGTAATACACAAAGGACATAATTATCTTTTTGGGTAACTGGCACATATTTAATTACTGGTAATTGTTCTCCAAACCTTGTTCAGAAGTGTTGTACACTAGACAGTTATTATGTATTGTGTAGTAATCCCACGTTTGATTTTCAGTCATTAGGGTCTATGTATCAAAGCTCTGGAATAAGTGCACCGGCACGTCGGGAGAAAATCGGCTCACAAATGAAGGTATATACCCCCCAATATAACATGTTTATTTCCGTACTCTAGTCCGCAGGCTATAACCCATCCTCTCTGTATGTGTTAATGATTGCAGTTTTATATCCTTTTTTTTTTTTTACAACAAAGGAAAAAATACTGATTAACAGGACTTCCTGTGAATTGTGGTCCCATTTTTTTTTCTTTCTTTCGACGTGTCGGTACACCGCGGTTATTTTTATCCCTTTGGCGGCTGGAAAGGAGAGGCGTTGAGAGCGAGCGGGGCTGGAGCTGCATATCGAGCTCTCCGAGATGAGAACGGGAGTTTTAATAAGTAAACAGAGGGGGATAATAAGCCGTCTCTGATCCGAGCTTATTTGCAGACCCGGCCCCCTTTAAGCAGTGGTAGCTGATTAGCCCCGCCGATTGTACCTCGTAATTGCGGTGCCTTGACCCCCTCCAGGCAAATATTAGATTGTAGTCGTTTAACCTTTGCGGTCTTCGGAGCGGATAAATTGCCTGAGCAGATGTTGCAGCCCAGCGGTCGCCCTACTGTTTTGGCTGTTCCACAGGGACCATGTCTCCCGACTGAAGGCTGATCGGTTCCATCATTGGTTCTGGGCCTCGGCCCTTGCGCTTTTTCTTTGGTTCTGCTTTATTTTGTGTTTGTTCTTTTTAAACAACATTTGACAAGTTTTTATCTTCTAGATATGCCGTTTGGTTAGGTAACAGAACATTCTTCTCAACTGCGAGTGCAGACACAGACAGACACAGACACGTTGAATGCTGTCTGCAGTGTGTCACAATTTCTAAGAGAGAAAGATTTTTTTTAAAAGCTGTGCGTTTACAGTATCACCTTTATAGTATCACAAAGTTTTACAGATGGAAAGGGATCAATGTTAATTCTCAACATTACTTCAGTTTCTGTTGATTTACCTGTCAGGAAGCCAAGGGCTTGTTATGGATCAACACTGTAGGTAGAAATGTCAATCAATCAATCAATCAACCAACCAACCAATCAATCAATCAATCACTCCAACAGCTGTGCAGAGTGTCCCTGTATAGTTGAACAGGACAATTCCCACGGGGCCCATCTGGCTGTATCAGCCATCGCAGCTGCAGTTCATCCACTACGGACAGCCGTTTAGAAAATCCATTTATAGCTCCACAGCATTTTTAAACATTTACTTGCGTGGTAAATTCCCTAATCCAGGGAAACTTGAACATCTTTTTAATTTACATATGTACTATCCATTTATGAAGGTTGATATTTTATTCATTCAAATATTTTACTTCCTGTTTTATTGACCATAAGGTGCCTTGCTCCAGGGCACAGTGGCTTGATCTGGCCCATCTGGGAATCAAACCTGAAACTTGTGGTCACAAGCCCAGTTTCATTTAAGGGCTCTTGGCCTTCTGGGAGGGGGGCATAATTCCTTCCCCCCTCTGTCCTCTGCCCCCAAACATGATCTGGTAATGTCACCTCTGAACAGTGGCTCTTTCACGACTGACTAAACAATGCGTGTGACTCGTTTTTGTTTTTTTGCACGAACAGGCATTTGATTCTATCGGGCGTAATCTTCTGAGCATCTCAAACGCGGCGCGGCACAACATTTCGGAATGGAAACCATATTGCAGACCGCATTGAAGTACAGACAGAGGTCCTCCAGACACAGGGCTGGTTTCGGTTTCAAGATGGGCCCTCGACAGGATTTTCGGTTTGCCGTGACTCAGATCTGAATCACAGCTAGAATCATTAAAGGCTTGCTGCGTTTGATGGATCTCCAAAGCGGGGACCACAGAGAACGCTGGAGCTGCTTATGCGTGATCAATCTCTCTGCAATTCGCTTATGCGTCTCTGCTGTGCGTCTGTGTGCGAGAAGATTCTTTTCTGTCTCGGGGCGGTGATTCGGCATGTCACCGAGGACGCGGCATTCCCCGACGTCAGAGTAGATTTAACGGTTTTCTCAAGCAAGTGAATGAGGATGTTATCAGTTAAGTTTGTTATCCAAGCAGAAATGTGCATTTGCATTTGGTGCATCAACTGAGAAATGCAGGGGTGACCAACCTTGGCCCAAAAACCTGCCATAGATTTGTAGGTTTTTGTTTCCACCTTCAAATCATCAACCAATTTAGACCCGAGAAACCAGTTGAGGCGAGACAACTGTGTACTCAACCGCTTTGATCGATCAACTAAGGGCTCAGTAACAACAATAACCCCGATAAAGACACTGATTTATAAATGAGTCACAACAATATGGCACTAGAGGGTGAGGACGCCCACAAAGCAGCGCCGTCCAGACCAATCAGAAGATGCCTCCAATGGACCTGACAACCAGGATACGGCTATGTGCTTCAGAAGCTTAATAGACCACATTGAGATGTTTGAGTTTAGCCCAATTAAACGCTGTTAGTTGCTTTGGTTTCGGCTGAAACCGAACTAGAGGGATTCGGTTGTGCGTTTACAAGTGCTGCCTTCAGGCCTTAGCTGGTGCTGGGACCCAGAGAGGTGGAGAAGACGCTCACCTCTTGATTTAGACGCCGATTCGTCCCCTACAAACTATGACCTGCATGGAGCAGCAGGGAAGATTTTACTCAAAGCCTTGAGAGAGCTCCGGCCGAACCAAAATCTATATAAATATTTGTGAAGCCCTACCGAGGCACACGTGCGCACGCGAGGACATGCGCTCACAGACACAAGCATGCAGGCACACACACACACACACACACACACACACACATGACACACGGTCTCTCTCCCCAAACCCTGAATCACAAGTGGGCGCATGCCAAAATTCCTGCCGATACATACAACTCGCAGCGAGCAGGCACCCACTCGTTGACATGCACTCACAGAGGCCCGTCAGAACTCCCCATCACCTGCTCGCACGCCACGCCAGCTTTCACTCATCGGTGTTTAAAACTCTGCTGCCGGGAGTGGAGCGGCAGCAGCAGCAGCAGCGACAAGGGACGGCGCGCGCCCGATACGTCTTCATCCTCCCTGCGAACGACAGCCCTTAATGGGCCGTACAATGTTAAACGCAAATCCTGATAGACCTCCTTCATCACAGTGTCTGCCACAGAGGCATTGGCCGACGTTCGAGGGGGGCGAGGGGGGGGACGAGGAAGTTTTTCTTGGGTCACTCTCTCAAATATTTCCAGGGAGTCGGGTTTCATCCGTAGCGTCTCGCGTCTCTAGCCTCTTCCTCCCAAACCACCAGCAGCTGTGTCCCAGGGCTGTTTCTCCGCACAGCCTCATAATCATTTCCTTCCTTCACTTCAGCGGCGACGGAGGCTCCCCTGTTCGAGCCGGGAGAAGGGGGGAGAAAAAGGAAAAAAAAAAAGAGCCAAAAACGTAAGACAGGGGAAGGGAGAGGGACGAGTTTTTTCCTCCCAGGGAAAAGCTGAAGCGGACCTCCAGTTTGTTTTGGGGTGGAAACCCAACACCGCCGTTAGGATGGAGGATGGGGAGAGGCCTCCAAATTGGTTGCATGTGGGTTTGGGGAGCTTGGAGGAGCTTTGAGAGATGCACCTGCAGGCCAGGATGGGTGTTTATGGGAGACCTGCCCGCAGAGCCCAGGTGAGCCCACAGGAGAAACAGCAGCACACACACACACACACACACACACACACACACAAACACACACAAACACACACACAAACACAGCCTGGGGGCTAGAGACACAAATCTCTCCAACCGTGGAGCCCATATCTTCACACATACGTACATGCACGTACACACACAGATGCACACACACACACACACACAGCCTGCCTGGGGAACTGATACAGCAGGTGCTGTGATACACCTGGGATAAATCTGGCTGCAACTGCTCTCAGTCACACGCATGTGCATGTGCGCATGCGCACACACACACACACACCTACACAAACAACCACACACACACACACAGCTAAACACACACACATGTTCCCATATATCTGCTCACAAACGCACATACCTGTACACATGCGCGCGCAGACATACACCCTCTTCAGTTATGTACAATTTAAAAGAGTTGGATTTTGGCTCTTGAAGTGAGAAAGGAACACTCAACCATGCCATCCTGTTACAAAGGTGTCACTTCCGATTGGATGTCTTTAAGTCCCTCAGTTCATTGGTCTAGTACTGCAGTAGTGGTCCAGTCCTATTTGAACAGTTCTCTACATATTGAGGGAATGCCCCACACTGAATCGTTGTGCCTCTGCTTCACCACCTCAGCTGCGACCACAGCCAGGCCATAGTGCAGTGTGGTGATGGCTGTCCACACCAGAATGCTGGTCCATTCAGCACTTTCCTTTATTTGCCTTTTCATTTACTTATTATTTTATCAAATGTATTTTTCCCCGTGATATGAGGAGCCATTTATTCTACAGCTCTCATGTGGGCTAACCACGGTGGGGTTCCTCTCATCTCCAGTAATTTCATACCACAGGTTTGCTTTATCTCAAAGCAACACCGTAAATTTACTACATAAATCCACCATGCAGTTTACCGAAAATCACTGTGCCAACAGCCACTGAAATAGGAGAGAGAGAGGCAGGGGAAAAGAGAGAGGGGGACAGAGATGGGGAGAGAGAGGGAGTGAGAGAGTGAGAGAGGAAAAGAGAGAGACAGAAAGAGAGAGGGAGAGAGAAAGGGAGTGTGGGAGAGAGTCAGGGAAAGACAGAGGGAGTGAGAGTGGGAGAGAGGAGAGAGAGAGAGAGACAGGGAGACAGAGATGGAAGAGAGAGGGAGTGAGAGAGTGCGAGAGGAAAAGAAAGAGACAGAAAGAGAGAGGGAGAGAGAAGGGGAGTGTGGGAGAGAGGCAGGGAGAGACAGAGGGAGTGAGAGTGGGAGAGAGAGAGAGAGAGAGAGAGAGATGATAAAGAGAGCAAGCAGAGACCAGATCTTACATTCCTGCATCCCATGACAGCGAGAGAGCCCCAGCATGAGCTGCACTGTGTGAGCGTGTGTTCACACAGGCCCTCTCTGCTCCAGAGGCTCGCACAGCGAGAGGCACTTAAACGCTTTACTGGTCTGGATCACTTTATCCACTTTAGCCCGGGCAGTGAGGGAGTGGCTCCCAGGTGGCTGCACCGCGCCGGGGGCCAGCCAAACGGGACAGACACTGCATCTCTGGACACTGACGGCGGGAAGGGCAAGAGGGGGGCTGGATTGGCTGGGCTGACGGCTGCAGAGGAGCGGTTCACGCGCCGCCAGAAGCGTCGGGTAATTAGCCTGAAATTGATGAGGCCTTGTTCCAGCAGGTAATCGCTAGTGGCTGAACTTTTTCTCCCCACCTCTGCAGAAAGTCTCCATTCATTAATTGTCTCTCTTTTCTTTTCTTTTTTTTTCTTTTTTTTTGTGTGTGCGTGTGCAAATTAATCTCTGATTTGTGCACTGGCCTTGATAATGGGAGGGGATTGAACAGCTCATCAGAGGCAGTATATCCCAGCTAAGCATCTTTTATGGGCTCTGACAGGGCCCTCCGAGGTTGGGGATGGCAGCAGCGCCGTGGCTGAAGCGCGGAGCGTGGAAACCGACTTCAGAGCGGCCACGGATGTCAGCCGGTCTGTCTGTGGGCCCGGGTTTGGCAGCCGAAACGAGCCTGGCGGTTGTGTTTTGGTCCCAATGTTGGAAATGTGGCCACAAGCTCGTGTGCAGCACATATATTTTCTACTGCCTTCCAATCTGATGTCTACTCATGTTTGCAACATTGTGCCATTTATACTGGAGTGGCTCAGCCAGAACCCACTTTTTTTTGGTTGATCAATCAAATTTTTACATGCGCCGTGTTCGATAAAGATAAATAAACTATGCACACAATAAATTATGAACTTTATTATATCTTTGCCCAAGATGTATCAGAAGATGTATCAGAAGTAAAATAAAAAATAAAATCACATACAATACTGTATTAAAATAGCAATAGACATTCTACATACTGAAGTAGGTTGTAGTCGACAACAAAAGTCACGTTAGCACCAAATACCCACACCAATACCCATACAAATAAGCTGGAATCAAATTGACAAAACTCGACAATGGCAGTGCCCTGCATGAAATTTGAACCTGCAGCCTTCAGGCCTAGGAGTCACACACTAACCACCACTCCACACTCCCCCAGCATCCCTCATCCCTTCATCCAGAGAAGCAAAAACAATCAAGCTTACTAACAGTGCTCTTGCCCTTCCCCCTAAAACACTGCCAGGCCCTCACGGTCTAATCGGCCTGTTGAGTTATCTTCCCGCTCTAAATGGACTGGACTCTAATTACGGCCGCCCAGCTGGGCTTGGCTGCGGGAGCCGCGGACGGCGTGGCGGAAGGAAACAGAGGAATACGTTAGGCCTGGGAGCGCCCTGGCCATCCTGTCTGGCTTTGCCCTCACCCCACTCCTCCCCTCCCCTCCCCTAAGCCAGCCAGCCAGGCACCCAGCCCCTGCCCCAGTGCCTCCGTCTGCCATGCGGGCAGGGCGGGGGGAGTAAATGAGTTAGCAAGTGTGCCACAGGGCGCTGGCCTGGGGCCCAAGCTATTAGTTAGCACATTACAGATTCACACGGCCAGCCCCACACCTCCGTCCCCCAAGCCCAGCGGCTCTCTAATTAAGTGGACGCTACGGCACGTGCTCCGAACAGAAGCAGGACGGGCACTCCGAGGCTATTCGGTTGTAGCGTGAGCCTTCGGACAGACGAGAACCGCCCATACCTCGTCCGGAACGTACAGCGTTTCAGCGCATTTGAAACTTTCCCTGTACAGGAGATTGTCCAATTATTTCGGGTTTTAATAAGGATTCAGGGGAGAAGTTCACAAACAACCCCTAGTGGTACTATTGTACCTCAAACATTCTAACATGACGTTCTCTATAGGTATGAAAATCCCAAGCACCTTCACCCTCTCATGTTGACCGTTTTCGGCATCGCACCTGCACAGTTTTCTTTTCTCCACGATGTCCGTGGGTGGGGGTTCAACAGCCTCATCCTTACGACCAGGTGCGATCCCATCTCCGGAATCCAAGCCCACTTTCAAAAATGTCAAACCCGAATCTTTAAACGCATGTCGATTGTCGGGAAATCGATTCACTGGAATGTAAGGTTTGTAGCCCCACATGCTAATAGGAAACTCGTAACAGGGGACCTCGGTGAAGATCTCCCTTGGAGAGGGACAAACTCAACCTTGCACCTGAGGAAGACAGGAGGGCTCTGTGGCCCTAAAGCACTGCGGGTCTTCACCACGGCGGGCGGATTCGCATCACTGACGTCACGGTAAGCTGCGGCGGGCGGATACGCGCACGTAATGCCGTGTAACTATGATCACAACCATTCCTGATATCTTAAAGATGGCCACAGCGCAGTCTATTGGACGGGGCTGACTCACGTCAAGGCCTCAAGAGACCCTACATTCTCTCATCATGCCAAAGGGCCAGCTCCCTGCATCACGCCCTGGCTGGAGGCTGTGTGGAGCTCTGTGTGCTGGTGTGTGGTTTGGGCCTCGCTAATCACTCGCTGGCCAGACATCTGCTCCCTGCTCTGGAAAGTGCCATCTGTCTTCTTACGCCACAAGGGACCATACATACAGAGACACACATATACACACATATGTACACGTGCACACACACACACACACACAACTATATGAACACACACACACACACACACACACACACCTATATGAACACACACACACACGCATGCACACTCGCACTCACACACAAACGTACACATACATACAAACATGTGCACACACACACACACACACACACCAAGGCCCCTGGCCATACGTATACACACATACAGTATGTACACGTGCACACACACACACACACATGCACACACACACCTATATGAACACACAGACACACACACACATGCATACATACTCGCACTCACACACAAACATACACATACATACAAACATGTGCACACACACACACACACACACCAAGGCCCCTGGCCTGATTTCTGTCCAGAATGGCTTTCTGCGTCCTGAAGTCAGGGTGGACGTGATGAATCTTCTGTACTGGGTCATTTTTCTTCTCTTTCAGTCAATAATGACTGAGGGATATTTTAACTGCTTTCTACACTTTTAGAGGGCGAGTTAGAAAGGATGGAGAGCACACAAACTTTTCCAGGAACTCCACATTTTCTGTCTGTGTAAGTGAGTGTTTTAGCAGTGAGACACTAGTCTATGTTGAACAGTGTTTTAGCAGTGAGACACTAGTCTGTATGTATCAGTGTGCATTTTTAGACAAACTTAGAAGCATTTTATTTGTCCTGCAAATCTTCATGTGCAATAGAAATACGATCTCAGTGTGCTGCAGTGAGAATACTGCCTGGGTGCAACACTGAGTGGTTTTTCAGTGAGACACTAGTTTGTGTATAAGTGTATGATTTACAGTGACACACTAATCAATGACACTAGACTGTGTGTGTTTTGCAGTGATACGGTAGTCAATGTGTAAGTGTATTATTTACAGTGAGACACTAGTCAGTGTGTAAGTATGATTTACAGTGACACACTACACTGTGTGCGTTGTGCAGTGAGACGGCCTCAGGGATGCGCTGGCTTTGTGTGTTTTTGTGGGGAGGTGTTGTGCTCTCCTCTGGGTTAGAGCGCCGCCGGCTCTCCCGCTCTCCCTGGCCCGGCCCACAATGCCATGTGGCCCACTCATTTCCCTCTGGCTACCTTTTCCAATCAGCGTCCCTACTCCCCAGATAAGAAGCCAATCAGTCCTGGCTTGTGTACATGTCGCTCTTTCTCGAGAGTGAGAGAGCGCGAGAGAGAATGAGAGGAGGAGGAGAGAAAGAGAGTGCGGGGGGTGGGCGACATAGGGCCCCAGGACATGTGTGGCATGCTCATACCCCTCTACACAAAAGGCACGCTGGCTGCGCCTGAACGCGGGAGGATGAGAGGCAGTCCGCCCCCTCCTCTCTTCTCCACATTAATTCTGCTTTTCTACGCCTCTTACAGAAGCCTTCTGCTCCCTGCTTGCGAGCATGTTTTCGCCCCCTTCGCGGTTCTCCTAAAAAATGTTTTTTTTAAAAAGGAACAGTGTTTTTTTGCTGGTTTTTTTCTTGCTCAAATCACGGGCTAAAAAATTAAATAAATCCTGACTGTGTTAAGTGAAAAAGGCTGGTCGACGCTCACTACATGTGCAGCGACAGGATTTCCACAGTGTATTCCAGCCTGCCAGGGAAAATGCCCTAGTGTTCTGAGCACAGCCGCCCAGAACCACTCCAACGGTCACGGCTCTCTCCAGAGCGATTCTCTTCTGCGGATTGCCTTGCGCACCCGTTCGCCCGAAGTGACCGACGGCGGGCGTGCACGACGGTAAGACGGAGGAGCAGCGATATAGACGCAGCACAAGGGTCAACACATTTCAGCCTCGCTTCCTGCCGCCTCTGGTCTCCATAAATAAGGACCTGCCTTACTTGACGACAGGTCAAAATTGACTCCAGATCCCCAAACGTCCTAGGCACGCCCCAGTTTCCCGTCTGATTGGTGGGGTTCTCAATGATTTAGAGGAAACAGTAAGGCATCCTCCCTGGCTCCGTAGCACAAAATTGAATCAAGTGAAGTTTGGTGTCAGCGGAGTTTCAAAACACAAAGGAACTGTCTGTGCCGAATATATTAATTAGGATGGTGGTTCTTCATTAGACATCAACTTTAATTAAATGATGTCAGTTTAATCATGGGATTTACACTAGACTGTTATAATTGCTTTAAATGAGCACCTCTCTGCGGCAGCTTGCGAACAGTAAATGATAGCAAGTGTGTATGTTTGGCCTGTGTGTTGGCCAAACCACATGTTCTGGGGAATTTTCTACACATTAAATTTCCAGTCGGTTTGCATTTGCTGGTCAGAACACACTCACACACACCTCCTCGATAGTGCAGAACAGAGAGGGAAAGAGAGAGAGAGAGAGAGAGAGAGAGAGAGAGAGAGAGAGAGCTGTTAGCCTGGGTGCCCCTGTTCCCTTTATTAAAAATGGCTGGGAGTGTTTAGCAGAAAAATCAAAGATTCAGTTGTGGATCATTACTCACTGTTGTATCTATCACACTGCAGCTCCCCAACACTCAGCAGCACACCGAGGCCTTAAATTAATGTTATGACTTGAGTCGTCTGTTTAGGAAAGAGCCCGTGGTGCTCTCACCTGCCGATAAATGAAAAACCCAGAGGGAAATAAGGAGGGATGTTGAGAAATATAAACACAAACACACACACACACTTACACGCAAACACATGCACATTTACACCTAGGTACACACACACACACACACATACATACCATAAATGCACACACAGACACACTTGCACACTCATACACAGATGCATACACACGTACACACACAAAAACATATTTGTACACGGTCACACACAAGGACGAACACAAAAACAAAGATGAAGTGACCATTTCTGACTGATACTGGAATGTGTTTTGCTTTGACACGCACACACACACACCCCTCAGGGCTTAATTCCGAGAATATAGGTAACCGCCAAAATAAAGGAAACCACAACATAGTCTTAATAGGGCATTGGGCCACCACAACATCTTACTTTGTATCCCTCATTTACTGAAGTGTTTCCTTTATTTTGGCAGATACCTGTAGCTCTTGGTCAGTTCCGCCCTTGTGTAACACCGTCTGTATGCTTCTGTGGGAGATTTTAGATGAGTCCTGGTGAGTGTTTATTGTCTTTGAGTGCTTGTTACACGGAACAGTTCCTCTTCTGTCAATACAATAGTCCACTGTCCACACCACGACAGGAACATGAGCATCGATCGCAAAGAGCATTAGTGCCACACAGATCTGCGATTCATTATCCAGTGTGGCCACCCAAATCCGCACAGCCAGCCTAATCCGTATGACCTCTATTTCCAGATCCGAGTAAAACTCCACTGGTATTGTACATCTCTGTGCAGCATACTGCCCCCAAGTGGGCAAATGAGAACAATGCCAGAGCTGATCTTGCTCATCCCAAGTCCCCAGGGATGCACAGTGGATTGCTGATTGCTGAAAAAGCATATTATTGTAGTTTTGATATCTTGTGTTCACAAGATAATTATCTTGGAGTTTCAATGTTAACAAATGAGATCTCATTTCAAGATCACAAGTTAAAAAAAAAAATCTTCATGGGAAAATCAAAAATATTTGGTAAAAGTTGAAATTCAGAATCTTGTGATCTGAAGATAAACCTTTTGGCAAGACTGGAATCTCTAGACAGTTATCTTGAGATAACTCCCAACTGTTATTTTAGGAATGACTCAGCGACTGCAGTGTCCTCAGCACACCTATAAGAGGCAGTGAAGCAGTTATGTGGTGTAGAAGTTACAACACTGATGGGTGACAGGTCCAAAACTTGTGTGCAGCACCAACGTCACAAACCTGAGTGAGACTTCAGTACAAACACAATGTATAAAAGTACCTTTAAGTTACCTTTATATATCCTCTGAAAGAATGAGACTCGCACACGCTAATGGTTTACTTAACAATGCAGAAAACATTACCCATACTTTATTTTTTGTGCGAATCCCATTCTTTCTGTTCTTACATGCTACTTTGAGTTGGCACCTTATGCTAAGGCTTTAACTAACGGCAAGGATCGGACGCGGCGGGTTTTGCGCGCATTCGAGGTTCCGGCGGGAGAAGGGGCTTGCGCGGACTGGCCCTTTAAGTTTCCGTCGGTGCGGGACATAATGGACTCTTTAGGGGATGAATCGTTCGCGGGCGTGACAGCCGTGTTCGGCGGGAGCCGCTTAGCCCTGCACAAGGCGCTAAGGCTATTAGGAAATCACTGTGGAAATGGATATCTGGAATAAATCCAGAGCTCACTGGAAAGCCTTTAACCACACCGACCTCATGAAGAGTGGATTTTTTTCACTTTTTTTGGAACACTGCAATTTTACAACACCTCAATAAAGAGCTTTGCCAATGTTATTTTAACCCCTGGTTTCATTAATATGGTCAGCCTTCAATAATGTCATTCACTCTTGGTGAGTTTATTAAAGGTTAGTCGTCAACACATGCAGCCATTCAAGATGAATGCTTCAGGATATACATGAATAAGGGGGTGACAAGCCCAGAGACAGAGCTTAGACAACGCTGGAAAGCAGAACATCGGGCTGTCACGGGGTCATATCCCAAACCCTTCTTTGTAAAACTAGAGGGGGAAGTTCATTGTCCCTTTCTTGGGTTTTACTTGGGTATGGGATTGATCTCACACCCCCACTGGTGTCAAGACAGTACTTATCGCAAAGATTAGATCACCACCTGGTTTGACTGGGTTTACTGTATCAGAGAGTGTGTGTGTTTAGGATGGGAGGGAACATTTAATAGGTAGACAAATGCTAATTGGCATATTTAATAACCCATGTTACAACATCATGACATGACAAGCCCAATTTCAGAAACCTGTTGAGCAGGATGTCTTTAAATCTAAAACAGAAATTACCAACAAAAAAACCACACTGACCACATTTTTCTAACTTTTAGTGTTGGTTTCATCCAGTATTGTACAAATATGATATAACACTGGCAGGGGCACTTTTTTGGGGGGGGTGGAGGGGGGGTTCAATTCAACTACAAAATGCTACTGTATTCTTGTGTAAAATTGTTTATGGTTCACTGGAGTAAATAATGATGATGACTATTTTTATTATTATTATTATTATTAAAAAGATGAATATGACATATAATTGAAGAAAAATATAGTATTACAGGCAGCCTCCATGTGCACTGCTAGTTAAGGCACTCGGGTGGATTCAACTCTCAATACAGAATGCTACTGTAATCTTGTGTAAAATAGTTTATGGGTTTCCGAAGTAAATGGACAACAGGCAAGCTTTTCCAACTGCCTCTGTAAATTGTTCTGAATGGGAGTGTTGGTTAATTATGCAATTACACCCAGTGCATAAATTCAGAGGTAAACACATCATGGGTTTCAAAAAGGAATTAAAGCTCCCGACAACACAGACCTCTCCACCTCTGCCAGACCCCGCGTGTTGTCGGAGAGCCAAAAGTGTGATTAATGTCCAACCTATAACTCCCCCACCCCCACTTTGAATTAGAGAGCACGGCTCCACACTATTTTTCTTTGTGAGCAGGAGCGTGCTCGTGGCTAAGAAGGACGGCAGGCACAGTATTTCATCCCTCTGACGATTGCTCTCCTTGGGCTGATTTTTCCATGTGGCCGTATCGACTTGGGCGAGGCAGGGGCTCCAGCCCCTTCCCCTGTAATTAATCTCTCCAGATCCCCATTCCAACTCTATCACAGGAACGCCGGCGAAAGCAAAGCATTAATCTCTGCCGCAGCCCCGCCTTTCGATCCCGGCTACCGCGCGCGGCAGAACCTGGAGCCCACGTCGAAGCCACTGTCGCGGCGTTGATGTTTGAGTCGTATAGGAAACCGAGACATGCCTTTCGATTAATCTGGCGAGTGAACGCGCCACGACTGGTGAGATCGACTAATCGAATTCCCCAATCGGAGTACGAGCCTCTGGTTCAGCGTAAGTAAAGACCAACTGTACACGAGATCTGTGCTCACTCACATTCTCAGGCGGGAAATTATTATTAATAATGTCGATGGATCATTGCTTATTTTATGCAGGGCTCGAAGGCTGGTGAGAAACAACACAAACACTGTGACCCAGTCAGCTGCAATTCACAAAATGAAAATTGATATCATCTGATATCATCTAACTGACATACTAAATATCAGAGCTGTCCAATCATTTGAGAGAGAAAAGATTAGTTTTCTTGTGCCATAAAACACCTTTGCGACAAACAGTCATTTTATGGGGCAAGTAATTACAAAGGAAAGAACACAGTAAACTATGGCATCAATGTTTTTTTACATGCCCCAATTTGCAAGTTGTTGTGTGTTTTGGACTAGGAGGCCTATGAATTGTGTTCAAAGCACATTTAAATATGTTACAGTGGCAGAGGGGGTGCAGACCATACACAAGGACAGTAGTAACTATTGCTTCCGTCTCAAAGGGCTTCTGTTACTGTTTCACCACTTCTTATTGGTCCAGAAACCAAAATGCATGAGTAGCCTTTGTTGCTCAAAACCCTTTATACCTCACTGCAATGGAGATTTGCATTATTTACATTTATTTTCTGTAATTTAATATTTTTTTAACAAATCATGATGGGGACAAACACCTGAAGCTGTCTCACAGCAAAATTAGGTTACACTCCCATGTGAAAATTAAGAGGTTATTATAGAGGTGTAGCTATTGTATTGACTCCACTAAAGGTCTCGTTGTTGGAGCCAGACTGGCCAATACAGCACTGAGAGAATAAGTATACAGCCACATACAGTAGGCTCAGTTTTTATTCATACCCTTGATGAAGATGAACAAAAGAGATCGTATAAAATAAACTATAAAAGTAATGAGGTATATTTTATGAAAAAAATCAAGAAAATCATATTCTTTAATAATAATGCATTGGCATGAACCACAATCAAATGGTTCACAAATTATGATCTGAGATGGCCACATCAGGACATTGATCTTGTGCTTTGTCAACCATTTCTTAGTTTCTTTGGATGTATGTTTGGGATCGTTGTCTTGTTGGAAGGTCAATCTGCGTCCAAGGTGTAGCTTCCTGGCAGAGGGAACAAGGTTTTGGGACAAAATGCCTTGGTACATGCTGGAGTTCATGGTTCCATCTATTTTAATAAGGCCCCAGGGCCTGTGGATGCAAAATAACCCCAAAGCATTAAAGATCCACCACTCTGTTTCACCATAGACATGAGGTGCTTTTCAACACTACATTACAAACATAACACTGATGTGCATGTCCAAAAAGCTCAATTTTTGTTTCATCTGACCACAAGATACGGTTCCAATTGTAGTTCAGATGTAGTTTGACAAATTCAAGATGCCTTTTTCTGTGAATTGCCTTCAAAAGAGGCTTCCTTCTTGCAACTCTGCCATAAGGTCATTGTCATGTAGGCATTGTCAAATGATAGCTTTAGACACCTTGTAACCCCAAGATGCCAGGTTGTTTTGGAGATCTTGATTTGTGCCCCTTGGACTTCTTTTGCCTCTCAAACCATCCGTCTCACTACACATGGGGGCAAGATAGACTTGCGTTCTCTACCTGGCAGGTTAGCCACTGTTCCAGTGGCCTTAAACTTCCTAATAATGGGCACAACAGTAGCCATCTACTGATCTGTAGAGGTCAATAACCTTTTGTCTGATGCTTTCAGGGAGTTATTTGCCTTTCACCATGATGATGGCTGACCCCAGTATTTCAAATGTGTTCCCTCCTTTTTATACCCTAGGGAAACAGGAAACCATTGTAGGCCACTGTATAGTTCCATAACCTTCCAATGAACTTCAAATAAGTTGTATATTTATGAAGATTTGTTTTTGTTGGATTCAATTTAAAAGTATTTAGAATTTAAAAATTATTAATAAAACAAAATGTTTTTCTGAACATTTGTATTAGTAATGTAGGTTAGAAATTTTCTAACATTTTTGAGCATAAATTATACCTAATTATTTATATAGTTTATTTTATACGATCTCTTTTGTTCATCTATATTAAGGGTATGAATACAAACAGAGTCTACTGTATGTACATCCTTGAGAGAGTCCATTCACGATTCTGTTTTTGGGATAGTGGTTTCCTGATTACATCAAAAATGTAAATATTGCAGGTGCCAGAATGGTTAAAAGCCCTGGTGTAGGCAGGAAAAATGAAAAATTCCTAAAATTTAGAGTATTTGTACCCAATGATATATATTCAGGGTTATGTGTGATTCTATTGAATTTAAATGATCAAAAAAAAAAAATCATTGATCAGTCAATCAAATCAAATATTAGTGATGCATTTAAAGTTGGTTTTGCTAGCCATGTCCATATGGAGTTTACAGATAATCTCCATTAAATGTTACCCGATTGACTCACCATAAGTAAAAGCCTAGCCTCTTGTCAGTACAGTAAAGAGTCAGAGAGGAAATGCCCACAATTGCTGCTGGCAGCTCGAAAGACATGATTTAGTTTGGCACTGTACTTTTCATATAGAGACAGCTGGTCTTAAGGTAGCTGTCCCTGGAGCCTCATTTTTCAACTGTGAATACTGTTACGACTAAACCCCCTCAACTACAAAAAGTGTGCAAAAATCCATAGCCAAGTTAACCATGGAGCAAAAGCTACAGCTAATAATGGAGTATGGTCTAACCTAGTGATCGTGTTGTGGATATCAAAGACGAAAAACCAAAATAAAAGAAGGGGCAAGGCAATTTCCAAAACTAGACTAGAGGGAATATGGTGGACTCGGTCTGCAGACACCTGCTCTCCCCGGCCAGCCCAGTCTACTCAATGCTACCGGTAAGGGCCAGAGTTTGTTTTAACGGTCAAACGAATATTTTATTTTTAAAGAAAACAAACGCAAAGCAAAAAAGATTTCTCTGCTGATAAGCAATGCTCTAAAACAAAATAAAAACGACACCGCAAGTTCTCTGGTGTTTGGCGATAAAAGGTGTCTTCTACTTTTCAAATTCCCATTCACTGTTTGATATAGAACGGCGGTCCAGCAATAAAAAAGGTGTTTTCCAAAACAACAATGCAGGGTGACATAAAATATCCAAATTCACCCTTCAATGCCACCGAATCAAACACCGAATACTCGCCAACAACACGTGTCCGTGTACGAAATATCCAAAACCCCACGAGACCTTTCAAACTCAAAATGTCACCAGAATACATTCAGTACTTAGGCTAAGTCTTTTCACTTTCAGACTGCGCCCCCCCCATAAGAAAAAGATACTTCGCTAAGAAAGATGACCTAAAACACTTACCCAGGAAAACATTGATGTACGAACATGATGTCACGGCAGAAGTAACATTAAACACAGTTTCTGACATGTGCACATTATGAACACATCCACGACGTATTAGCTGAAGTCCTTGTGCTGCGTGAGATGAAGGGGGTTTTCATGACATTACTTGAGGGTTTGTGTGCTCAGATACAGCGTGTAATCGTCACTCGCCAACAGAATCAAATTGTAGTCAGCTTCAGTTAGTAATTTGTACGAGATTGAAGACTTGATTGCTCTAAGCACCACTTGAACAGTGCCTGTTTTTTTTTTGTTTGCTTGTTTTTAAATGCCTCATCCAGAAAAATCACACAAACGCTCTGTATGAGATGTGCGGGAAGAAGTAGATGGCACAGAGTAAGAAAATAATAAACGTAAGGGTCCTTCACTGCCATGCTGTAGACTGTAGTAGCCCAGTACCAATAGAGCTGCATGTGTTTGGATCGTTAGTTGCAGTATAGGTTGTGGGAAATTCCCAATGACAAGACTTCTCCGTTCTCCTCAAAGGCACTTGTGATCAGGGAGAAGATCAGTACAGACTGTTGTAATAACTTGTAGCTATATCTGTGTTTAATTTGAATGTTATATTGTCAGGGTTAAGTCAATAAGAATGCCTCTATACAATAAGAGGTCTCTATACAGATGGAGATACGGGTAACTGGCAAAATAAAGGGAGCAATTTCGTAACTCGGGGGGGACACTCAAACGACAACACTCCAGGGAGTCCCAGTTGGGCAGTGGGAAAAGTGGAGGGCCATGCCTATCGGCTGGTACTGGCCTTAGCATAGACACTCATGGCAGTGCACCCGTTTAAGGGGTGCCTCATTTACTCAAGTGTTGCCTTTATTTTGCCAGTTACCTCTATAATGATATACAAGTATCCAAAATGATTTCCATGGATTTGACTTGACAGTAAAGTGTATACACAAGTGTAACATGGGATCTTAGAGTGTGGGTTGCAAAGGTCCACAGTGCCGGCAGGGCTGCTTGACCCAAAGGTTTGAAGTGCCTGCAAGGCATCTCAACTTGGACCCTTAAGGTCTCAAAGTGTCTGCAGGGCGCCTCAGCTCATGTTCCTGAGGTCCACATTATCTGCAAGCGTTTGCCCTTAAAAATGTTGGCACTTCATGAAATTGATATCTTAAACTGACCTCTTGCGTCACAGGTTTGAGAGTGCATTGAAAGGGTGCTGGGGAATCTCCAGGAACAGTTTGAGACCCTGTAGCATTGTGACTGATGTTTGGACCCAACACCATACGTCCACACAACACCATTGTTGCTCGGAAGAAATACCCAAAGCATTAATCCATGAGCTGATGTGGGTTTTGTGTGTAAATATTCAACAACAAAAAATCAATTGAAAATGAAGTTTGAAGCCTGGAGCCCAAATGTTAACTTCTCTCCTATAAAAACTCATCCGTTCCACGAGGATCAACGAGAACAGAAAAAAACCAGCAAACAAGAATGCGGGCCAGCAGGTGGCTTCAAATGGACGTTTAATAGCGTATTAGCATCGCCCACCGGGGGGAGCTTACGCGTCTTTTAAAAAAATGACACGTCTACAATTACAGAGCGGAAAAATAACATTACCTCTAATTGATTTGCCCTGCCGATTCGTTTTGATTTCTCATTATTTGCCACGTATTCCCGCTGCCCCCTCATTTCTAATGAATGGAGTTGTTAGGATAGGCATGCCTAAGCGAAAGTGATGCTGAGCATCCCGCTGCCAGATGCATCGTGGGATTGGAGCTGGGAGCCGGCGGGACCGATGGATACAAACGGGCACCTGTGCATTAGTCGCTCTTGTCGGGTAATTTCCAAGCGGATCAGTCGAGGTGACGTTCGCGCGAAGCCATCGGCAGAGGGAAACAGCTGCGTGGCGCTGCCAGGCTGGTGGAGGTAATTAATAAAGACAACAAACCCGACCCCCACGCCGCTCCGTGAGTCACACTGCCAAAATTACCAGGAGAGCAACAAACAGCCTGCACGTCACAAAAAGTTTGGTACGGAGCGATAAATAATCACAGCTTTGCTACTGCTTGGGCTTCATGCTCCTCTCCCCTCCCTCCCTCTCTTGTGCATGTTCTACCGCTTTATCTGTCTCTCTCCTCCAACAAACTTGGCTAAAAAACGGCAATGCGATGTAGGCCTACCGCAATGACAGTCAAACGTCACCTCGGAAGCGCTGGAATACGGGATGACAGGGCGTTGTGGACTTTTGACCCCCAGCCGCCCCACCCCACCCCTCCCCCGGTCCTCACGCTCACGCATGCGGCGACGGTGACGGAACTCGCCGGAGAGTTAAAAGCGCAGTCTCCCCTGATGTTTTCGATGTGCTCGGAGGCGGCATTGATAAAGGTGCAAGGCCCCTGCTGGGTGAGGTAATTGCTAAAGCAGATTATTCTGCACAACAGCCTCACCGTCATCCCACCCGCCATCTCAGTGTCTTAGCGGCCCACTCCTGAAACTAATCAGGCCTCCTCTGATGGCATTTCAGGCACAAAAGTGATGCGCGGGACATGACAAAAAGGGGAGAATTGCCTCATCGCCTCTTTCGAGAACAAAAAACAACAAAGTCACCACAATGTCCCTATCAGAGGCCTTTTCTCTGTCAAGGCTGTTTTTATCTCCCAGTCTCACGACTCAATTAATTTTCCGAAATGTGCTATCCGAGTCCTCTTCTTGACCCTTGGTCTAGTGGCTCCCTGTGGCTCAGTAGGTAGAGCATGGCGTTGGCAAGGCTTAGGTTGTGGGTTAGATTCCCACTGGGACCACATATACTGAAAAAAATTATGCATTCACTACTGTAAGTTGCTTTGGATAAAAGCGTCTGCTAAATGGCATATATTACATTAGATGTTATTTCTGAGCAATTGAGGGACTGGGGGCTGAGGATCACTATTGTCTCCCATGTTGTTAATGGTGCCGGGCACTTTTTTTACCCAGCAGTGTGAGAGTTTCCAGGGGTGCGCTGGACACGGTCAAGTCACGGGCGAGGAGAACGTCTGTCTGTCTGCCCCCATGTGGGGGGGGCGGCCATATTGAGTCCCGAGCCAGGAACAGGTGCTGCCTTCATCTGCCGCAGCGTTCCGCCTTTCTCTTCATCTCTTTTCTCCCCTCTATCTGTCTGGCTCCGTCCCTTCCTGATTCCCCCTTGTTTTGACAGCCTGAGAGGCGGGGGCCTGCTCCCTCACTAAGCATCTGCTCTTCTTCTAATTGAAAGGAGGAAAAAAAGGGAGAGGAGTTAAAGACAGGCCCCTCCGCCGTAATGAAACAGACAGACTTTATTAGACAAATTGTCAGGGAGGGTGACTAGCGTGGAATCCGTCTTCCTCTCGCAGGGGCTACCATCTGCAAAGCTGCCAACGGGGCCCAAATGTCCCGTGCCCCTGGTTTTTTTGCCTTTTTTCCAGAAGGGCTTCGGTCGAACCCCTGTTACTGCCCAAGAGAATACACGTTTATGTGGCTTATTTCTTTTCATCTCGCTTTATTTCTCTCGTCCGTGCGGCGTAGGTCCTTCCCGGTGTTCTCTGATGCTTTCCTAGGTCGCCGCTGAGTGTGTGTGTGTGGGTGTCGTTGGTTGCCATGGTAACAGAGGACGTTTCTCTCCCTGTAAAGTTCTGGAGAGGCAGCGTCCCGTAGGCAGGGAAAGTTAATGCACACGATGGCAGGCCGGATCCTTTTTGCGCAATACGCTGCTTCCGTCCTCACAGATTAGCCTTGGTATCTTCAGGAGGTAAAAACGGCAGCGGACTTTGTGAAAACTAATTTCAGACAAGTATTACATGTTCAGTCGTATCTGTGTGGTCCTTATCGCCTGCTTTTGTTGGGGGGTTTTTTCTTATGTTTTTGAAATGCAAAGGAGGTGGGAAGGGGCAAAAATAATGTTGTGATTTTTACTAAGAACAAAGATTATTTTTGTTGTTAAGGTGACCCGGAGATAAGATGAGCCGCTCAGCATATCTCACTGTGAGGCACGTATCTTCTGGGATGTGCGCACCCCTACGTACATCTCGCTGCTTGCTCAAACACACCCCCAGAGTCAGCCCGTCAACTGCGCGCGTGTGTGTGTGTGTGTGTGTGTGTGTGTGTGTGTGTGTGTGTGTGTGTGTGTGTGTGTGTGTGTGTGTGTGTGTGTGTGTGTGTGTGTGTGTGTTTGAGCAATCCAAGTGTTTGGGTGATCCGGTTTGTTCAAGTCTGCTTGCGTTTTGCAGTTTCCTGCATGCAAATATGTGACAACGGGGTGTAGCAAACCCAATTTATGAATAAATATATGTTTTAATATGTCTGTGTGCCACATCCAGTGCTCAGATTGTGATCAGTGTGCCGTAAGGATTATTATTCAGGAACATCAGTGGCTGAATATGGGAATATAATATCCCCATGCCATGTTTTTGCCTCCAGTGAAGAACACAAACAAACCAGAAGTAATTTATTCTTCTCTCTGTTTCAGTGGGCCATTTCTTCACCTCGGGGCCTGTTGGACAAAAGACCAGCCCAGTCATGCAGGTAAAGCCTTAACCGATCTTCTGTCCGACATTGCCTCGTCACGCCAGCGTCCACTGAATAAACGCTGGTCATGGGCACCTCTGCTGCACGGAAGGCCAGATATTTCCAATAACCTGGTCTTGATGCTGTGCTGTTTGTTCACAAAACGCATGCGAGAGATATTTGTGAAAATGCGTTCAACAGTGCAGAGCTCGTGGTCGTTACTATTGTTGTAAATAAGAGATTAGGGCAGATGCCTGGTACTCGTGGTGCCTGTTGTCAGTTGAGTATTGAGTAAATATTTGCTCAGTGTTTAGGGGCGCATTCCGTTTATTGTGTTAAAATCATTAAACTATTAAACCTTGCTTGTATGATACTGCATACCTTTCTGAAACGCTTCTCCATTGGCTCTCCATCAGACACAACCAGGGAAAGTATTGGGTTTTGTGGAGTCAATAGCATGTGCATCAGACTTGGGGTCTATTCTGTTTCAATTTAGTCAATTGGGGGGATTTGGTTGAGGTTTTTAAATTCCTAAAAGGGATTAACAAAGTAAAATACCAAAGATTTTTAAGATAAGTGGGGTCAGCAGAACAAGAGGCCACAGGTGGAAATTAGTTAAAGGCAAATTCCGCACAGATATTAGGAAGTTTTTCTTTACACAGAGAGTTGCCAATGCCTGGAACAGCTTGCCAGGTCAGGTAGTAGAGGCAGAAACACTTGGGCTATTCAAGTCCAGGCTAGATGTAGTACTAGATACTCTTTAGATTAGTACATGATGAGCCTAGATGGGCCGAACGGCCCATTCTCATCATTATGTATTCTTAATTGAGTAAATGAATTGAAATTCAATTAATGAATTGGAAAATTCCCGTAATTTTCTATGCAGGCTTTTTAAATGTAATTCATTGTGTTTCAATTCATTTCCTGAAATGACAAAACTGAAATGGAATAGAAAAAAAAAAAAAAAACATTTCCACCTCCCCTTTGATAACTTCCCCAAGTCTGATGCACACTGTTTACACATGCAGTCCGCCACTCTTTCAGTCAGGGCACACGGTTGGGGGGGTTGGAGAGTTGCTTGGCAGGTGTTGAGCTGCTTCCAAGTCAAGGACAGTCAAGTCACAATTATGATTGCAGGACAGCAGTGTCACCCTGTCTGAAGCACATGGAATGCGGTGCATTTTCTGGCATGGTTTAGGTCCACTCAACCCCTTAGAGTGCAAGGTAAATGGCAATTCTGTACAAAGCCATTCTGAGTGATCACCTTCATCCTATGGTGAAGCAATTCTATCCAGGATGCCAATACCCCTATCCGCAGGACACGATTAGTCACTGAAAGGTTTGATGAGCTTGAAAATGATGTAAACCATATGCCATGGCTGTCTCAGTCACCAGGTCTCAACCCAATTGAACACTTGATGGGAGATTCTGGAGCAGAGCCTGAGACAGTTCCACCACTGTCAATAAAACACCAAATGATGGAATTTCTCATGGAAGAATGATGTTGCATCCCTCAAATAGTGTTCCAGACACTTGTAGAATCTATGCCAATTCAACGCTGTTCTTGCGGCTCATGGTGGCCCAATGCTCTATTAAGACGCTTTATGTTTGTGTTTCCTATGTTTTGGTATATGAAAGCATAAAATGACTGTTTTATGTTTTATTTTACATTACACTTTGTTTACTTGTAATAAATACAACCAAATTGGGAGGGCTAGTTATAAGAAGAGAGTAAGGTTTGTCCCCAGAACGAAAGAGAGAGAGAGAACCCTTTGTTTTGCAATTCATTAAACCAAGGGCATGATGGGAAAATAAGGGGAAAACCTATATACATGGTATAATATGCAAAGAAAACAAACCTTCACCCTACTTTACACAGCCCTGCTGCAAACCTCAAAAGGGTTACCATTCAGTTTATAGAATGCAAAACCCAAGATTGCAATAATAATAATAATAACATTTTGCTACATAATCATGGTACTCTTGCTGTTCTAGCTCAGCTTTGCAGATCATGAAAAATGACCAGTTTTGTTTGACCAAAATGAAGAGCAACACTGAGATAGTGAGTAATACTGTATAATGCAATGTACGTACATTATTTTCTTCCATTTGTGGTTATTTCTGAAAATGCTTTAGTAAAATAAGTGTGTACTTATCATGCTAATAAAGCCTATTTGAATTTGAATTTGAGAGAGAGTGGTGCAGAGGGGGGCAGAGGGGGGCTGACTGTCCATTGGGAGGAGGCACTCTACAATCCAAGCGCAGAGACCTTTCTACCTGCCACGGTTTCTGTTCCCAGGGCAACGATCCTGTCAGATCTCATCGCAGATGTAGAGGTTCTGTTAAATAAATAAACGGGAGGGGAGGGTGTGATGGAGATCTGTTCTGCAGGTACACCTTTTGGCAGGGACTCTGTCGGTGCTTTGGGTACCTAGGGCCCCGTTTTGGAAGTTTCTTGTGAATGTGCGCTCCCGGTTGCTGGGCATGGATGTGCAAGTTCAGTAGCACCAGAGACATCTTTCAAAAGCAGCCGTGACTTGCTATGAAATTAAACCTGAGAGCCTGGGTCGAGCCCGATGCTAATTTCAGATCAGGTTTGGATATCCTATTTCCTGCCTGTTTTTGGTCATGGAGAGGTGGATGGCAAGGTTGAGCAAAGCCAGCGGTGCTACATTGAGTTGTTGGTCGCGTGCTGTGCACTTTGTAATGTCTAGATGGACAGAGTACCACCCCACCCTTTCATTAGCAGTTCCAGATGCACACCCATTTCTTGTTACTTTTGTTTCTTTTAAACCAATACAAATAACAAATGTGGGGGGGACACCCTGTATCTCCAAATCATATTACAGGCATGACTCTGGATCTGTTATGAGACATTAGGCAGGCTGTGGTATTATAAGGGTGGTGGTGTGCAACGTGGTTCAGGAAAGAAAGACCCGTATCATTCCACAGAGTACGCCTTCCCCCCCTACTCTATCAGGAGAACTCCTTTTCCTCCAACTTTAGATTTTTTCTTGACTTCTTTTGTGTTTGTCTCTCTTCTGCGTCGCTCTGCGTCGACCTTGGGCAGCAGTGTCTCTCGCCTTGCGATAAATGCGCCGCGCGTCTTCGGCAGTGTACCTCGGCCCGACTGCGCCCGCTCACCGCCCCCTCCGCCCCACACAATCCCATGGACCCCCGTCGCTCTTTTAAATAGGTATGTCAAATCTGCCTGGAAACGGCGGGCGTTTGATCTGGGTTAATGCTGGAGAGAGGTCCCACGCAGGCACTGGGACCCCCGTGGTGAGCTGAAATAATGTACAACGCTTCATGGTGCAGATGAGAATTTTCTCTGGGAAGAGGGAAGAAACGGGGCGCTCATACACATGCTGACATAAACAAACAACCGCACACACACACACACACACACAAAACACAGATTTATGAATTTGAATCCTGCACATCCCATGTTCCCTCATTGTTACACACACACACACACACAACCTCTTTAGATAGATACATTTTCACATATCATGGCTTATCTGAACAAATTTATGACGCACACACACACAAACACACATGCATGCAGACACACACACACACACACCGGCACACAATCCCTACAGCAAACACAAACCCCTTTTCTCCCAAGCACATGTTCTTCTCACATAGACAAATGCACAAATAAACATGGCGAACTGAAATCATGTGCAACACATCATTGTTGGATATTTCAGGGAACAACACACACACACAAACTCATAGTCCTTAACTTACTCTCATACACACACAAACACAAACACACACACACACATACACACAAACACCCTTCCTCACATATTCTCTCTCACACACACACACACACACACACACACACACACACACACACACACACACACACACACACACACACACACACACACACACACACACACACAGTGTCTAGCTGTCAGGATGTGATGGAGTCAGTCAGATGGAGTGCTTGCTGTGTTGAGGGGTTGAATGCTCTCCTGCTCTCTCTGAGTCCTGGCGTCGGAGTGCATGGTACATTAGCTCCCTTCCTGCCCCACTTCCCCCTTTATTCACCCTCCTGAATCTGAGGGTGGGGGGTCCGTTGTCAGTCCTGAAGAATGGAGGGCCAGGGTTGGGATGTGGGGGATGGATTCCCTTTGCTCATATGATTCCAAAAGCACTCATGAGTACCCCCAGTTTTGCCCAGATTCGCCCTGATGGTACACAGACACTTTCTTTTTTTGCTCATGTGGTTTGCAGAGTCTGGGGGTTCTCCGAGACCATAAAAGTACAATAAAAAAAGATCCAACGCAAAGGAATTAATTTCTCTCACCAGCAGACTCTCTCAAATGAATCCAGAGACACTCTCCCTCGCTCTGCCTTTTCCTTTTTTTACCACGACAGCTATTTGAATTTATTCGGTGTCATTGAAGTGTTGCGTTCAGAAACGTGTAACAGGAATTCAACTGCCTTCTTTTTCTTCTTCTCCTTCTTTTTTTTAATTTTCGTATTCTTTCTATTATTTATTTATTTCATGTGTGATGAAAATTGGTTTTTTGCTTGATGTTTGCTCTTTTTTTCTCTCTTTTTTTGGCGAGTGGCGGAGGATTAAACGCACTCTATCAAGAAGGAATTAAAGCAAACATCTGTGGAATAATTTACGGCGAGATGAGTTCCCACACCGGCGCCCGTTCCGGTGCGACGTGATGAGCATGCCTGCGCCGGGCTGGCCGGGCGGAACACAGCCACCGCGCCGCGCTTTGACGGGCACGCCGGGCTTGTGGGCCTGATGCCAATTTAGACAAGCATGCCCGCGGACGGCATCTCGCTCTGCATGGCGGGCTCCGCTGTGAGGGGGAGATTACAGCCCCCAAGTTCTCGCCCCAATTCAATTTCCCCCCACACAATTAAATACATCCAGGGCTGGAGAGAGAGAGAGAGCGGGAAAGAGAGGGAGAGAGATGGAATCTGCTTTCATAAAGTCTACTCACACGTACATGTACACAAAGTAGTCCTGGCCTAGAATACCCACTTTTCCCTCTGTGCTCTATTTGAGTGAGAGAGGAAAAATAATTTGAGAATTCTTTATTAAATTGGTGATATTATATACTAGTGTGTGTGCAAGAGTGTGATTTTGTAGCGAATAACTGACAAAACCTCTCGCTGTTTGCAATGATTGCATCATTTACAACCACCTTTAATGATACGTTAACTTAAAAAAACATAATTCATACATAAATACATACATATGTACACAGGTAGTAAACAAAACAATGGAAACGCAGCAGCACTCCAACAGGGAAGGGTTCTGGTGGTTCCGTGTTGGTGTGGGGCACGTCTTCCAGACATGGTTTGGCTGTACTCATACCCTTAGAAGGCAAGGTCGATGTCAGTCATTGCTTAATAATAGTCAGTGATCATCTTCACCCCATGTTAAAGCATTTCTCTCCTGCAGAGCGGGGTGTCATCGCCCATCGCCCTAATGGTCAAAGGAGCAAGACACCAACACCAAAGTTATCCATAAGCCACGGCCTTCTCAGTCACCAGATCCGAACCCAATCAAGTATATACGGGACATTCTGGAACGAAGCCTGAGACAGCATTTTCCACTCAGAAAATGTTGATTGACTTTCTTGTGGATGAAGGGACTTTATTGGTGTTTCCATTTTTTTGTTCACTACCTGAGTCATACATACATACACATACATATGGCATTTAGCAGACGCTTTCATCCAAAGCGACTTACAGTAGTGAATGCATACATTGTTCAGTATATGTTGGTCCCAGTGGGAATTGAACCCACACAACCTCAGCATTGCCAACGCCATGCTCTACCTACTGAGCCACACAGAACCAGAGTCATTCATAAAATACTGAGTCATTAAAGAAATCAATTATAATCCAAAGAAAATGTGAACATGTCGCTGTGTATGTGGAGTAGCTTTGATTTCAAACAGCGGGCTAGCATGAGACTCTTGTAAGCTCTTGTAAGTTTGCACTATGTGGAGGCTCAGAAGTGCAGTCTATATTACTTAACCAATGGGAGTTACTGTGTCTGTCTCATATTCCCGTAACAAATCTCTCATGAATCCTCTTTGCTGCGTCTCTTTCCTGCATCTGATAGTGTGATGTACTGTGTTTGATTTTTTGTCTCTCTACTCTGTCAGTTGTACTCCATCTACAGGTAACTGTCAAAATAAAGGAAACTCCAACATAAAGCGTCTTAATAGGGTGTCGGCCACCACAAGCCCCCAGAACAGCTTCAGTGTGCCTTGGCATAGATTTGTGTGAAGTGTTTGAAACTCTTGTATCTGAATCTGTAACCATTCTTCCATGGGAAATTCCATCATTTGGTGTTTTATTGATGATGGTGGAAAACGCTGTCTCGGGCCCCACTCCAGAATCACTCTTAAGCGCTCAATTGTGTTGAGATCTGGAGAGTGAGACGGACATGGCATGCGGTGTACATCGTTTTCATGCTCATAAAACTATTTAGCGACTACTCGCGCCCTGTGGACGGGGGCATTGTCATCCTGGAAGAGCCCGCTCCCATCAGGATAGAAATGCTTCACCATAGGATGAGAGCGATCGCTCAGAATTGTGTGTGTGTCTGGCTGTGACTCACTCTCCTGTTGCCTGTCTCTTCTGTGCAGTTTATTACTGTGACTCTGTCTCCTCAAGCTTGTGTCTCCTGTACAGTGTCTGTGATTCGCTCTCCTGTACATTCTCTCCCATAGTGTCTATGACTCACTCTCTTGTAGATTCTCTCCTGTACTATGTTTACCTGTGACTGTGTATCCTGTAGCTTCTGTCTCCTGCACTTTCTCTCTGTGACTCAGCCATCTGTACTGTCTGTCTCCAGCGTACATGGTAACAGAAAGAGGAGCTGGAGGGACTGTTGGTTGAACCAATTTGGGTGTAAAAATATTATATTTGTTTTTGTCTTAATTTATTATTTGCTTGCTCTTGCTCTTTATTTTGAATGCAAGCACCTTGGAACCTTAGGGAGAAAAAGCATAGCATTGTTTCTTTCTGGAAAATGTTCTGTAGTTCTATTTTCAACCACAAGAGGATATTGTTCACCAACAATGAACAAGAAAGTTAACTATGAAAAAAGTTTTACTCTAAATTTACAGGTGCTTTGAAGACTCCTGAAATAGTTTGCATGTGCCCTTTTCAAAATGCAGTTTGTTTATCTGAATATGTATATAAATTTGCTTGTCTGTGAGTGAGCGTGTAGTTGTGTGTCTGTGTGTTTGCGCGTGTATATTTGTCTGTGTCTCAGTCTGTAGGAGCTTGTTTGAACAGATTTGTGTTTTTGTTACCAAGCAAGTGTGTCTGTGTGTGTATGTGTGTGTGTGTATGTGTGTGTGTGAGTGTCCGTGTGTGTCAGCATGCATGTGTGTTTGTTTCAACGTGTATGTGCGTGTGAGTGTTTGTCAGCATGCGTGTGTAGGTGTGAGTATGCGTGTACCTCTATGTATGTGTACGTGCATGCGTGTGTGTGTGTGTGTGTGTGTGTGTGTGTGTGTGTATTAGATTAGATGCAGATGATCTTATGCACAGTGACTTCCATAGCTTCCAGTATTGTTTCATACATAGCTGAGTATCCACTGGAGCAGAGCGTGTTAAGTACCTCACTCAAAGGTACAACAGCAATACTCCAGCCAGCATCTGTAGGCAATGTACTAGCACTTCATGTAATGCCACCATATACCCAATCATGGGAGAAATCTGTGTTACAACATAGCCATCTGCTGGCCAATTCATACATACTGTTTGCAGCTAACATTCCAATGTCTAATAGGGACATTGTTGGAATCAAAAAAAGATGTAGATTCTGTTGGCATTTCAGTAAAACACTGTCAGCATGACATGTCATTCTGGTGTCTGGCACTGTACAGTAGCTGCAGAATAACGTGTAAATGTTGAAGACAAAAGAGACTGGAGATAAAAACGTGGCACTTTAAACATGTCCATTCATAACGAGCCTTCTCTCTCAACGCTTTCCTTTCATTTAAATCGGGGAAACAGGAGGAGGAGACGGGAGAAAAGTTACAGCTCTCCTCACGTCTCCTCAGCTCGCTGTCACGGCGAGGTGGTCTGATAGTCGCGCGGGTGGTAATGGAACTGCCTGTCAGACTGTGACACCGGGGACGCGGAGCTCGGCCTCCGCTCGTCTGCATGCGTCGCGTGCCTCGTGCCTCGCGTCTCGCGCGGGGTTCAAATGAAATAGCTCAAACTCAGCGTTTTCTGCACTTAATTGTGTTGGGGCTTTTTTTACGTTTAATTACACAGATGAGTGAATTAGGGGCTTTCTTTTGTCACTCCGCTGTGTGAAGTTGGGGAACGGCTCCACGCGCTGTCCGAGGCTTATCGCGCTGTCCGAGGAGAGGGCTAATTGGAGCGCGAGGGCAGGGTTCGGCGGAGGCACCGGCTGCCGTTCGGGCGAGGGGACGTGGGGTGCAAAACCAACGCCGTCGAAACGTCCTGTCGTCCGTGCCGCTTGGCGAGATAGTGAGAGACCTGCTCTGAGTCAGGGCTTTTTTCCTTTTGTCTAAACATGACAATAGTGCAAGTTTTTTCCGCAGAATGGGTTTCGGAAAGTCTTTTTGTATTCAGCTTAAAGCTCACACATCGACTCTTTTTTGGTTATGTGCCAAGCGGCTTGGCACAATATAATCAGTGCAATGTGGCAGTAAAGGAAAACAGTACAACGGTGATTACATGTTTGGTTAAACACCTGAGCTATTGGATTAAATATAATATATTTGCATTCGTTTTTTTATTTTCTATGTGCAATTCAGTTCGTTTCTGACTGTCAGAATTAGTCATATTATCTACAGCATAGACTAATAGATGATTGGCAGTCCAATGATGTTGGTGTTTCAGGTCTGTGTGTGGGGCATCAGTAAATAAGGGGGTTAAGAATGAATATTTAATCACTGAAAATATGTACTTTGACAAGAGACACAGGCTATGAGGTTTCGTGTATTGTAAATGCTATGCCCTAAAAGTTCTGCATCACTTTAATCTGAGAATATGAAACAGTGATGCTGGATTCAAAGAAGCGCTCTCTGTCCTTACCTACATTCCCTTTTCTCTCTTCCTCCTCCCTCCTCTCTCTTACAACCTCCCATGCGCTCGCTCTCTGTCGTGCTCTCGTTTCCTTCCTACACAAAAGCCAATCTCTCCTTCTCTTCCCACACCACTCCTGGCTTTTTAACACCTGACATCAGAGGTTATTTTTTAAAGATTTTTCAACAATATATATATATATTTTTTTCTTTTTCTATTTCTCTCCAAGGGAGGCTGAAAATCTCATATCCAGGTCGCTCTCTCGAGGCAGAAGTTTGCCCTTCTCAGCATCTTTGTAAAGTTCGGATTAAAGGACGCCAATATATTTGAATAAATGTACCCCCCTATTTCCATTTGCAATCCTGCCAGTGTGAAGGTTTTCATTGGGTATCCTTTCCTCAACTCAAAATCAGCAGAGGAGTTGCCGTGACGCACGAGGGCCACTAGAGGGCAGCGCATACGAGTAAATCTAGATCTTCCAGACATCATGCAATGACAACTAGACGGGTTTCAAAATGTGTCTTTCTCCACTTTGAAAACTTGATGGTGAAATGTAAGGACAAAGCCATCAGTTGTGTCAGATACATTCATAGGTTATTTTTGTTGCTTTGAAAGCAATGACACAGTTTCCTTGGCAGTGAAGAGGAAGACTGCCCCCATCTTTATGCTGTCCACAAGACCACAACCAATGATACTTTTTTTTTTTTTTTGTTTGTTTAAGTCCTTGAAAATTCAATTCATAATTCTCACAAAAGACGAACAATAAGGGCCTTGAATAGTGTAGCCGTCTAACGCACCCGCATTGACTGGTGCTTTGCGAGTGTGAGCTACCTATTGCGGTAGTGGTTTGAAATCCGACTGTGTCAGTCCGACTCTAGCCGGGAGCCCCGATCGGGGCAGCATTTGGCTGTCCGCCCCAGGGGGTGGGGGGAGGGGAAATCGGCACAAGCTTGCCAAGGAGTAGTAAAGGCGTTCCTAAATAGCAGGTGGGCGAAGTTTTGTCTCAGAGGAAGCGGATCATTGCCGGCCTTGGGGATAATAGTTTGAACCGGAGGATGGGCAGCAGGCTCGTGAGGGAAGGGCAAATCAAAATAAATAGAGGGTTGAATTGGCTATTCAATTTGGAGAAAAACAGGGAAATAAATCACAAACAAATAAAATATAAATAAAATAAAAAAGACTAACAATATCTGCATAAATAAATATCTCCTAGGCAGATGCTCAGATAGTCACAGTCAACTTTACGTTACGATTAAGCAATACCACTTAGGAACTGTGCCTGTAACCAGGTTTCAAGTTCAAATCTCAGACATGACACTGCTGGTTTAACATTATTTTCTATACATTTATTTTTCAGATTTTACCCTGTTTTTCTCACAATTTGGTAGCCAATTACTCCCGCTGTGCTTAGTTCAATCCCCTCCCTCATAGTTCGCTGCCGTAGTCCTGTGACCAGCAGTGACAAAGGCGAAGCGCTGCCTCCTCCGAGACAGCACTCGTCGCGCTGTCAACTGTAATTCCAGTACCCCAGAACCACTCCTGTGCGCAGCGAACTGTGTGTCGGCTTCCCTCCCCTTTCCCTGGGGCGGACAGCCAATTGCCCCAATGGCACTCCTGGCCAGAGCCGACTCTGACGCAACGGGGAACGGTTTAACATTATTAAGCACTGTACATTCAGTAAATACCCAACCCTATAAATGGTTAACAGAAGTTTAAAGCCTTTTTAAGCAGCCAGGATGAACAGCGACTGCTGGTAAAATTAATCGTGCAACAATGTAAAGTAAACTTTAGTCTGATAGCAGTAGCTGTTTTGGTGGAGTGGTGCCTGCATCAAAGCTTACTTAATTCCACCCCAGGGGTCAGTGATGGGGAACTGGTCTTAATTGGCATTTCCTCTCTGCCCCACCTTTAAAATGATGCACGGTCTAGCATTATGCACCTCTGTTTGAACCAGAGATCGGGACAGAGACCTAATGTACCTTTATCCATTATTCATGGGACGTTTCAATGAAGTCCTCCCTGAGAAATTCCCATGAGTGCCTCAATGGATTACATTTCATTCTTTTTTTGGGGGGGGGCTATTGTTCAACAAGATAACAACAGCGGTTCAGCTCCTGTGACAGGACCACGTTTGAACCAGCTTTTAATTACCTTTCTAAGTACTATATGATAACTTAATCTCCAACCCTAATGGTTATTCTGCAGCCAATTCATGAGGACAGCGGGGCTTGAAGGCTGAGCAGGTTTGCGTCACTTACGTTACACATTTCCAGGGGAGCCATTTCACAAAGGCGCCTGAAAGAATCCAGAATTAGTTCAACTTAATTGGCTTGAACGCAATTTCACAACACCTGTTTCAGATGGAAACGATGAGGGCAAGTCAAGTCTGGCTGCTTAAAGGGTCTACATATGCATGTGTATTTGAAGCATGTGTATTTGAAACCTCTACAGACATGGTACATAGCAGATAACACACCCAACTGAAGAGGAGGAATAAGGAGGAGACAGGACATTTCTAGGATGGTATCTTTTAATTCATTATGCATGAACAGTAATAGCAGTAGCATCCTCTGGGATTTAAATCAATCTGTCCCCATTCGATACTAACCTTCTGAATGTATGGAAATATTCATGTTACAATAATCTAGCAACTAGTGCAACATAGTGGCATGTGACACAGTGCCAGCCGTGGTGTGGGGATGAATCTCAGACACAAAACATAGCGGTGAATAGGCTGCTTTATTCCTTTTTTGAGAGAGAGTTCAGAAAATGTAAACAGAAGACAAGCAGTACAAAACAGCAAAATTCAAACCTTGTTCCTTTTTATTTACTCATGCTGTTAAACAGTTGCAGCACGTGGAAGTTCTCCCATCCTCCAGCCAACTTCGATTGAGCCTGCATTGGAGCAGGTTTAAGATCCAGACATGCTAATGAGCCTGGCTAGATGCGAGCGTGAGTTTAGCAAAAAACGAAAGGTTGAATTGTTCCAAAAATGGCTTCATCAGTCAGCCGGCTAATTTATTAATCCCGCTTCATGAAATACCCTCCCTGGATACTTCATGAAGCTGTGCTACACCCTCCGAAATGCATGTAGCTCAGCTTCAATTTCTGCACTCTGCAGTCCACCAGCTGAGCTGCGCGGTTATCGTGTCAAAGGACTGTGCAACTGGTGCAGCTGACGCAGGAAGATCACAGCCTCAGATCGACCCCCGCCCATCACTATTGAGCGGTAAGGGGAGGGATAGCCTGTCCACCGAAACCTTCCCTCCCTGGGCAACACTACGGCCAATCACGTGCAGCCCCATGAGACTCCCAGCCACAGCACCGGGCACGTGTGGGGCACGTTATTGCTCCAAGTGCCTCAACAGCACGTGTCACTCGGGTGCCCCATAAAGAACTCAAGTTGCTCATTAACGCTTCGTAAGGCGATAATGGCATGCGATGATGAAGGTGTCACATATGCTTTATGAAGGCCTTGTGAAGTTACACGTAAGCCCTCTCGAAGCCACAGAGCAGGGAGACAAAAAGAAGGCAGCCCGAGACAAGAGCAAGGTAGCGACAAAATAAACGTAGTCAGGTTTTATTGAAAATGGACGTCTTTACATTTTGTACATTCCACCTACATTGGTATGGATTTACAAAGAAACACCATGTACTGGATGTCTAGCGTACGTATGCATGCATACATGTACAAATGTGTGGTGCATATGTACAGATACACATACACACCTAGAAATATAAATGTAAGTACTTTAGTGCCATGGTGAAGCTGAGGCGGCGCTGACGGTGAGACATTTTCCCACACTTCCAAGATCGGAAGAACTGTCCAAATCCATGAAAAGGGGGAAGGGGGTATTCCCTTGGACTGGAGGAATATTTCACCGGTGGGTCAGCTTTTCTTTCAATATGGGTTTTTGGTGAGGTTGGGGTGGGGTGAGGTGATACACAGACAAGCCAAGCCAAGCCAAGCAACCCCACACAGTATATAAATTTAAACAAAGGGGGAAGGGGGGTATATTTGCACATCCATATTTGGGTAGAACTGGGACCGAATCTGTGCTCATTAGGATGCTTCAGTCCCTTATTTCAATACTTATTTCAACTTCTGTTGGTTTGCACACTCGCTGACCCTGTTATATCAACCTTCACACTGCAGGTTTAATCTGCATACAGCACAAACACAGCAAGAGCGAGAGATACTTTTTTTAAAACATAAAAAAGGGCTACCGCTGGATTGAAATAACGGCTGTGAAATAGCCTGTACAATCCAAAACTCACATTTGATGAGCTCCGCAAGACAGCAATTCGCTAACAGAATATTGTAGAAATAAAGAGTGCAGGTTGCCAAGATGTCAATAACAATGCACATCTGATATTGTAGCAGAGATAGGCTGGTCACAACCATTTGCACAAGTGACTGTTGAGGAGCCAATCAAAAGTAGTAAATCTGAGAACTTCAGATAACTCTGACCCTTCGACAGTAAGGACAGAATTCTGCTGTTGTTATCCAATTAGAGGAGGGAAACTGGCCTCCAGTTAACTATAAGCATAAGTTCCACCTCACACCGGCAGTTCATCCTCCTCTCTGGCGCTGTGCACAGAAGCAATTGACCACGCCACTGTGGTCAGCGTGCTTCAGTTTCTCAACACTCCAGTGTATGGCAACAAAGCAAGAGCTAACCGTGACCGCGTTGAGACAACACTTGGTCAACCGCTTTTTCCAACACAACGCAACTGTGAACGAATCCTCTCCACCTCATTCCCAGCATCAGGGTACAAACAACCCGCACTGTGATTAGAACAACACTGGAGAGCTGAGGTGCGCCGCTGTGCTCTTGACGCAAGAGACACGCTGTGTTAAACCAGTTTTACTGCCACGTCTGTGAGGTGACATGACTGTGCTTGATGATCTAGGATCAGTGGACCGCAGCAATGCTGCCTGGAGGCTGAGGCTCCTACACTGGCAGTGGCTCTGATCTGACACAGCAGAACGATGAGAACATCGGTGTGTCAGCGCTCATTGTATTGTGATATTCTGCCCCATCACAGCGTCGTGTGTTAGAAAAGAACGTAACGCACATGAATAAAAAATATAAAATATGTTCGTATGTACATATTCAAGTATCTGGGAGCAGTTTTTTGTACAAAAAAAGTTTTAAATGCCTAAGGTTCACACTTAATATATCTCATCTGTATCAAATGACATATGCAGACAGTTTTTAAAAACTGAATTAAAATATAACAGCTATAACAGATAAAAACCCTTACATGCAACAGAGAACAGCGCACCTGAGCACATGGTCTAGGACAAACGATGTGTGAATGGAAAACCCCACACTGAAAAAGTAACAGAAGTTGACATACACTGCAGTGCGGTAAGGCTTTTACATGATAAAGCTGGATTTCTTACGCCGACCTGTTTTATCGGTTGGCGTCATCAGCCGAGAGTCTGTTCGGCTCCTGTGAGAAGCTGAAATGCTAGCTACCACTACGGCAAAGCTTTACTTCCTTTTCATGACAGGAAGTAGGAAGGTGCCTGACAGGTACAAGCAAGTCGGAGGACAGGGGAATGCGCCAGGTTGGTGTAACTTGATTCCTCTAAATAAGCCTACTTTATGGATGCTGATTCCCATTGGATGCGAGGAGGGGAAGATGTGGGGTCGACAGCTTACAATCACGGGGAGGAGAGAGGAGAGCAGGGGAGGGGAGGGGAGAGGCTGGTGGAAGATTGAGTAATTAAAAGAAAATAAGGGGACTGTGGGAGTCAATTAATCTTCCCTCTTGGTCTTGTGCTCTTCAAGTTTTTCCTGGCAAAGAAAGTCTCACCTGACATATACCACAGTTCATTTCATACAAAAAAAGGATTTTGTCATTAAAAGAGGCATAATTAATTAGATCGTTGCATTGCACGTAAACAAAAAAGTACAAATAAAACCTTTGATAGCCTTGATGTTGTTTTCGCACAGCAACAGCATGAAAGACACCGAAGATATTTTGGAACAGGCCCTTTGTAGTTCGCCCTCCGACACTCCCAGACCATGGTCAAGCGTTGTATTTCCCTTTGTCTCCTTTCACTATAAATACAAAATGGCTGCTGGAATCAACACTGTGAATTAATGTTGAGAGGTAAAAGGAGCACAGCTCAGAACCAGAAGGCTGTAGGTTTTAATCTTGAGTGAAATGCACTTGACTTCAGGTGAAGAAACAGAAAGTGTGTCATGTATTCTAGGTAAGCTGCTGTGCACAAGGCTGTCTGCCATGAAACTGCATACCATAAACCAGGGCGTCTCTCTCAAATACAGCAATAATAAAAAAATATTAGCTAAAAAAAAAAAATAATGCACGACTCTGATTTGCACCTATCCAGAGCTATACAAGTCGGATAAGCAGTAACATAAATGTGTTCAAATAGATGGAACTGTCCAAGCAAACTCTTTTTTTATACTAATCCTTTTTGGAACAATTAGGCTAATGTTTCATGAGCGTCTCCCATTTCTACGATCACATCGAGTTTGGCACACACCTATCCCAGTCTAATTTCCCCATTAAGACACCATCTGCTGCAATCAAATTGCTAACAGGAATCGATAACTGGAAACCCACTTGAGTGCAGCTTAAAGTTCTAGAACTGGGGAGAACGTGTGCAGTTGGAACTTGCAGGAGAACACTGGAGAACCACGTGCTGACGGTCAGCAGGAGAACACAGCGGAACCGTCTCCAGCTAGATTGAAGGGAGCATGGAGATGTCTCGTCACACTCGATTGAAACCCTGGGAGACGCTACACGAGATTCACTCACGCACCGCCAACCCCACGGACAGTGCTCTAAGAGGAGAGATTCACAGCCCTTAGGTGCTATCATAAAAAGTTTATTATCTTTTTTTTCTGCCATTGCATTTGATGGAGATCAGGGGTTTTCTTATTTTGTTTTGTTTTGAGCTTTTTCTTCTTTTTTTTACAGAACAGTATTCACAGTTTGTTTTTCAGTCTCAATCGTTGCCTGGACAGATAAACAGGAATAAATAACCCCCACACTCACGCAGTCTGGTCCTTGTGTGGGAGGGGAGAAAGTCAGAGTGCGGCGCTGTGTTTGCCCTCTATGGCTGGTCTCTGCTGGGCGGGGACTTGGGCGGGCCTGTGCTTATATCCCCCTCCTTTCACAGCAGCTTGTTCGGCCCCTCCCCTCCGGGCAAAACCATGAGGAGGGGCGGGGCTCGGGTGGGCGGAGCCAAAAGTGGGCGGGCATCATGTGTGGTTGCTGGGATTGGTGCTTTGCCTCTTCCTGGGCGAGTCCCTGACCCTCTGGGCAGCGCAGTGCGTGTGGACGGGCACTCCTCCGGGCAGGCACACACAGTCCGGCTCGGTGAAAGTGTTATGGCACAGCTGGCATCCCTTCTTCTCCGACACCAACACGGGCCCACCTCGGTACTTCAGCTGCAGAGAGACACGCCAGAACCGTGTCAGAACTGTGATGTGGCCGGACAAATAGTGACTAACTATTTTTATTTATTTATTTTCAAAGCCAGAACATTTGTGTGGAAAAAATACAACCCAGTAGAAGTTTAGATTTAAAAAGAAAATCATAGCATAAAAACATTAAGGTGGAAAAACAGTCACAGAAAGGATGGATTAAAGCCAGTATACACTGAAGCACAGCTACTGAAAAAGAGCGGCGCTAAAGCAGCTCACCCTGTCGTGTTTCAGCAGCAAGTTCTCGGATCGAGCCAGCCCCAGGGCCACTTGCGAGGTGTGCCGGGCGTGCGTGGCGCCCCTCAGCGCCCCGCACAGGAAGGGGCGGAGCAACTGCAGGGACCAGCCCTCGGGGAGGAGCCGGAGCACGTGGGCGGGGTCGAACATCACCGCGTGGCGGTTCAGCAGGTCCACCGCGGCCACCGTGTGCTCGTTGCCGGGGGCGTCCGGGCCCAGGTACACCCCCAGCAGCAGGTGGAAGAGGCGCTGTCTGTAGCCCTGGTCCCGGGACGCCGACGCCCACGCGCAGTAATCCTCCGCCGCGGGGAAGTCTTTCAGCCGGTGCACCAGGATGTGCAGCGCCTTATCGTGCTCCTCCAGCTTGCCATGCAGAGTGGCGCACTCCAGCAGCAGATCTGTGTCCTGGAGCTTATCTGTGCATGGAGACAGGGCAGGGAAACCACTGTCACAATAGAGCGCAGAGTACTGGGGAAACTCGAAATGGAGGGAAAACCACAGTTAGAACACAGCACAGAGTACTGCTAATACAGGGGGGGGGAAAGACTGCTACAACAGAGCACAGACTACAAGGAGAACGACCATCAAAACACAGCAGTGCAGACGCAGAAACACACAATGCTCATTTCTCCTGTTGCCACTGGAACAGTGCAACAGTTCCTGTCCCCCCCCCCTACATTACAATTACAAAAAAAGCCCGATGTGGAAGGCTGCTGCCGCACAGACAGTGAGAGCTACATGTGGCCGTCTTTATCTGTTAGCAAATATTTCCCAAGCTGTCTGCCCTGGGGCCACCTTTCAAATGTCTAGTTCTCTACAACTTTGTCAACAGGCGGGAGCTGTTTGCATTTCGGAGAGAAAGATAAGGGCGTATTGCCTCAATTAACCCGAGCGCCGGGACACACATAATAAAGACAGCTGGAAATCGTCCGTAAACATTTGCATTTCCTGCACCCAATCTGCACACAAAGTGCAATATGACATGCATTCATATGACACGTCGCGTTCTCTTCTAGTCAAACAACCAAACCCAGAAAAACTTTCATGCGTCAATGTCACTTCCAACAGGTAGTGCACCTGGTTCCTGGTCATTCTAATGACTGGTTACCCTCTTTGACCAGGTCTATAGCGGTTCTGTACAGTTCTAGGGCCTCTGGTAGCGTAACGGTCAAAGCATTCTCCCAGAATGAAAGCTGCTTACTACAGCCACAAAACCTGGCTGCGCCAGTCTGGCCCTGGCCGGCAGCCCCGATCGGGGGACGGCAATTGGCTGTCCACCCCAGGGGGTAGGGGGGGGAAGGTGAGCCGGCATGAGCTCGCCGAGAAGCACAAAGGGTGTCTCTAGAAAGTAGGTGGGTGAGTTCCGTCTGGGAGGAGGCAGCTTTCCCCGTAGTGACAGGTGGCAGGTTTGTGGGAGAGGGCAAATCAAAATAAATAGAGGGTATAATTGGCCACCAAATTGGGAGAAAAACAGGGGAAAAAAATGTTTCACAGGGAAAACAATTATTATTTTTTATCTTTTTTACATTTTTTAAATGATAAGTTCTAATGACATAATAACCTGGTACAGGCTGAGTGCACCTGGATTGGGTACAGCTTGATTGGCTGAGTGTGCCCATCATTTACCCAGTAACAGCTGAACCTGGTTGATTGATTGGCTGAGTGTGTCTCTCACTCACCCAGTAGCAGTTGGACTCGGTACAGACTGGACTCCTTCAGCAGGTTCTGGAGCTTTTCCCGGGCCTCCGTTACCTGCTGGGCTGGGGCGGGGCTCTGGGAGAGCAGACTCAGCACTTTCTCCAGGTACAGCACAGCCAGGTGAGTGTGAAACGCCTCCTTCTGCAGGGGAGGAAGAAACTTGTACTCATGGTTTTGTGTGTGCTAGCAATATGAATATATGTTAGTCGTGCAAACTGAAATTGAAAATTGACCTAAAAATGTTAGCAAGGGAGATATGGAGAGAGAGGGAGCTAGAGGGATGGAGGGAGAGAGAGAGAATTAAACTGGAGATGGAGCAAAAAAGAAGGAAGAGAAAGAGAGGGGGGGAGTGAGAACATCAGGAGTAAGTTTCCCAGTTACAGAAAACACAGTAAGAGAAGTAGCAGCCACCCAGCACTAGCGGCTGAAACACATAAAATAACCGCAGTAAAATTTGTGTAATGCAATGCACTCTGATAAAATCGGTCGCAAACACAGACACAGCTCCCGGGTAGTTATGAGGTCGAACCCCGCGTATTTACAAAGCCTAAGGATTTAAAACATGAGGGGACAGCTCAGCAGGTACGGTTTACCTGAAACAAACGTTACCTGAACTCTCCTGCCCAGAACCAGGTGCTCCAGGTACAGCACTGTGGCCTGGTGGTATTTGTGCAGGCGTTTGATGACAGCATCTGGGCTCATCTGTGCTTCCTGCTCATCACTGACTGCTCTCCTGGTGAATATCTGGACACCCACCTGATGGAGATGACCAATAGTAATTCATTCTGCCATTCAGCAATGTCAGCAATACGTTCACTGTTCTTTTGCATTCAGTGAATTCGGCAAAATATATTTGACCATTTTTCTTGTTTTTAAAACCTTGTTTTATTCCAAATTTTATTCTGCTATTTTGCACGGAGAACGAGTGCGCTGTGAAAGATGTGCAGCCAGCCGCCTCTTCTTTTCACTTTGCAATCCAACAGATGGACAGGTAACTACCAAAATAAAGGAAACATGAGCATAATAGGGCGTTGGGTTACCACAAGCCACCAGAATAGCTTAAATGCACCTTGGCATAGCTTCTACTAAGTGTCTGGAACTCTATTAAAGGGATGCAACACCATTCTTCCATCATTTGGTGTTTTGTTGATGGTGGTGAAAAACAGAATCTCCCATAAGTGCTCAATTGGGTTGAGATCTGATGACTGAGAGGCCCATAACATATGGTTTACATGATTTTCATGCTCATAAAACCATTCAGTGACCACCTTGTGCCCTATGGATGGGGGCATTGTCATCCTGAAAGAGACCACTCCCATCAGGATAGAAATGCTTCACCATAGGATGAAGGTGATCACTCAGAATGGCTTTGCATTTGTTGGCATTTACCTTGTTACCTTGCCCTCTAAGGGGTTTAGTGGACCTAAACCATACCAGTAAAACACACCCCACACCATAACAAAGCTGCCAGAACCCTTCATTTACTCAAGTGTTTCCTTTACTTTGGCAGTTACCTGTAGGTAGTAGTTGTAAAAAGAGAAGAGAGAACCGACCTTCTGCTCCTTCTGTAAGGCCCACTCTGCATACTTCCACACCAGGTCCAGGCTGGAGCAGAAGCTCAGGAAGTCCACAACGTACTCGTACAGGTCGGACCGGGTCGAGTCCTGAAGGTCTCCATCCACGACCCGCACCCACAGCTAAGAGAGGGGTAGAGAGAGAGAGAGAGAGAGGGGGTGTAGAAAGAGGGGGGGTAGAGAGAGGAAACAGAGTGAGAGAGAGAAGGATACAGAAAGGGGGAGTAGAAACAGAGATTGAGCAGAGAGAGGGTGGAGAGGGAGAGAGAGGGGGGTAGAGATAGATAGAAAAGAGAGGGTACAGAGAGAGAGAAAGAGAGAGAAGAGGGAGAGGAGGGGGTAGAGAGAGAAAAGAGAGGGTGAGAGAGAGAAAGAGGATACAGAAAGGGGGGAGAGAGAAAACAGTGAGAGAGAGAGATTGAAAGGGGGAGAGAGAGATTGAGCGGAGAGAGAGAGAGGGTGGAGAGGGAGAGAGAGGGGGGTAGAGATAGATAGAAAAGAGAGGGTACAGAGAGAGAGAGAGATAATTTTACTGTGACTGGTAGACCGCATTGTGGTTCACCATTAAAAGAGATACAAGGCCACATGGGCCATCTAGGCCTAACCGACCTAAAAGTACAGTACAGATAAACCTCATGAACTATAAGAGGGTGGCTTGCCTGCAAGGCAGCATCATCCTGCCCATTATAATGGTAGAGCAGTCCCAGTGCAAAGTACCTGTTAGACAGAAAACAGACAAACATTAGGATTCATATTATGAAGAGCAGTGTTCCATTTCCAGAGTTGAAGTAGTATGCAATGCTGACTGGAACTGGTTAATTTGAGAAATGTACAAATCCTCAACTGTAGCAAAAACTGGAAAAGATAACATCTAAATAATATAAGATGTGATTTGTTGTCTCAAATAAAGTGCATTCATTGAGGACATGGCTGTGTACATAAGATGCTGAAATATGGAGAAGAATAAATAATAATTGGAGATAAAAAGCGGATAACGAAATGTCAAATAAAACACAAATTAAACACAATTAAAAGGAGTCCAAGGAGAGACAGGGAATGAGAGGAAAGCAAAAGAGAGGGAGAGAACCAGCAGTCGAGCTGGCAGAAATCCTCCCGGGCCGCAGTACCCACTTGTGGTGCTTCTCCAGCCAGGGGGCGCTGTCGGCCAGCAGGCAGGCGTTGTCAGAGGCCAGCAGGTCCAGCAGGCTCTCGTGGTTGGCCTCGGCGTAGAGTTTGAGCAGGGCGGTGTCCACGTCCTCGCGGCAGCCGTTGGCGCCCTCGGTGCTGCGCGCCTCGCGAAGGTAGCTGATGAGGAAGAGCTTGCAGCGCTGCACTTTCTCCTGGTCGCCCTGCGCCAGGTGGTTGAGGTCGGCGAACTCGTGGAGCGGCGGGTGGCAGCGCGTGAAGGACGACGAGGAGGGCAGCAGCAGTGGGTACAGGGAGATGAGCTCCCGCACGTCCAGCTGGCCCTTCCTGTCAGATGGGGGAGGGACGTCAGGAAAGACTGGGGATTTGTGGGTGCGATGGATAATGAAGGCCTAACTCACAGCGCTCTGGATGTTTGACTACAACAGCACTGAAGGGCAGAGGGAGATGAGCTCCCGCAAGTCAAGCTACCCCTTCCTGTCAAACGGGGAGGGACGTCAGGAAAGACTGGGGATTTACAGTGTGGGATGGATAATGAAGGCCTAACTCACAGCGCTCTGGATGTTTGAGAGCAGCAGCAGGGATATAAGCTCCCACATGTCCAATGGCCCCTTCCTGTTAAAGGGGGGAGGTAAATCAGGAAAGACTGGGGATTTATAGGTGCGATGGACAAACCAAGGCCTACTTCACACGTATTATGTTACTTGCTGTAAGATTTGTCCTACTTTATTTTTTTTTTTTTTTTTTTTTCTGAATTGTATTTTCTGTTCAATTCTTTCAGTGAAGTTATTTGAGCAATTACATAAGAAGTTGGGTTTCATGGACCCCATTAAAGGAGGAACAACTATGAGCTGCCAATCAATAACTTGTTTGAGCAAATCAAAATGGTTTGCTCTCCACAGCGAAACAAAATGAGGTTCAAATCAGTAAGTCACTGACAGCATAGGGTGGCAGTTCCCATTGTTGGATTCAGAGAGCCTCATTCTACAATCAACAGGAAGCAGCACTTGACTCTGGTATGAGTGGTACGAGGCATTTAGCAGACACTCTTATCCAGAGCGAAGACATTTCTTCACATTCTTCAGGTTAAGTGCCTTGCTTAAGGGAACAACGGCAGCACCCCACCTGGGAATCAAACCTGCAACCTCTGAGTCACAAGTCCCGCTCCCCAACCATTATACTACACTGCCATTCTGAGAAGTGAAAGGCACAGCAGGGCAGGGGATGGACTGTTGGAGGCAGGTGGGTCTGACTACCACAGGAACACCGCTATTCTGATCTTGAAGTGGTGGTTTAGACCCCAGACCAATTTAGACCCCAGAAACCAGGTGAGGTGAGGTGAGTTCACTTGTGATTGACTGCTCTAATTGATCAATTAAGTGGTGAACAATGACAAAAACCAGCAGACCCTGTGATTGGCTGCCTATAGCATATACCATACAATAGGGACCTGAAACTCCAGTCCTGGAGGGGCACAGAGTCTGCTGGTTCTTGGTGTTCCAGCACTTTGCTTCCAAGGCCTTAACTAACTGTCGAAATTGGGAGCGTTGCAATATGTGAAACATTAGCGACATAAGTAGCTCTAGATAAAGGCTGTGCATAATGTGATAATGTACAAGTGGGACTGAAATAACATGGCACCTAAGAGGAGAGAGGGCTGCACATTTTGTACAATTGTACATTTTTATATCTAATAGAAGCGGCGAGGGATTTATCGTTAAGTACAGGCCTAGCATGCCGTTGAAGTTATTCGCAATCACCGTGGGTCAGCAGGGTGCAGGAGTCATGATTAAGAGAGTCATTACCCGAGACACTAATTAGACACACTTAAATACAGAGATCAGAGCCCTGATGGCACTGAGCGCATTTAAGCAAAGGATTATATATATATGCTACGTGTCACGCGCTTTACCTGAAATGCTCTTTTGCTTCTAAAAACTGAAGCTGTCCAAACTGTATGAATCCCGCTTGCTGAAGGATTCTTCTGTGCATGATCTGAAAACAGGAAACAGGAGAAGGTTATTGTTGAAATTGATGTAATCATTCTAAACATAACGAACCATCGCCTAAACGCAGCATGCAGACGAAGAGAGCACGCGACGAATGATGGCGGTGTGATGGTCATTCGGCAATCATCACTGCCAAGCCCATCTAAAACAGGAGTGTCACGTCTTATCCGAGAAGGGCCGGTGTGTGTGCGCGCTTTTGTTCCAGCATGGCGCAAAAACACCTGATTCAACTAAACAAGGTCTTGATCAAACACCATGATTAGTTGACTCGTTGAATCGGGTGTTTTAGTGCCAGGCTAGAACAAGCGCCTACACCGGCGGTAAGATCGGACACGCCTTATCTAAAACAAGAGCGTGAAAGAATCGACAGGGCAGAGAATGGGCAAAAGACAAGGAGAAAGGAGAGCAGTGATACCGAAACGCTTTAAAGAATGAATGAATGAAGGAGTGAGCGGACGAATGACCACAACCTCAACCGTACCTGGAACTTGTCTTTGGGGATGTTTCTCTGCGCCCCCTCGGCCAGAGTGAGGGCCTCCTCCACACGGTGTCCCGCCAGGAGGTCCTGGATCTGCCTCTCCAGCGGGCGGGGCACCAGCACGTACACGGCCTTCGTGGAGGCCAGCATTACCTTCCCTGAGGAGGACCAATCAATCAATCAACCAATCAACCAGTATTTTTGTATAGCGCCATTTACAAACAGGTTGTCACTATCAGCTATCTACAATTGGCATTTTCCAGAGGGAATCAAAACTGAAAACCATTGGAGCCAATGTGGGAGACTGAGAAATTATTCCCTGACCCCTTAAAAGGCGGTCGAGATGAACTCCTGGAAAATGGTGGGATACAGAGAAAAACAAAACAAATAGTTCTTGGGGCTCATGAGGCTTCACAGACCACCGGAAGGGCATTCTAAGTGCAGGGGTGGGGTGGACCTCAGGACCACCACCCAAAAACTGCTCAGCACACAGCCGTTTCACCTCACACTAAAGGACACGCGGTGGTAAGACTCAACACTGGGCCACAGCAAGTGCCCCAGGCAAGGGTTATGCTTCAAATGCACAATTCAATTGTTATGTCTAAATTCAACTTTATTTCTATTTATATTATATCTTATATTTCGGTAACTGCCAGAATAAAGGAAACATCAACATAATGTGTCTGGGTAGGGTGTTGGGCCACCACGAGCCACCAGAACAGCTTCAATGCACATTGGCACAGATTTGACAAGGAACTCTATTGGAGGGATACAACATAATTCCTCCATGAGAAACTCCATCATTTTAAGTGATCAATTAGGTTGAGATCTGGTGGCTGAGATGGCCATGGAATATTGTTTACATCATTTTCATGCTCATCAAACTACTCAGTGACCTCTGAATGGGGCATTGTCATCCTGGAAGAGACCACTCCCATCAGGATAGAAATGCTTCACCATAGGATGAAGGTGATCATTCAGAATGGCTTTGTAGCCTATTTGTTGGCATTTGCCTTGCCCTCTAATGGGTTGGGTGGACCTAAACCATGCCAGGAAAATGCATGCCACACCATGACAGAGCCGCCCGAACCCTTCATTTTCTTAAATGTTGCCTTTATCTTGGCAGTTACCTGCATCTCGACAAAGTAACACCTTTTCCACACAGGACACATTTGTGCTTTATGCTCTTTAATCAAATGGGGCAACACAACCACATGCATGGACCGCGCTTGAACCTCAAACTGTGGCTGAAACGGTTCTGGTTCCCTGACTCCTGTGTGGTCTGTGACAGAATGGTCTTGGACCAGACACTTTGGGATGGAGAACAAGGATGCACTCCTCCAATCACTCTCTGGTATTTATTGATCTTCAGCCTGTGTACTACAACATGATGGGATTGCTTTACCACACCCCCTTTACTGTGGAAAAGTGAGCAAGACAATATGTCTGTTCCAGCCATCGTTTAATGCAATGACACTCTGACTGCGACATACAGTTTACTGTATCCCTGCTGCTCTTCACCTAGCCTGATTATGTGCTCTAATCCGTAGGTCACGCTGGATAAAACCATCTGCTAAATTAATTCATATAGCCTAAATGTAATGTCAAATGCAAACGAGTTAATCAGTGGAACACTTATCAGAGTCTGTGGCGTGCTGCGGAGTCAGTGAGCTTTCACACCCTCATCGCAACTGCATCAGACAAGAGACATTTTTCTCATGCCACGCAACAGTGTTTTTCCCCCAGATTGAGCCAACAGTCTGTAGTCTGAACGGTGTTCGCACAGAAATGAGATGGGGCTGAAACTTAAACAGGCATTCAACATTAGGCTCCTGATATGATGAGGGTCAAGCCCCAGGGCATTACAAGCGGCCATCCCGAGGCAGTGGCCAAGTCCATAGTCAGCCTTAATGGGAAAATGGCGGATGTTCAAGGTACACAGCAGCACCGCTTAGTCTTGTGCCCAACGCAGTCCTGCACAACTACTGCGTCTCTCTGTCCCAGAAGCTCTGCCGGATCCGACTCATTATCGAACTGCACGGCTCCTTTATGATGATTTAGATCAGTGTAATTCCACGCTTACTTCAGCCCGGTCAAACACTGCCCGCCGTTCGGCGGGATCAAGTCGTATTGATTTTCACACTCTCCAGAAATGCACCTCAGCACTTTGCCGGGGATCGATAGGGAGAGTGGGTCTGACATCCGCTCTGGCTCCAGTGACAGCATGTGGGGCCAGCCCTTATCCCTAAAAACAAGCCTTAAAACAAGCCTTTATCCTCTCACTAACAGCCAGTTTCCCACACCATGCAGTAAATACAAAACATGCCTTGCTCCAGGGCACTCCACGGTCAATGTCCCCTCATTGACAAAACAAAATTATACAGTGGCACAGACATACTGCGCATTCATATTAGCAGTATTAAGGAACAGATGCGATCCAGGGCTTTGCAGCAATACTAGATTTGAGTTTCTAACTGCAAAGTATTGCATTGACTGACATCGATGGTGCTACGCATACTGTAATATGGACAAGGATTTTCTAATACACAAATCACAGAAATCTTCAGTTAGGGTGTTAAATATTGTTGAGTATTCATGGGGCGCTCATATTGGCCTAATAGAGATATCACAGAAATAATTCCACCAGCAGGGACAAAAATAGACACCATCACAAAACTGCAGATATCAGTATTTGGAACAAATGTGGCCTAAAATTCTACAGGTTGTGAGTCTAGGCAGAGGGGCACGCACACCACCGTCACTGGAGGGCCAGAAAGCTTCTGAGTTTGACGCCTCATGTAAAAATGGGCTCAGACATGAGGATATTCAACTTCCTGGCAAACTACTAAGTTTGCTCGAGCAAACGACCTGTGGTAGAATGGAAACCAGGGAAACTGCGGGCCCCAGGAACCACAATGGCCGCCTACGTAGGAATAGGAAGACGGCTAGAGAGGTGGCGAGTACCTTCAAAGTCCTGCAGGATGTGTCCGTCCCTGAAGGACAGCGTCTGCTTGAGCTGCTGGTCCAGCATGCTGTGGACAGTGACGAAGCCCTCGTCCAAGGCCACCACGTACGGGAAGGACACGGCGGCGCCGATCACGCTCTCCGACCAGTTCACAGGGGCCCGCTGCGAGACCCCCGCCGCCGTCGCAAACATTCCTGAGGGGGAGGGGGCGGGAATTTGGGCACCATCATCTCCGAGCAAGGCACTGATTTCCTCTGTTTGATGTGGTGCTCTTGTGACCCTGTTCATACTGAGAGGGTGCGGCCATTGCTTTCTTCCTGACTCACACTGATCGATGTTGAAATTCCCCTAAGGCTCCTGGAATGAGTCCTCGGTAGTTTATTCAGTGAAAATAGAGAAAATGTGTTGAGTAGACAAACGGGACAAAAAATCTGTTTTGGATAAATGTGTGAGAAACTGCATGTGTACAATGGCTACAACAATGTGTTCTGGAACCTCAAAGAAAATAAGAGTTTTATTCTCAAATGTGTAACTCAATTTTTATTAGTAAAAAAATCCCCTCAATCCATCGCAAGATTATACAGGGGCCCAGATTAGGGTAAAAGTCATACTTGTCAAAGGGCAACTCGCTTGACTGCTGCAGTCTGGCACAGCAACAACAACAAACGCGGTGAGCACAGACTGCATGCGAGTGACAATGTGCCGCTTTTCCGACTTGGAACTTCCGACTGAGATATTCCTCAGATGTACACCCTTGTATTAAGACATACAGAGACAGGGAGATTTCTTCATAGTGGGGACTTCAATTCTAAATGGGACGTTGTGTTTTTCTGAGGAGTTCCGGGAAAAAACCTGAGCAAAATTTTGGAGGATGGGGATGGGACTTTTTTGTATCTGAAAACCAAATCTGAAAACCTTTGTGTAAAGTAGTTTCAAAGGACTGCCCTAATACGGCCACTGTATACATGCTCACTCTGGAGGCTCCTACTCTGTGATGCTACGCGTGTTTTAATGTTGGTAATGATACGTCATGCTCATATTTTTACGAATAAAGTTTTCTATTCTATTTCATTCCACAGTGGAGGTTGCTGGGACTCACCTAGGCCACCGGGGGCAGCCAAGAGGAACTCCTCCCTCCCGATCCTCTTGACGATGGGCTTCTTCTCCTCGCTGTCGTAGGGGAAGAGGTCCTGGGAGGCCCCCGTGCTGTAGTTGAGGATCATGTACTGCGAGGAGAGCGCCAGGCACAGGAAGTAGCCGTCCAGGCAGACGGCGCAGGGCTGCTCGGGCGTGGACACCTCCTTGACCATCTGCACCCTGTCCTCGTACACCATGTAGATCTGCACCGTCCGCCGCTTCGCGCAGATCACCCCCATCTCCACGCAGAAGGGGTCGCCGTTCACCGGGTTCTCGTTGACGCAGAAGGCCACCACGCCCTTGATCTTAGCGCCGCCGGACGACACCGCCTCCAGGTTGACCATGTCCACCACGATGACGGTGTTGTCGCACAGCACCATCAGCCGCTCCAGCGCCGAGGCCGCCTTCAGCTCGTTGACGGGCTTCTTGAGGCCCAGGTATTTGTGCAGCACCTTCTGGGCGGAGAAGACCAGCTTGCCCTTCGGCGTGGTGTGCTCCTCCAGCAGGAAGTGATGTATGAAGCAGTCGTTGGTGCCCACGTACAGGTGCTTGCCGCAGCACTCGATGCACTCGATGTTGATCCGCGCCTTGTCTCCCATCAGGAGCTCCCGCTCCACCGCGGGGACCAACTCGAAGGCTTTCACACTCATGCTGCCTACGGCATCTACTGCAGGTGGAGAGGGACAAAAGGCACGCCGTTTTAGAAAAAAAGCTAAATTCGGACACACTTGGAACACAAGCAGATGGATCACGTGAGTACAGTGTTTTGAACAGTACTTTCTACTTTCCCCTAAGGTCTTATTCAGGATTTTTTATTTCTTTAGTGGCATGCAACACAAACCATACCATTCCTCCAGGTCCTTAGAACACAGACCAGACTTATCTGAACGAAAAAATCTCTTCTAGAGATTTCTCGGTGGATCTCCAAAATCATTTACTTTTTACAGTGGGGGACACAAAGCAATTTCCCTTTCATTCATTCGACATGTCTGTTATCGGTTTTGCAACAGTATGATGTCCGAAAAGAACAGCAAGCGAGCTCATATCGCTTTCTGTACACACCTAGGTACTAAATGTAGACAGATGAAATGTATAACGTTAGCTGTATCATTATAGCTAAAACATCACAACACTGCGTGGGTAGGCAAGTGACAATCACGTTATGCACAGCATAAACAGGTATATTAGCAGACTTAATGGATGAGAACAGAAATCCATGCGAGTATCAGATATTATGCAAATTGGTCATCTGCCAAAATACTTGACTGACTCGGCGACGTTGCTCCGACCCGATATCCATCTGTGCAACTGTGGCCGTTAGCTAGCGTCAACTGACACTGACAGCACTATTATCGCCATTAAAGCTATGTAACCTAGCAAAGTAGCCGATTCTTATCAACAGGCGTAGCTAGCTAACTCAGCCAGCTAACTGAGCTAGCGGTAACAAGCTAGATGCAGAAACACGCTGGAATAACAAAGTTAGCAGTATGCCACAAATTGACAATGCTCGGGAGGTAATCGTTTCCTCAATCCGACGTTTGACAGCACCAACAGCTAGCTAGCTGAGTTACACTGGGCTTGGCTGACTGTATTTATGAAAGGAGCCGTACACACACAGCTACTGTCAGTAGCTTACTAGCTAGCGTGATCTGAGTGATAGCCCACAGAACTGACGCGGCGGTGGAAAGCGCACGCTTTGCCAATGTTACGCGATTAGTCCACGGCCCCAACTGAATTGTGCTGAAACTCTTTCATACCCTAGCCGGGCGTCTTGCGATTCGCTTTTCAAATATGCTTAGTTATATTTTTCGGCCTCTTTGCTTCCTCAAATCCACTCCCCTTTCCCAAGTTGACACCACTGTATTTCCTCCTCCAATTTCCGTCTACATCCGGTCAGGTGGCCGAGTCGTGTACCATCGATATTTAGGTTTGAATGTAGGTACGATTTGGACAGCATTGATACGCCCTTTGTTGTAGTTATTACTACAACTCATTGTTTGTTGTCAACTCACGTTTTCGACGTCATCATTGAGGGAACAGCGTTTATTCTGCTTTATATATGGGGGAACATGAGAGCATACACCTGCTGAAGCAATAACTTACTCATCACCATAGCATAAATGATCCTTCCTACCACATCATTGGAAAAATGAATGCATGCAAGAAAGTAGATTCCAGTGACGTTATTTCAGCAAAACTAAGGTATGGCCAAGTGATGTCACGTAACATATATTGTGTTGATAATGGGTGAAACTGTAAATCGTAAAACAGTTTGAGCTCACTGTTTGGTCAATAATAGTGTCAATAAATAAATATTACTTTCATACCGTGTTGCTTGACTAATATTTTAACTAGAAATCCAAACGTTTTGGACTAAATTGGAGTTGTTTTATCAGTAGTCTGAAATAGATATGGAAAAATGGTAAAACAGAACTTTTATGTAGGTACGTTTTAAAAATAGACTATGAAGCCAATGGCTATATGTTGCCATACTCAATTGACGCCCTTGGTAGATTCCTTTTAATTCTTTACAGGACTAACAGGTGGGTGTTTGAACTCTGAATTGGAAATGTATGGCCTCTTATGATTTATGAGCATTTGGTTAATTTTACATGCCATTTGCTTGCCTCATTACAGTGTGTTTGGATCTACAACCTACTTTAAACTTCCCCCAGCAATATCTATTGAGTTTTTTTAGGTTTTGTTGCCTGCTTTACATTTGGTTATGTCATTATGAGGGTATTCATCTGTTAATAGCAGTTCAACCACCAGAGACTGATGTGATTTTATTGATTGCATTTCACAGTTACAATGAACAGGTTTGATGTGGAGGCAGGGGAAGGCGAGGACACCCCGCTTCCTTCTCCGCTAACCTCTCCTCTGCTAAGTCTGCATTCTTCCTTTCTAAGATACAATCCTCTGTTTCCAACCCACGTAAACTCTATGCTACATTTTCCTCTCTCCTCACCCCTCCTCCTCCCCCACCCCCTCCTCTATAACCGCCGATGACTTCATCCTTCTTTCACGAGAAGGTTGAGGTCATTCGCAACTCCTTCCCCCAACCTCTCCCTCTCCCATCCCGCTACCTAAACCTCCCACTCCTCTGTCCTCCTTCTCACCCCTCCCTGACTCTGACATCCTTCAACTTGTTCTCTCCCACCGTCCCACCACCTGCCCTCTTGATCCCATTCCTTCCCCCTCTTCCAGTCCATTGCTATGGACATCCTCCCTTTGTCTCTAATGTCATTAACTCCTCTCTGTCCTCTGGCTCTGTCCCCTCCTCCCTCAAATGCGCTCAGGTTGTCCCCCTCCTCAAAAACCCTCTCTGAATCCTGCTGTCATCTCTAACTACCGACCTGTCTCTCTCCTCCCATTCCTCTCCAAAACGTTAGAGCGGGCTGTCTATAATCAACTGTCTGCTCATCTCTCACAGAACGACCTGCTTGATCCTAACCAATCTGGGTTCAGAGCAGGCCACTCCACAGAGACTGCTCTCCTTGCGGTCACAGAGGCTCTTCACGTCGCTAAGTCCCGATCCCTTAGCTCCGTCCTCCTTCTCCTCGACCTGTCGGCGGCATTCGACACCGTGGACCACCGGATCCTGCTCTCATCTCTCGTCGAGATGGGAATCTCTGGATCTGTGTTGACATGGTTTGAGTCCTACCTGGCTGACCGGTCCTACCAGGTGGCCTGGAGAGGATCCCTCTCCTCTCCCCGCACCCTCTCTACCGGTGTCCCGCAGGGCTCGGTGCTAGGCCCTGTCCTATTTTCTCTGTACACCAAGTCACTTGGTTCTGTTATTTCTGCTCATGGTTTTTCCTATCACTGTTATGCTGATGACACTCAACTGTTTCTCTCCTTCCCTCCATCTGATACCCAGGTCCCGGCACGGATCTCTGCATGCCTGGCTGACATCTCCGCATGGATGTCCACCCACCACCTGAAGCTGAACCTGGGGAAGACAGAGCTGCTCTTCCTCCCAGCGAAGGGCTCCCCGATGATTGATCGTCAATCACCGTGGAAGGCTCCATAGTGTGTCCGTCCCAGTCTGCCAGGAGTCTTGGGGTAACCCTGGACAACCAGCTGTGCTTCTCGAGCCATATTGCAGCGATCACTCGGACCTGCCGTTTCTCCCTCCACAACATCCGGAGGATCCGACCGTTCCTCACCCAAGAGGCCACTCAACTCCTGGTCCAGGCCCTGGTGATCTCACGTCTGGACTACTGCAACTCCTTGCTGGCAGGCCTTCCGGCCTGTGCCATCAAGCCACTGCAACTAGTCCAGAACGCTGCTGCTCGCCTGGTGTTCAACCAGCCGAAGTTCACCACACACCCCTCTACTCTCCTCTCTGCACTGGCTCCCCATCGCAGCACGCATCAGATTCAAGTCACTGGTGCTTGCTTTTTCAAGCGGCCAGAGGTACTGCTCCCCCATACCTCCAGTCACTCATCACGCCCTACACCCCGTCCAGACCTCTCCGCTCCGCCTCCGCTGGCAGACTGACTGCCCCATCCCTCCGGGCGCCTGGCAGCGCTCCTCGCGGTCTCGCCTCTTCTCTGTCCTGGTCCTCGTTGGTGGAACGACCTCCCGCAATTGGTCAGGACTGCGGAATCACTTCCAATCTTCCGCAAGAGACTCAAAACCCACCTCTTCAGACTCCACTACCCCTGATCTCTGTCCATCTAGCTAAATTGTCTTCACCACTGTCTACTTGTTCAACACTATACTCTTTTTTAAAAAAAAAAAAAAAAAAAATGTACATTTTGTAAACATTGTAAAATACCTTTTCCTTCCCGGTGTTACAGGTATGGTACGCAGATGCCTGCAATGATGTCTATTGCTGTATTCCTGCACTGATCTCGGCGCTAACTGTGATTGCTCCTACCATGTATTGATGCACATCTTGTAAGTCGCTCTGGATAAGAGCGTCTGCTAAATGCTTAAAATGTAAAATGTAAAATGTAATATATTTTAATTGATTTGTTAATCAGGGAAATAGGTACATACTTTTCTTTTCTGTAGCTTATTGTGGGTGATGGAAATTGGCCTTTGGCTATAAACACTTACAATGCATACAATGCTTTTGCAAAAATGTAAATAAATCAAACAGAATGCATGCATAAACACATCTAGGTATTAACATAAAGTTTGTAAAAAAATATTGCTGTATTAAAATACATTTAAAAAACAAGCAGGGTCTTTAGTATTACTGATAGTATCAATGAGAACATATGTTATGATTGGTGATGACAGATCTGATTTTCCTTAAGCCATGCTTTAACTTTTGAGATAAAATTACAAAAACTACTGCATTTCTTAATATCAGTTGACAGTGAATTTGAGTGTTTCTAGACACTTTTATAGAAAATGCTGATTGGCCAAATTCTATAATGCGTTTGGGTATAGTGCAATCTCTAGAGGTGGCTCTTGAAGATCTGTTGGAACAGTCTGCTAGCAACTTTATGAATTAATTTAGAGGTGGGGGAGCCAAAGTTTTAGAACAATTTTAAACATGACATATACATCAGAATAAAACCTAAAATTATCCAAATGCAATATGTTCAATTTAGTTAGTATTTTTTTTCATCAAAATTTTTTAAAGTGTGTTAATAAAGAGATTGCAGTGGCCGGACCCTGAAGGCGGGACAAGAGCAGTTGGCAGTGGGGAGGAGGCGGCAGAAGCAGAGAACACCGAAACAGCAGAGAAGCACGGGTGAGTAACCATTACTACAGACAGCGTTTGTGATAATTGGCTGTGAGTGGATTGAAGTTTCCTTGGTAGAATTTTCACTAAAGCTCCCATTTTAACCAGAGCCAAGCTCACCTCTGCAAATAGCCACAGAGGGACAACAGAGGGTGTTTTTAGTATTCCATGTCAGGAACGGAGTAGGAAAACCAGGCGCAGACCCAAGAATGCAATAATGTTCTTTATTGCAAAGACAGGCAAAGTTCATACAGGAGCAATTAGGGCAATACAGGAATCCAAAGAGTGGTCGGGGACAGGCAAAGTTCGTTCCAGGCTTCAGGTGTCTCAGAGGCAGGCAAGACATGGTCAATGGGCAGGCGGAGGTCGATAACAGGGAATCAGTCCAGGGAACACAGAGAGAAGCAGGGCAGGAACCACGAGGAGCACAAACAGGTTGATCGGGAACGAGACTGAGACAAGCACGAACACGAGGAAGCAAAGAGACCGCTGGAAAGTTGTGTAGGCATAAGCAAAGCACAAGACAATCTGGCAACGAACATGGACAAACGCACAGCTTATATACATTTAGACATAAAGAGAAACAATCAGGAATTAACATGAATGCAGCTGCCACCGGAGACTGCAATCAGACACACAAGGAACAGGTGAAAATGATAATATAATGACGAGACAATCTGGTAACGAACATGGGAAAACACACAGCTAAATACATCAGACATAACAAGAAACAATCAGGAATTAACAGGAATGCAGCTAACTGCAATCAGACACATGAGAAACAGGTGAAAACGATAATACAATGACAAGACTGGAAACAGGTAAGTGAAAACACGGACCGGACAACCAGGAAAACATGGAATAAACTAAAACACCTAATTATGGGGAACACGAACATGAGACGTAACAATTCCATGTCACAGCTCCTGGCAACGTTCCTCCTGAGGAGAAAACCGCATCCATTCATATTGAAGAAAGATATATTGAATACGAGGAAACAGCTGCAGCACGTGCTCAACATACAACAAAAAAGAGTGTGCGCAATGTATAAGACATGTAACCCAGGGGTGTCAAACTCATTCCATCGAGGGCCGAGTGTGTGCAGGTTTCTGTTGTAACCAATGCATTACACCAGGTGATTTCAATTAGGTTCCCTCCTTAGTTGAAGAAGTGAGCTAATTAGTGAAATCACCTGGTGTAATGCATTGGTTGCAACAAAAACCTGCATACACTCGGCCCTCGATGGAATGAGTTTGACACCTGTGGCCCCTAACCCATCACAGGTGAGCACTCTGTAACTTGGCACAAAAATCTTTGGAGGTCAAGGTGAGGGATCCAGCATGTGACCTGGACATCATGAAACACAAGTCTCTGTGGTGGAGTTCAGAGATGTGAGTGAGAATGGTAATGTCCACTGCAGGAAGTGATGTCACCCCCTGGAGCTTCACTAAGCATACAATTAGTTATCTGGTTGTACAGTGTAGCTGGTGAGTGTGGTTGTACAAAAGGTTAAGTTTAAATTAAGGCTTCATGTTTTGCCAAAGTAGGATGAAGGATGAAGGATGTCTTGGTCTCTGGTCTCTTGACACCTTCAGCCTTTAATACCTTAATACCTCAGTTAGAATGATCACTCACTGAAACTCATTGTGTTTATTCCTTTTTAACTGTGACACGTGAAAAAGCATGTTAAAATGTGTGTAATCTGAAAATATTTGAATGCATGCACTTTCTCAGTGACGCCGCTAGGGGGTGCCAGAGACCAAATTGTTTGTGAACCAGGGCAGGCAGAGTGAATAAAATGAAGCCAGATGACTGAAATGCTTTTAGCTCAAATTAGCCAAGAAACTTTTCTTAAGAATTTCTTTAGAACTTTTGCAATGTTTAAGAAAGACTTCCTTGAAAGAAACACATTTGTGGAAAATAATTGGATGTTATCAGCAGAATTCAGACTCAAGTCTACAAGAGCAGTCTAGTTTAAAATGTTTTTTAATATTATTTTTGTAATGCATTCCTCCACTGCTGTTCAACTCTTTCAACTAAACTTAGTTTCAATTCTTTTTTCCCATATTTGGGAGTGGGGGTGGGGGTGGTGGGGTTGATATATGTAGCAAAGAGTCTGAAAATATTTTTGGTGGAAGGTTTCACACTTGGTTAGTAGAAATGGAATGTGAAGAATAAATAGTGTGAGACGAGAAAGGTCACATGGGCCAGTTGAGGGAGCCAGCCAGTGCAATGTTGCAATGTTCTGAAATGTCACTTTGAAAATGCCTCAAATCTGAACTGAGGCAGGGAAAAGGATTCCGCTGACAATTTCGTTCCTGCATTGAAGTCCGTAATAATACATTATATTGGTATTTGGAAAAAGAGACAACGCAGATGAACATTCCAGCTATTGAGATCGTCAAAATGTTCCTCAGCAGTCAAAATGAGCCACATGTATAATCCATTATCGTCATTATTCCCATACATCATATTCATTATTGTACAAGGAAATTCAGCTGTTATGGCTACTGTTGACAAAGCACTGAAAAAATGAAATAAAATGAACATATATGTATATATATATATATATATATATCCTGTGCCTTGCCTGCAGTCATTGTGGTTTGAGGTACTAATATCAAGGAGTAATAACTTGTTTATATGGTGTGTGGATTTGCCAATTACCATACAATAAACAGTCAAAGCTGGGGTACGTAGCAGAGACCAGGGACCTGGTTTAAACTGAGTAGCCATCCCTGAATAGAGATATTACATTGCAGGCATATGATGCATTGTTGAGACACGTTCTTTACTACACCATGTTGCTATTCTCAGGATCATGATTTTTGCTTGACTGTTTGACTGATTTTTTTTTGTCAAAGATTCATTCACCTCACGCCCAGCTGTACAAAAGCTCATGGTGAGACCACGCAGTTGTACCCTTGAGCAGGACATTTCATCTCATTTGCTATAGTGAAAAGAAAAATGGAGACATGAACTGTTTCATTTTACAATGGAAAGGGAATTTGTTATGCAGATAATTTTAAATGTGTGGAAGATGTATAAAATACTTCATCTTTTAACTTTGAATTGAAAGAAGGATGAAAGAAATGGAGACAACACTCAAAAACCTGTTGAGAATTGTTTATTGTTACATTTAAAATATATATCATTTCGTTACCTCTTGTGCTGTTAGTCACAATGTGAGTTAGTTCACATTATAAAATGTATAATAATAAGCAACCATAGATTTGAAAATGAGGAAATCCATGCTTTCATTCCTTTATAAAGACATAGAAGATTTGACTTAAATCTGTTACGTGTCTTTCTCCGTATCTATTATTTCACATGATGACATAAACGTAATCATCACCATTTTGCTTCTTCCTCTCATCCAGCATTCAAGTGAAGTCCATAGCATTTCAGTCACCTGACTTATGGGATCTAAATCCTTTTTCGTTGAAAACTATTTTGATTTAAAATTGCTTTGGGGTTTTGTAAAATCCACAGATTGTCTTTTCAAACTTCCATTCATAGCGCAAATTGTCACCATCTTGCTACACTGCTAACTTTGTTAGTAATGTTACTAACGGTGACCGGGAAACCTGAAGGAAGGAAATGGCACTCGAAGCTTTGTTTACATAAAATGATGACTTAAGTGAAAACAACCCATATTGTAGATTCAAGCTCAACGCCTCAAGCACATCCCATAAATTACAGGTCAGTGCATGCAGACAGCCGTCAGCACTGCAACTTCACAAAGAACTAAAGGTTAGTCTTAAATAAAATTATACATGGTTACCGCCATAACATATTTGGTTAGTAGGACAAGCTGATTGTTAGTATTGCTGTGTTCTCTGCGAATTCATGCGCATTGATTGGTGCTCTCGGTTGGTCCCGGACAGGGGCCCCTCCCTCCTCCTCAGATGTCTTTGCCACATTCAGGACACAGGATGTCGTCCCTCTCGGTCAGGAAGCCACGCCCGATCAGGGACATGGCACACTTCTTGCAGTTGAAGCAGTCGTTGTGCCACTGCCGCTCCTCGAACGAGATGTACTTGCTCCCGCCCAGCCCTGCAGGGGGCGCAAGCGAACAGAAGAAGGCCCTGAGCACCACTGACGAGAGTGAGTTCCCATTAACCTCATAACGGGCAGCGCTACAGTAAGCTGTCAATCGTCGACTCGTTTGAACCAATCAAAAGAGTTCTCTCCCTAAACGCAACAAATCAGTGCTAGCATAGATGGTTGCGCCGCCCATTTTACAGTTTCACCAAACATCACTCTCCCATCACTAGGGTCACGGGGGCCTGATGCCTCATGATCAATAACGTAATCAAGCCATGAGAAATGTTGTGGGTATTTTCCCAGCATTGTTTGAGGAGAAGTGTGTGTGGCATATCGAGGGAGGCACAAGCCTCCTGATCTCACTGGCCTGGTTTCAATCCCCAGATGGAAGGCTCAGGTTTTATCCCTGGGCCCAAATCATGAATTCATTCTGAATGCAAGAGCGCCTGGATAAGGCTGTCTGCTTAGCACATAAATAAAAATCCCCAGGGTTCGAACGAGCCAACGCCGACTTAGTTCACCGATACCACGGCTCCCTCCTCCGCCAAAATGCAAGAAGATTTCATTTTTTGATACACCATCCTCGGATCAGCGCTGCAGCATTTTATTAGGGGACACTATATTATTCTTTCTTTGCCTTGTCTTCCCTGAGGTATCAGGAAGAATAATGTTCTCGATTTTTTAATATTCCTCTGCCAAAACCAGATTTACGGCTAAGTCCTGAACCTCGCGGTTTGAAGCCAGCGGACACAGACGAGATCTTTTATATTCTATTGAATAAAACTTTAATCAACGTGGCAGGGGCACTGCACACAGTTCTCCTCTCCCGCAGAATTTGATTGTGTGAGGTTTAGGGAAGTCCATTCTGAACCAGCAGGTCACTGGTTCCACTCCCCAGGGGTGCTCTGCTGTCGCCCCCTCAAATCACATTTATTTCTATAGCACTTTTTACAAATACATTGTCACAGAAAGCTTAACAAAAGAGAACCCCAGCTTAGGACCCCCCCCCCCAAAAAAAGCAAGCCAAGGCAACAGTGCCAACTTCCTTGGTCAAGAATATAGCGAGAAGCCTTGGTAGGAACCAGACTAGAGGGGGGGATTCACTTCTGGACAATATGTGGGCCATATATACATTGCTATGCATTACAACACTTTTAAAACCAGGGAAAGTAAGGGATAATAATTATAAAATAATTTTAAAATAATAAAAAGAAAACTTTAACAATGATTACAAAATATCTTTGGAAGGAATACTGGGTCTGTGCTTCCAGACGGTGGAAAAGGGAGTCACATAATCGGAATCTCCGACATACTGTACAGCATATGGCATTTCCTTGGGGATAAATGCCTATAAAAGTGCATGATGCTTACACAACATGAGCTGTAATGGCCTATATGGTTTTATTCATTAGAGCAGAATAATGTGAGAAGGCCACAGGAGCGTTAGTGAGAACGCTGGGGGCCATGGGTGGGTTGGGGGGGGGGCAGGTGAGGCACAGCAGTGGGAGGGGGGGGCGACCTTACCACTGATGGGGGTGGTGCAGGAGGCACACTTCTTGGCATACAGGTTGCAAAAGCAATTGAGGCAGTAGGCAAAGTCGTCACGGGAGGTGAAGCGCTTGCCAGACAGCTGCTCCTTGCAGCCAGTGCAGAGGAAGCAGTCCTTGTGCCAGGGCTGGTCATGGTAGGTCACTCCTCCGGTGGTGATGGGCTACAAGAGAGAGGGAGGAAATCACGTGTCTGCCATTATCAATCTGTCTTTATTTTTGTCTTTAGCGCCATTTACAAACAGGTTATCACACAGCGCTTCACAATTGACATTTTCCAGAAAACCATTAGAGCCAATGTGGGAAACTGGAAAATTATTCCCTGACCCCTTAAAAGGCGATCAAGATGAACTCCTGGAAAATGGTGGGATACAGAGAAAAACAAATAGTCCTTGAGGCTCTTGAGGCTTAACAGACCACCGGAAAGGCATTCTTCGGTATTACATTAGTACACTATTTATTTGCCGAACAGACACTTACTTTTGCTTTTTTCAGCTTACTTCTTTCTATATGATTTATTTATACAGCTGGATATTTAACTGGAGTAGAGCCCCACCTGGGATCTGAACCTGCAACCTCTTGAGATACAAGACCAGTTCCCTAACCAGTATGCTACACTTTCAATACATACTCCTCAATATCATTTTTTAATGTCCAGCAAACACACCATTGTCACGCAGCTCTCCTTTAGTACTACCCTAACATTAGTATTCCTATTGGGAGAATGGTGAAAACTATAGATGTGTGTTCCCATGGGAAACTGCTGCAAAGAGCTACTGTTCCAGTGGTGATACAATCTAGAAAATCAATTGTGATAATCTGATAAAGTGATAAGGAAATAGCAAATGGGCAGTCTTGGATTAAACGAGGCCCACCTTCTTGCAGTGCACGCACTGCATGGCGAACTGCTTCTCGTAGCAGGGCACGCAGTAGTTGAGGTTTTCCTTGGGGATGAAGCTCTTGGTGCCGATTGGCTGCTGGCAGCGCTGGCAGGTGAAGCAGGTCTCATGCCAGCTGTTCCCCTTGTGCTCCATCTTCCTGGATCCTGCCGGTGTGAGACAGGAGGGAGAAACATAAGGAGAGAGTAGGAGAGAGATTGCAGTTTCAGGTGAGGTCGAGAATGAATAAAGAGTTTGGAATCCGTAGGAGGAAGGAGGGGGAAGGAAAGAAAAAAGGAAGGACAAAGAAGGAGAGAGAAAAATCTTCATGATCACGTCAATCCTATCACAACAGCCAAAAACAAGGGGCTTTACTAATTCATCGGAAACCAGGATGATGTTCACGAAGAGGAGGAGGAATTTGCTTTCTGTAACATTTACTTTACATGTCCAGAGTATTGTGCTTCTGCTCATAAAGCAAAACTGAACCTGTGAATATTAAGTTTTACATACCATGGCTTGCGAGAGTTTGTGTGAAAACTTGCCAAAAAGCACCTTTGCCAAAAAGCACCTCTACATGCACCACCAACCACCAACCAAGACCATCTTTTCTAATGTCTTCCATTTTGATAGAGAAACTTTGGTTGTAAGTAGTTTTTTCAGTGCATGAGGAGTGCATAAAGTTTGCCAGATACTTCGAAAAATACATAAAAGGATGATAATCGAGTCAGATTTTCGTTGAATTGGAATGTTTAAGAAAAGTTAGGATTTCCTAATTGGCGATAAAATAGGATGGGCGAGTTAACATAATATTCCTTAAATTCGTTTGGATTTGTTTCTGTTTCAATTTGGGAGTATTGGTTTTATGCCATTTATCAGATGCTTTTTTCCAAAGTGACTTACAGTAGTGAATGCCGTACAGTCTGGTGTCAGTGCCATGTGAGCAGAACCACTGGAGAACCACACAGAGCTGGTCCTGGATTAAATTCATTTCTCACCTGGTTACTTGGGTCTGATTTGGTGGCTGATTTTAGAGAGAAAGGGAAAACCAGCAGACCCAGCGGCTCTCCAAGGCCAAGAGTTTAGTGCTTGTACAGTAGTAGATGAAGAGCCTCCCCTGGCATAGTGCCTGCATTGCCACCCTTTACAGCTGCCAGCCCGATGGGTGTTAGTGAGAGCGAGTGATTGTCATCAGAAGGTTGTATGTTTGCACCGCAAGTCACACAAATTTATGACAATGGTAGATTCTGCTTCTCATAAAGATTTACTTCACATTTTATGTGGATTTTGCACTAGTTTCTGCAAAACCCCTGCAGAGTGAATTATAGCATATGAGGATATTCCCTAAGCATGCGCAATGGTTATTTGCATTTATTAAACATGAGAAAAGTGTATTTTTATTCGCTGTGCCTCAGCCTTCGTGCGTTGTAGATGTATTAACTGAGAGGGCACAAAATATGGGAGTGGATTAATGCAAATCATGACCTGAGGAGGAATATTGAGATTTGTCAAAACTGCATGGGGTGCGATTGTACGGTTTGTAGGTGTAAACTTTGCTTCGGGCAAAAGAGACGCAGGAGAGGAGAAGGCGAATGTGAACAGAGAGGATTTTTCATAACCGAATCCCTTTGTTTGAAATGTCATAAGGACTGATTCAGTCAAAACACAGGCTTACAATGCCAATAATCGATTTACTCAACAACATCAAAAAAGACGGTTTCACCAGGAATAGCTTGTCAGCAGCCCAGTTATTGCTTCATTGCTTTAGCAGTTATTGCTGTGTTTATGTTTTTTTTAAATTATGATTTATCCATTATTCAATTCAATGTAATCATGTGCGACAATTTCATTTTTAGTTATTAGGTGGATTTCATGTATTGCATATGTTCACTTTGATACAACTAGGGACACTTTTATTTCTCCAATACCAGACTAGAACTTTCATTTAAATGAAGGTTTAATCTTATCGCTGGTTTCCTAAAGGTGCTTGGAGAAACTGACTGTACCCTTCTCTTGATTGCCCCTACCACATCATTCTAACCATGTTGAAAATGATAGTTTTTATTTTACTTTTTCAGTAAATTCTCCTCAAGCCCAACCATGCCCTATTTTTCACAAGGTGCACAGTATTTTACACATTCTAATGCCTTTGTTGGAAAATTCCCCCAAAGTGTCATAGGAACATTTTAGTAATGCCCATACACTTGACTGACGTGACGTGGATCCACTGCATGAATCCACACGTATAGATTTATATTTAGCAGATGCTCTTATCCAGAGTGACATACACAATTGAAGAGTGTTTTTCCAAAACTCACTCAAGTCCCTTGACCAGAAGTGTACTGAGTGATTTTTGGAAAAACACTCTACAATTACAATCCATTTCTACAGCTGGATATTTACTGAACTGATTCAGGGTAAGCACCTTGCTCAAGGGTACAACTGCAGTGCCCCACCTGGGACTTGAACCTGCAACATCTGTTACAAGTTTCCCTACCCATTACACTACATTACCGCCTTTACACAGTATGTATTGTGTGTAGCATATATAGAATAGGTAGATAGGTGGGTAGCAAAGATTAATGGTCTATATTGCAGGTTGTACCTACCTGGCATGATGGTCTTTGTGCACTCAATGCACTTGGAGGAGTATTCGTTGGAGTAGCAGTCGGTGCACAGCATCTGCTCGTCCTTGGTGGAGAAGGGTTTGTCCACCAGGCTGTTCTGGCATTTGAAGCAGTGGAAGCAGTCCTCGTGCCAGTGGCGGTCCTTATGGGACAGGTCCTGTAAGGGGAGGGGGGAGTCAGCACGGTCAGAAACGGTCAGGCCCCCGGTCCACAGGCCGCCTCACATCCACACAGGTCTGGCTGGGGTAGGAGATGAGACAGGGCAAGTGCGGGACCACAATAGGCCTCACACCCCAGATTGTAACAAAAGGGCCCCCTGGCGGAGTGAGGGAAGGCAGAGTGAGTTTGCTCTGACTGTGGAATTGGGAAAATGGTCCAGCTCTCAACCACAGAGTCTTCCGCCAAAAGGCAGCTCGGCCTGTGCCCGAGGTGTGTCGGTCAGTTAAAAAGTAGTCACAGTTTCCTTGGTTCCCCGGTTCCCTTCATGGACCACACGAGCCCACATCGACACATAGTCCATGTCTCAGCCTGCTGTTTGTATGGAACATAGATATTTTTTGAAATCCTAACTCAAGACTCACTTTCTTTTAAGCTGCCATTTTGACTCCTGCTTGTAAAGTGCCTTGAGGTACTCTGGGGACTAAAGGCGCAGTATGAATGGCTTTTTGTATCGTATCACATTGAATATCAGTCAACAGTGACCCCCTACATCACTGGGTGGGGTGTGGAAGGGGGAGGGGGAGGAGGCATGATTCTCCGTGCTACTTGGCTCAGTTTGCCTTGAGGGTTCTTCCTGTTGCAATAAGTTCACGGCACAGTGTAGTTAATTATCCTCCACTCCAGATTAATCAGAGCAAGCTGAGCTCTTATTAAAAGCCTGGGCCTTCAGGCAGAGGCGGTGGGGGCTGGATATCTGTCTGTCGGAGAGACGGTCGTCCCTTACAGGGGAGAGAGCCTGTGGCGCTGAAGTCCAGGGCCCCAGACGAGGATACGGAGCGCAGATGTGACCCGGCCCGGCCGCTAGCGTCCCCGCAGGGGAGGGGGTATCCAAACCTCATCACGAAGCCTAATGACCATGTAATGTGACACTAAGTGCTATAGCATCAGAGGGGCCGGTCGAAATGAGAAAGCAGCAGACCCGGGGCTGGCAGACCGGAGCTGGGGCGCGCGGCGCAATGGCAGGATGGAGCTCATTACCGCCGCATTCCGCAGCCTCTGAGGAGTCTTTAGTCTGACGGCGCTGTCGCTCTGTTCAATACCGCATGTGATTGCTATAATACTGTACCTCAAGAGCCTCCAGCCTCACCCCCAGCCCCAACCTCCTTTCTCAAACACATTCACTTTCGGTGGGTTTCAGGAAATGGCAACCGTCTTCTAAAACGCATCAGCTGCATTTCTCGTTTCCGCTCACTCTCACTCTCAATCTCGTGTCTATGACGTATCCATCCGGTACCGTTTCATACGTTTGACACAAAAGGGTTTCCAGAGAATTATTTAATCGCATGCCTCTTTGTTCCTCCATCACAGCAATCGTTCTGCAGCAGAGTAATTCATCCGCGAGTAATTTCATGCACCAGGAGTTACTTTTTCTCCCCCCACCCCTTGAAGTAGTCACTGGGGAAATATGGCAGCTCCGAAAAAGTGTGATAATAACAGCGCAAATATGTCGTCCACGGATCGACTTGTGCCTCACCCCCTGCGGAGCCAGCCCCTGCCGAGATCATTGGTGCGGCAGGCAGGAGCAGTCATTCGTGTACCGAACCGCTTCTAACGCAGTCAGAAATGAACCAGGCCCTAATGTTATCCGGGTTCATTCCCTGTCAGTCAATCAACGCATGTATATTTAGCTACCCCCCTTCAAACTAGAGTAGCGGCTCCCAAACCCATTCCCTCCCTCTACTCGGATGTTTGATGAGCGTCCTGACACAAAATGGCTGCCATGCATCCATGCGTGCTCCAGAGCACCTTACCCTCCCCTTGTGCGGATGACACAAGCCTTCGCACCCCACCCCATTGTTAAGGATTCATAGAGGAAGAACTGCGCAAGTGAGGGTAAGTGGATTCTTTGCTGGGTTGTGATAGGTGCTTTTTTAAAGGGGTTAAAGGTTAGCTGGACCCACTGCCACTGCCTCAGGGCCAGAGAGACCCAGCAGTAAGAGTGGCAGGCCTTTCAAGTACCAATATCAAACGAAGCCTCCACTATTATCATTTTTAATAATCGCTCTTCATTTATTTGGCAGATGCTATGATCCAGGACAGCTTAAAGGTTGTCATGGCATGATATATTAAGATCCATATTACAGGAGAGTCAAGAATAACAAAATAATTCAATACAGCCAGTCTTACAATGCATTAGTATCAAGCTGAACAACAATGATAAATGATACAAGCAGAATGATGTAACAAGACCTACTATAACTGAAACATTCCCATTATTCTTGGGAAGGGTTTGATCAAAATTGTAACTCTTTTTGAGGCAGCATTGGTGAGATACGGCCTGTATTCAATCATCATGTTTTTTTTGACTTTGACTAAATAAATACATCAATACAATTGTTTTTTTCTTCTCAATCATGGTTTGGTGAGCTAATTTTGGTGATCTCTGACTGTAAATAAAACTGTAAATAAAATACACTTAACACTTGTTGAAGTTAAGGACAAATATCGATTGAATCCAGGTCAAGGTGTGTGTAAAACAGGAGGCCGAGAGAGGGGGGGGAAAAGGCTGTCGTCCACCAGTGGTGGCTGATGGGATACGTGCTCACCCTGTTGTTGCAGCCAATGAGCTTCTTGCATTCCTCGCAGGTGTTGGAGTAGAGGCTCTCGTAGCACTTGATGCAGTACGGGTTCTCCTCCCGCAGCACGTACTTACTCCCAAACAGGGACTCCTTGCAGTAGTGGCAGTCGTAGCGCTCAGTCATTTTGCCTCTGGGAGAACTCTATCTGCTTACACCTATGAGCGAGAGGGGGAAAAGGAAACATCTTCAGGGAACTTGCACCTTTTTAATTTCCCCACTTTCTCATTAATAAGGTCACGCGTGGGATAATGGCTTTGCACACTCATTTACCCATAAACTCAGGGGAAATCTTCATGGTAAAAGCATCTGACGCATCCCTATCCATTTAACGCTAGATTCAATTATTGTCCAACAAGCATGACGTGATGTGTTACTTTTATTAAATCCCTTCTTGTGAATGCAAATTTCCATGCCTTGTCAAATTGTACTCCACAACATTTTTTATCTTAAAATATCCATTTCCTTACGAAATGTATTTTAAGTGTTAGTCAAGACAAAGCACAGTACCACAAGATTGTTTTACATTTCATATATAGGTGATAGGAAAACAGATGAACAACTCATTCATAGTTCAAGGTTAGCAATTATCTTGCATTCTCGAATTTAAAAAATATATATAAATGAATAAAACACACCATGGATACAAAAGCTTGTCTTTTTATTTTTTTGCAAACATGAAGAATCCATACAATTATTATAACAATATTATAACATATGTATTAAAAGCCTGCAGACTAAAACATTTTTAAAACAGCAAAAGTAGCCTAAACATCTTTTGTTTTGGAGTAAATTCCTCCATCTGACAAGGTATAAACCACTCATATAAACCACCTGTTTGTGACAGATAACATCGTTTTTGTTTCTGATCACATTACAGAGATTACAGAGTTTTTCCGTTCCTCCGATGCTCAAGTGCATCGTTCAAGGTAACAAATCATCCTGCGAGTCATCACGCTATCGGACTTGATTGCCATAGTTTTGGGCCACTCTGGCTAGTGAAAAACACCCATTCGCAACAACACGTATGCGCCGAAAGTGTGTGTTCAGCTGCGCGCTTGTGAACCGGCGCTGAAACAGAAGCTGAAGATGACGGAAGATTCTAAAAGAGGGCGAGGGTTAACGGCATGCCGTTATCAGCAGCTACTCACGCCGTGCAGCTGTCCTGCGTCTCCCCACCCTGCTAAACCCTGGTGATCCCTCCCACGGGCCTGTCCTGGCGAGCTGGAGCGCGGCGCTGTGGCCCTGGCGGGGTGACAGGGTGTCCCCTCTGTCCTGTGTGCAGACACAGCCAGCCTCTCCACGGCCCGCAGCCTTCTCACCGAACAGCGTCAGTGCAGCACTGTGCTAACAATTCCCTCCACCGCTTGACCATATAAGGAGGTAAAAGACCTTGGAAATTTCTTTTTTTCCTTCTCTCTTTCTCTCTCTCTCTCTCTCTCTCTCTCTCTCTCTCTCTCTCTCTCTCTCTCTCTCGCTCTCTTTGCCTCTTTCTGCTGGCTGCAGCTGGCAGCACACATTATTTTTCCCAATGGTTTATTTATCAGTTTCTCACTCTTGCTATGTCTTTTTTTCCCCCTGTATTCTTTTTTTCACATTTCCTCTCTCTTTTCTCTCTCTCAACCATCACTGCTACCACCTCAAAGACACCACACACACACACACACACACACACACACACACACACACAGACACTAATATCACAGCCCTACCCTTTCATCAGAGGAAGGCCCCAAGTGGACTCGAATGTCCATTTTACAGATAATTGGTAACGGTCAGTAGTTCCTTTCCATCCACAAAGAGTAATTTTTCAATTATGGTCAAATGTTTGTCACTGGCCAAAATAACAGGCAAAACAGGTAAGAGCCTTCAACAGAAAATGCACACCTCACCAGTCAATCACCCCCAAGGGGCGATGAAACTCACAATGTGACAAAAGGTCACTCCATCAGTGCCCACAAACTACCGAACTAGCATCAATACCCCGTCATGTGTCGCGATTACACCCCAATACAAACATCAGACAGGGGCTACGTGTGCCTTTCTGTGGCATTGGCCAGGTGGTACCAATGAAGAAATGAGTCTGGCACTGATAGTGGTACTTTATAGCAGTAATCCTGAGAGGGTGACTGATCCAATGAAAACCAGGCTTTCTATACAAAGCGATAATATTATTGATATGATAATAGGCTTAATATCTCTCCTTCTTTTTGCCTGCCACTGCTGTGGGAACACTGGACTCCCTTCCTGCTGTGCAATTGCCCAGCTTGGTTCGATTACTAACACGTTTCACTGGTGGAAGTCCATTCCTTTCTTGTGGTCCAAGCCACAGACGCCCTCCAGAAGTCAATTGAACTACGCAATTCTGGGTCGGGCCACAGCGTGCCAATCACTGCGGTCACAAGTGACTTTTTGCATGGAAACTTCAGTTTGGAAGGGGTGGGTGAATCTATGAGAAATACTGTATTCTGTGCCTCTTCAGATGTCACATGACCTATACTGACACACTCTGACCTGACCCGTCCTATACATCATCCAGCCTGACGAATAGAAGATGGCCTCTGCCAGACTGGAAGCAGCACATACTCACCGTATGCCACGTACTTAATTTTAAAAATAAATAAAATTCACTTTTAAAACTTTTAAAAACAAAACTACGGGCAACTGCCAAAATAAAGGCAACACTTTCATGGTCCTCCCCTTTCCAACAAGCCCCTCCCCCTTCAGCTCGGACTCTCCTAGCGCGGGCCAGGGCCATTTGAGTGTTCTCCTCAGGCTTCCAACGTGTTGCCTTTACTTTGGCAGTTACCTGTAGCTATTAGGGCTAGAAATGAATGGAATGTGCTGAACAGGCATGCTTTGATCAAACAGATATTACAATGGTCTGAAACGACCATGCAGGTGCAGCAATGTTTCTTCATATTATAAGATGGGAGTTATTTTGTGCACGGACCCGCTCTCACCGGCTAATTATGGGATGTTATGTCAGTAGATCGTTGGTGACAGGAGAAGACGCATGCTGGAACGTTTACATTCAGATCCGATACTGGTGGAATCCAGCCCAGACTACCTCCAGATGTGATTCAAATTGGATTTAGACCACAATCATGTAATACAGCACGTATCGGATTTCTCAAGAAGTCGGATATATAATGAATAAAAAGGCAAGCGTAAAAGGGGCCTTAGACTCTAAAAGTAATATAGAGGGAAGTGTCACATGGACATTACTATGTGACATCACTTCCTGTTCTCAGAGCTGTGCCACTGGTGATGACTGTGTCAGTACCAATTTTTGTACTGTGGAGCTGGGCTCTTCTCTGTTTATTGTGTAGCAGATGAGACTGTTGGTGCTTCAGGAATTTAAATCCATAGTTCTCTCTCTCTCTCTCTCTCTCTGTTTCTCTCAATTCAATTACAATTTAAAAGACTTTATTGGTATGACATATTAGAATATATTACCAAAGCTTAACATAAACAAACATTAAACACATTAAACATTACAAAACGGTATGCTTTGAAGTAATTAACACAACCAAATAGATTTTTACACTACAACACATATCAAACATGAAGTCGATGTGCAAAAAGAACAACACTATTAACAAGTGAGTTCTTACTGGTGAGTTCTTCTCTCTCTGTCTCTCTCTCTCTTCTCTTCCTCTCTCTCTCTCTCTCTCTCTCTCTCTCTCTCTCTCTCTCTCTCTCTCTCTCTCGCTCTCTTTCTCTCTCCGTTCCCAACCCCCCACCACCCCTTCCCCTCTTATCTCCCTGAGTCTCCAGGATTAAACTAGAATTCGCCAAGTTCCAAAAATAAAAAAGGAGATAAACGGTTTTGAAAAGTGAGGGACAGCTGTCGGCTGTTTGATGCCGCAGCCCTCCTTTGATGCCCTAGCAGCTGAAGGGGCTAAAGTGATTTACAAAGAGAGTATCAGACAACGAGCCCAAACCCCTACCCCTCCCCCACCCTCGACCCAATCCCTCCATCCAACCCCGGCTGGTCTCCTGGGATGCAGTGGAACCCACAATCCACCTCTCACTGCCACACCCCGAACCACACTCACATGCACCTCAAAGGAGGCCATTGAGTTAGTCCAAGGGATTCATCACAGGAGCATGTGGGAGAGTGAGGGATAAATTCCATTTAAAATTCCAGAGGATTGGGCCTCCCGCGTGGTCTAGTGGTTTCAAAGTCCGACGCTGGCCACGGCAGGAGGCCACGGAGGGATTGACCTGAAAATAGCGGGTGTAATTGGCTACCAAATTGGGAGAAAAACTGGATAAAATCAGAAACAAAATAAAAAAATTACATTAAATCCAAAGGATTGTAAATAAGGAATTTCCATTCACTGAACTTGGATTCAGAGGTACTCTGACTTTCTCATAATCTGCTATGTTCTGTCAATAGTATAATTTCATTATTGTGATTTTTCTCTCTCCGCAGTGGTAATTTCATTTAGCTGTTGGAGAGCCCTTTTTTTGGTCTGTTGGTAGCAGGGAGTCATGGCTTAAATAATGTGTGGAAACCATACAATAAATTGACCCCGTTCAACATAAAGAACTATTACAAAGATGCCCGCGGTTTACAAACACTGAGCCAGGGCATGGTCACCACTTGTCTGTCACCCCGACCCTCATCACATTGACTGTACCGAATATTGGATTGGTTTTGTGGATCAACAGATGAATGACACAGCACTGGTCAGCATTAGTGTACCAGCTGGTGTGGTCAGTTTATCTGTGATCACCTGGCAGCTTATTACACACCAAGAGAAGCACCAGGGGCAGGAAATTATTGCATGTCTTGTGAAAGATTTTCTCTGTTCTTATTCTCAGGTCAGCAGGATATTTGCTGAATTATGCCAATGACTACAGCCGCAAAAGATCACTTTACCTATTGCTAACCGCAATCAACAGCAAGTTTTGTGGTAAGACTGGGTTCTGCACAGGTAGCCTGTTCACAGAATAAGAGTGTGATTGTGCGTGATTTAACCATGGTGTAGGGGAATCTGTTTTCCTGCTGTGACATGTTATTCACATTGATGAACAACGCAGACGGGCTAACATTAGCAATGGAAACTGCACTGAATGGCATCTTCTAATATGCCTATGTTTATAGAGGACATTAACAGTCACTACAGATATATCTTTGTTAGTGTGCATATTTAGTGAATACTAAATCCTACACTTGAAATGTGTTGTGTAGTGCCACCCATTTGAATTGAATAACATGTCAGAACTTAGTAAATACAGTCATAAGTTTATAAAAACAAACTACTACAAACTTAAAGTTATAATTCAATTTTTGCCGAGTGATCCATTATTGTGTGAATTGACTTTGATGTTTAAAAAAAGAGATATAATCACACATTTTTGCCGTCCTCCTCTCAACAATTGCTATTCCAGAAATGTGACCGGGACAATTGTCTTTCAACTGGTGCAAAGCCTGGTTTTAAAATGTCTTATGCCTTAAGATCAGCAGTCAAGCCTCAAGTAGGTGTGAAACAGTTTGATATACAGCATTTCATTAGGTATCATCAAGTTATGCTTTGCATCATGCCACTCCCAGGTGATGTGGTCAGAACGCCCACAATTACAAGCGCATGAAGGCGCGATTGCAAACCCATGTATGCTGAGGTACAGTAAAAAAATTGTCAGTTCTGATGAAAATATGCAAATACTATTGGGTATTTAGTAAATAGTATATTACTATAATTTACTACGTAAATTATAATGCACTCTCCGGTGGATGTGCGGGTACGAATCCCCCAACAAACATTTTGTCAATCTGGGCCACTTGCAGGTTACATGCAGGTGTACCCCTAGACACTAGATTCATAATTTTTGTGAGGTATGTTGTAGTTGGTTAGGCACTCAGAGCTGACCACAAACACCAATCACCTCCTACATGACAGGTGTCTTAGTGCATGCCACTTAGCCACAACCTTCATGGTGTTTCTCAGTCCTGTGGCATAAACCTCTGGCTTGGTGTAATGCACCGCATCGCACTTGTTGCCTGAAGAACTGAGACCAACTAAACTGAGGACACCAGTGGCTGCCAAACCAAAAACCCAGTACACCCCCCCCCCCTCCTCTCATCCACCTATCTCAAGAACATTATTACACTGCCTGCACCCCTGCCTTATAAAAACATCCCTGCCCCCCAAATCCTAAACTCCCTCTTACGTGCACAGAACAGTACTGTGCATGATGTCTTTGTACTCTACTCACCTCTGCCATACACTGATAAAAAAAGACATGAATAAACCTCACATCCACCCCCGGCCCCCACACTCTGTATTCTATACTCCTTTGACATACAAACAACTGTGGTTTGTGTCTGTGTTACATGATGCTCTGTGTTAAGGGAAGCAAATGCTTTGATTTGCTTAGTCCAGCAATGCGCATGCAGATGCACAAACAGACATTTTTAAATAGGAAGCAGAAGGTGTGGGCACAGCTGATTAAATTTGAGCAGATAAAGCAGCAACGTTCAAAGACTTTCAGAGAAAGGAGCATTGTTCAATCAGACATTCGACCCATTGTAATGGCTCTGCAGCTGTGATTCAAATAAATCCTGGACTATTAAAAGCCCCCTGAATGAGGTGTACGTATTGAGCTTAATTTCCTTCTTTCCTCAACTGCTTGCAAACGCAGTATTCTAAGGAATTATGTATGAGGAAGGAAGCTGCAGGATGAGGGTTCAGGCTCTTTCTTATAGAAGCATTTCCTTACTTGCTTTTCTTATAGCTGGGATATCAAAGTATTCATTCAAAAAGACATTGAGTAGTCTCGTAAAAAATATGGAATCTTTTTTTGTGTGAATTTTCTGTCAAATGTGCCCAATAATCTCATTTCTATGAACCCGTTCAAAATTATTTGGAGCTGGATATTAAAAATCAGTTCTTGTCAGAACAAAATTCTCAGTTGGAATCTTAGTTATAGATGCCCTTCGGTATAAGCACAATTGCACAATTGCACAGTTTGAAAATGGACTGAAATATTTTTACTCCTGACAAGGCAATATTCCATAGAGTTTTTATCATTTGAAAAGTAGAGCTACAAAGAAACCGTAAGAGAGCAAAAATAGCCACTTATCGATGACGCAAGACAGAAGTAGAAAAATGAAATTACTATTTTATCTAGGCTGCTTGAACTCACAAAGCAAAATAAAAGGTACTTATAATGTCATCATAATAATATCATTGCATCAGCCCTAAAGCTGCATAAAACTCATGTCATAACTGAAAATGGCATGGTGAATTGTAAAGACCCGCTTAGTTGAGAAAAAGTAATGATCGCCAGTTAAATAAAAGCAAGCAAGCTGAGCAAACTCTGGCAGGAAGGGGGAGAACTGCCGCTGGGCAGAGTGAGGAGAGAAGAGACGGAGAGGAGGGGATCGCAGGGCTCGCAGTGTTGAAAGAGAGGAGAGGAGAGCAGAGGGGGTGGAATTGGGCTCGGGGCTCGAGGAGAGTGTCTCTTACCTTGCTGTCCTGGCTCAGGGTGTCCCGGGACTGAGGGTGGTGGGAGAGATCACGCTTTTGTCCCTCCTTTATCGGATTACTGCACCTACGGACCGGGCTAATTGGGACGTCCGAGATGGGACGGGCCCTCTTTATCAAAACGAGCTATAAATACGGTCAGCCAGCAGAGATAAAGTCCACCTTCCAAAGCAGCTCCTGCCCGTGTAAGGCTTTGTATTGTAGGTGGGTACACAAGCACGTACTCACACGCGTGCAGTACGTACACATACGCACACACACACACATATCTCCTTTGAATCCCAGACAGTAGTGTTCGGAACCCCCACTGAAAACCCCTCCCACTCTTGGCCACTCCGTGCCAAGGATAATTCTGCATTGAAATAAATCAGAAAATTGGTTACATTACCAATTGTGAGATAAAAAAAAGAGAGAAAATGTGTGTGTGATAAGGTCAGAGAAGGAAAAGTGAGATTGAAAGAGAGGAAGAGAGAAATTTCCATGTTCTGTGTGTGTGTGTGTGTGTGTGTGTGTGTGTGTTCATTAAGGCCACGTTATCTGCTGCTCTTGGAAAGAGGATTACACAGGGCCAAGATAGCAGGCGGCTCCTGTTCCTCACACTTCAACCAGAGAGAGGTGTGAAGATCAGGCCTCAGGAGCAAAGTGAACAGGCCTGCCTGTCAGAGAGCCCAGAATGCACTGCAATCAGCCTGAGGTTGTATGGATCAGCCTGTGGAGCGGTGGGGTTTTCCCCGAGTCAGTTAGTGGCAGTATGCAGCACAGAATAAACACTCATCTTCTTTTGAGGAGTTGTAAATGATGGTGTCAGTTTCACAATTAGATCAAGCTCAACAGCACCTGACTGTGGTATGCCACGCCATGCAGCTGGCCTCACACACACCTCATTCCATGGAGAAAAATGGACAAGCTTACAAAGAGCCTACAACTGATGCTGTGTCTATGCTTAGCACTGTGAATAAGGTGGAAAATGGCACATTTTCTCATCTGTGTCATGTAAAAACCTTGTATTTTTATTTTATTTATTATTTTTTACACACATTGAAAGATATAATCTTATTCCTCATATGTATTCTATGATAAACCTCATAACTCAACAACCTTCCGCTATTGAGAGATGCTGCTTTTTTGCCCAATATTCAGGATATATTTATAGTGGTAATCACCACCTCCTTTGAGACAGGCCTCTTCCGTAGAGAGGGGCTGAGGACAGGGGTGTGTTGCCCCCTGTCTCCACGAGCCCACAGCAGGAGCTGCAATGTATACAAAACTTCTGCTACACTCACTAGGAGTGGCCAGACAGGGGTGCTCTCTTCACTTCTGTTCTCCATCCCTCCTTTCTCCACTGATTCTTCACATCTGATTCCAATCACATTAAAACCCAGAATCATTTCCCCCTTAGTTCTGCACCGTCAACAAAGTTCCAGATTCCCAAAGATACAACTGCAGGGAATTGCTGATGGGGGAACTGTTTTCATAACCAGGAGCATATAGGTTCAAATCTTGGGGTGGGAATTGCAGTTGTACCCTCAAGCCAGGAACCCAACCTAAATTATTCTTGCAAAAATATATCCAGCTGGATAAAATCGAAAAGCTTTGCAATTCTCCCTCGAAACAGGCATCTACTAAGCAAATAAACGATGTAAAGTAATAACATTGTGCTTACGGCATGATACTGATGAACCTAAGGCATGTCCAGTATGCTAAGCTATCCTAACATATGGAAACAGGATTTCGTTAAAAAGGGGGATTGAATGATGTGGACACACAGTATGCTTCAGTATTTAGATTTGAGTTTGGTCTCGGGTGGTATGCACTGAAAACAGCAATGTTCTCTCTGTCGTAACGACTGCTGACTGATTAACACAGTGGCGAGACAGGTCAAACTCTGGCATAAAGTCCAGACACTGGATTTTTTCCCCTTGCAGACAAAGACCGCTGTGTGTTTGTTTGTTTGTTGTTGTGACTCATTTTGTTTTGATCTAAATGCTGTGAAACCACCGCCTGCCCACATTCCCTTGGGTCCCAAATGTCCGCCCCCAATCACCGTTCTCAACTCTTCATCTTCTCCACTTACTTCTCTTCTATTTCCAGCAGAAATGCAGAAAAATGTACTCTCTGGAGTCCAGGAGAGGCATGGAATGTCAGGCTTCGGGACTTCCCATCGAGTCATTCTGTAAAAACTGTGTGCTTCCCACAGCCAGCTTCTGCTAGATCACGATCATGTCTTCCTGCCTTCAGTGACTGAATATTTACTCCATTACCCACCACTGGGTTAGCCACTGAGAAAGTGCAAGCTGTGCAATCATTTTAACACTACACCAGATACGATACACCCAGCGGGACACCAGGACTTTTATTTTGAAATAAAAGTACCACAACAAAACAAAAAGGAAAAACAAAACCCCTCACTCGGGTCAATATATATGCCATTTAGCAAACGCTTTTATCCAAAGCGACTTACAGTAGTGAATGCATACATTTTTCAGTACATGTGATTCCAGTGGGGACTGAACGCACAACCTGAGTGTTGCCCATGCCATGCTCTACCCACTGAGCCACACAGAACCACTGGACCAAGGATCAAGGGTCAAGGAAGGGTCAAGCTTCCTACACAATAGAAATAGGTCCCCATCTAACTGTTGGGCAGCTAAGCTGGTTACCGACATCACTACATAGGAATGGGCTAAAGAATAGTCCTAAACAGGCAGAATTTCATACACAGTTCAGGTTCTCACACAGAAAGGTCCAATACAGGTAATCAGGCACAGACAGAAAAATGTTCTTTACAGGAAAAGGGTCAATACAGCATACACACTTTCCAACCACAAGCAACTTAACACTCCACACACACACACACACAGTTCTGCTGGCTCCTTTTATGTGCCCCCTGATGAGCCATAACCACATTCAGGTGCACACAATGAGAGGGTGCTGATGGTAAGCCATCTTTCTGGAAGGCACCGCCCATAAATGACTGCTCCCCTTCCCGCCTCACAATTATTTACATTAAATAAATTATTTTTGTTTTATTACCAATAACCTCTCCCCCTGAAATGAATCCAAGTTCTAAATGTTATAATAGTGCAATAATAAAACTGATGGAAATTGATGTATTGATGAATAACAGCAAAGCCATGTTGGTTATCCATTTATGTAACATTTTTGGGATCATTTGTGATTGACTTTTAAATTAAGTTGTGTCTCTTTTTGAGATGCTTGACGCATAGCTAAGCATTATTAGATACATATATTGCACAATGTCAACAAAGGCATGCTCTCTCTGTTCCTTTGGACAGTAGCCCAGAATGTATGCGATGTCGATTAAACGACAAGGAACATTTCTCTGTGAAAAAAGATGTCAGGCCCTCTCTCCATCTCTCTGGAGCAGTGCGGGGGAGGGAGGGAGTCTAGGGCAAGTGATGAAAGGCTCACCATTTTGCTTATGGGAACATTCTGGGGCCTCCCTGCTCCATGACAGAGGGGTCACTCTGCTTGCACCTCAGTGGAGAGTGTATGTAACTGATGCAAAGTTTGTCAGTGACAAATTACACAATGCATACCTTAGATTGGTCTCTTGCACATACCAGATTGGCAACTGGTCATCCGGTATGTTCAAGGGTGTGTAAGGGTGTACACGGATGTGTGAGTGCCTGCATGTTTGTGTGAGTGAGTGAGTGAGTGAGTGAGGGAGGGAGAGGGAGCAAGTGTGCAGTGGGTGCACATTTTGGAACCTCCTCTGAACAACTGCTGATCTGGTATGTGCCAGACTGTGCAAGGGTGTACATGTACGCGTGAGTGAGGGAGGGCAGGAGGGATCTGTTTATATTCTATAGAAGCAATGCACTCTTTGTGCTTCTGCTATTATGGATTATGCCCAATTTGTCACTGGAAGCGATGCTGGTGAGCCAGTAAGTCACACTCTCTCCTCTCGACCAATTTAATGGCACGCCTTGATGCAGTTGTGTAGACACTCCCATCTTTCAGGTGGCATGTTAAACAGAGGAGGTCATGAGAGCTCACATTCCACCCTCAATCTCCATGCATCCCCCCCACACACACATTTAATTATTCATTTAGAAACAGCACTCGCATTCACTTTTCTGAGTCTAGAGAACTCAGAACACTGGGAATGTTCTGCTCCTGAGGTGTACGGTTAAATGTCACATTGATTTAATCAAGGAATATGTCGAAATCAATCCATCACTGAAACTATTTTCTGAATTAAATGCCTGTTTCATAAATTCTGAATAGTGTCATCAAAGGAAATTGAAATCAGACGCGATGCTTACTCTTGGTTGCTGAGCGATTCTTTGGTCCTGTTGCTTTCATCTGATTACCCTGTATTCTGGCCAACATTTTCCACTGACACCCCCCCCACCCCTTCACCTAGCCCCTAGGCCTCCTACCACAGAAGAGCTCAGCAGGCCCTAAAACACGATTCTAAAACTAGACTCTATCAAAGGGGATCTTATATGATTACTGCCAATAAAATATCAAAATGAGAGCTATGTTAATAAAATTGAATATCTGTACAGATTTGGGGGTGTTGGGGGCGACATCGGGGGTGTTTTATATCATAGGCTCGACATACTGTCAAACATTTGTCCATGACAGCAACCAACATAGTCACAAGCACCATACTACCTTACTCACAGTGACGAATTATGATCAGAAAGAGCTGTATTACACATGAACTCTTACAGCTTGAAGATTCACAGCTGGTACACCTGGATTAGGTTACTTCCAATATTCTGCATATGCAAACAGTTAACAAACAAAAAAATGGAAACACCAATGTAAAGTCACTTAATAGGGTGTCAGGCCACCCTGTGTGGCCAGTAGGGCCTGCATGTGTCATGGCATAGAGTCTACCAGTGTCTGGAATTCTGCAGGAGGAATACGACACAAGAAAGTCGTGATTGACTTCCACAAGACACTTAATCAAATTATGCTTAGTTGATGGAAGTGGAAAATGCTGTCTCGGGTGTCGGTCAAGAATATCCCATGAATGCTTGATTGGGTTCAGATCTGGTGACTGAGGATGCCACAACATACCATTGGGCAACTACTAATGCTCTTTGGACTGACAGACAGCCCTCTCTGCAGGAAAGGAATGCTTTAACATCTGGTCAAGATTATCACTTTACCACTAAGGTACCATTAAGGAACCAATAGCATCAATCTTGCCTTCTAAAGTCATTGAGTGCACCCAAACCATGCCAGGAAGATGCACCTCACACCATTATGGAACCACCAGAACACTTCATGTTGGAACACTGTTGTGTTTCCATTTTTTTGTTCACTACCCTGTGGTCTGTCACCCTGTAGCTTGTCAGGCCTGTAATTGTTAGCCTTGCTTCCCATAGCACACATTCCATCGCTCTAGTCCTCATCTCCCCCACACTGAATGGCCTGTTGAAAGGTGGAGACTGAGGTCTGAGGTGAGCCGCGCAGCACAGCGGTGGGGAACTACGCACATCAGAGCGGCGGTAAGAGTGCCACTGACAGGCCGTCACCGTGGCGATGGGCGCGACGAAGGCCAGGATGGCTCTCTCTCGGCCGGCCGATAAGGCCGCTGGATAAGGAGAGGAGCAGCTGTTGAGCAAAGAATAAAGGGGCGCTCCGCTGAAGCCCAGCTCCCGCCAACATGGTCACGGGGGAAAAGTCAGGCCAGATCCCGTCCCCTCGGTTGCCAGGCAATTCACTGTTTGTCCCAGTCTGGCTTTTAGGGAAAGCAGGGACACACAAAGGGCATACGAGGGGTCCGAAATGACCCAGCGAGGAACTGTGTCACTGCAGGATTTCACACATCCTGTCGCAAGTAACCCTATCTGAGAACGCTTGACATTTCAACATTATTGAAAATATCTTGTCGTCTGTGCTCTACATTTCTCTTTCCTCGTCATTCCAGGGCTTTTGTGAGGACCAGTTCTACTGATATTGCTAACATTGCTTTTTTTCTGTTTTTGCTTTTATGAGAATGTGCAACAGGAGGTAAATCATAAAGGTAAACTATGAAGGAATGTGCATTCTATACTTGGAGTCAACACTTTCAAAAGATAAACACCAGTGTTCCATTTTGGGGTTTTTTCCCCACAAACTTAATTTGAAAAGGCATGCGTTTAAACTCTATGCCAAAGTGCCCGTACACATACCTTAACTAATGAAGAGGAATGTCCCTAATGGGTCTGAAGAAGAGTCAGGATTATCTTGTTGTTCTAGTTGCTAACTTTATAACGTTCTGTAATTGAATACACGCATTGAAATATTGCCTCTACATTTTAGGCATTCAGCAGATGCTCTGATCCAGAGCGACTTACAAAAAGTTTTTTTTAATGTTTTAAACATGTAAACAGTACTGATGGCAGTTAATTCATGTACAGAATCAATGTACAGAGTCTGAAGAGGTGGGTTTTTAGTCTCTTGCGGAAGATGGCTAGTGATTCTGCAGTTCTGACCGAGTGTGGAAGATCATTCCACCACTGGGGGGCCAGGCCTCTAAAGATCAAAGCAGTAAAAAGGTGTGCCTTAAGTAAAAGTTTGCTTATTAGCCTGTGCGGAATACATTCTGGTCCGGTCCACTGACACCTGATGCAATGCCTTCCTGACTGGTGGCTCAGGAGAGTGTCCTGATTGGACGAGAAAAGCCCAATTGTTGTTGCTTTTTTTTTTTTAGCTTTACTTGATCGAATGTTCATTCCTATTACAACCCACTTGTTTATGAGGGGGCTGAAATGGGAAGCACAAACAAATTATAATTATAATTTATTTTGGTTTTACTACTAAAATTTCAGCGGACAGGTGAAAGAAAGGTCATGTGACTTGATGTGTGGGTCATCTCATTCTGCTTGGGAAGGTGTGAGTAAATTGGTGTGCTATGGTAAATTTACAGTTTACAAATTATTGTATTTATAGTCTGGTCTGCTCAGAAAAACGATTGACACGTGACTTAATATACTTGCCGACCCCTGCATTCCACAATGTAAGGTGTTAAGTCGGGGTGCTATATCAGTGTGTAGGAGTCATAGCACCACGTGGGAGGGCAAGTATTGGAGCAAATTTGGAGCTGAAAGTCCCCTAGCATGTAATTCTATGTAAAGTAGAAGTGGTCTTCTCTTCCTCCATGACACAAAAGGTGCCCCCCATTGACCCCCTAAGTCAGGCCTCCCTGAAATGCCTCCCTAAGCTGTCCATAATACCCCCCCTTGTGAAATGCTTCAACTACTGCTCTCCTCCCAAACACCTCTGTCCCACCCTCAACTCCCACTATATATATTTTTTCAGCAAAATCACATAAGACTGCAAAACAAAACAGAGAAATAAGGGCATTTGAGATGTTGACTTTGATTCAGAATGAACCGTGTGTATATTCGGCCATGGAAACGGATGGCTCAGATACAGAAATGTGTTTCATTCAGTACTCTGACCTGTGCTTCTCTTCATTGTGTAATAAAATAAGTTGTTTGGGTGGCCATGGGACACTTTGCCCTGTGAAAATGCAGTCCTTCGGAAAATTAAAAACGAAGGATGTTCCCTGCTGTGACAGGAAGCTAAGGTCAACTGTTGCATAACCGTTAGCAACAAGTTTTTCTTTTTCTTTTTTTTTCAGTAGAAGAAGGACAGTACAAAAAAAACCATCCAGTTGAACCAGCCATTGTGTCCCTAATCTCAAAATCCCTGCAAACATTCAGCCAGATAGCTCAGCGGTTTGGCATCCCACCGCAGTAGCCTTTTATTTTGGTGTGTGGATCTTTCCATCACTGCCGGAGCGCATACCAGGCACCTATCTGTTGTAGGTATCCTTATAGGTCTACATGGAGGCTCCCTTGGGGGGGGCGGCTGGGGGACTCTAGGGTCTGGGGCTCTAGTATGAACCTCCCCCAACGACCTCATATCAAACCACAGTGTAACTGTTAGGGAAAGAGAGAGGCCTGAATTTTAAGGAAGCTGGCAGAAAGCTCAGCATCCCAGACAGCAGGCAGTTTCAGGAGTGTCCCGAATTTAAGCCTCAGCTCCCACACTCCTGCACATCATATACAATGTCCCAGAAATGTTTCACTCTCACAGAACACCTGTGTAATATTGAAATCTCTTGAAAGATTCTTTGGTTGAACCCGTCTCCAATAAACCCTTGGCTGAATTATAACTGAGTTAAAAAAGAAAATGTGCATGATGAAATTACACAAACAATGTCAGGTGCCTTGGCACTTTGTAGGGGAATGAATGGTGTATTGCAATGTCATAAAATGTTCTTAAAAGAATACATATGGTACATGTATTGTGAAGCTATGAAAATGTTGGTAACCTGGTAGCCAGCTGACACTGGCACATTTAAACACGTATATCAGGGAGTAGATGCTCTGGATAAGAACCTCTGCTAAATTTAGGGTGACCAGACGTCCCGGTTTTGAGTAGCGTGTCCCGGTGTCCCGACAAAATGCTGAAAAATGCCCAAATGTCCTGGTTTCCAGCTTACCCCAAGGATAATTTCCACAGCCACTGGATGCTGGAGATTTTAATTTGCTTTTCCACAGCCACTTCCAGGCTTCGATGGTGCCTGTAATTTTGGCCCATCTAATCCTCTTGGTTCTCACCAGGTTTTTTCTGAGTTAAGGGACACTAATGAGGGCAGTATGCCAAACTGTTTGAATCTTTAGCCTCATCTTAACTGAAAAAAACATTGAGGGCAGATCTTATAGATGTAGTTACTAAATGATCTTTACCACCAGCTGTGGTGAAGATCACGTGTCCGTACATATTATTTTCCAGTTGTCTATCACGTAGGTCTAATATCAATGTTAACTTTTTCCCATGATTGGCACAATGCTCAGAAACCTTGTGATTTTGAGGAGTGGTCAAGTGAGTCGCCGTGCGGATCAAGGCATGCAAGTCACGGATCTTGTGTGTGTGTGTGTGTGTGTATTTGTATGTGTGTGCGTGTATGTTTGGAGATGGTACTGACTGAGCTGAGTGAACTGGACTCTTGTCTGTGGGCTCTGTCACTGTGTTGCCGTGTGGGTCCAGTATTTGTTGTAGGTGGCTGTGAATTGGCTGTTGTAGGTTCAGCCCTTCTTTAGCTGGTGACGTCTTTGCGTGGTTGTCTGAGGTTTTGTGCCAATGCAGTGTCCTTGGGCATCTTTGCAAATACATGTACACCCTGTTTGTTAAGGTGTACCTGGTCGTTCATGGTCGTACAGTGTTGCGCCAAGTATACATTATGCATAAGAGCACAACCTCTGAACAGTTCTGCGTTGTCGCTCTGTATGATGTGAAAGGAACATGGTGACTTTGGAGAAGCTCTCCTGTTGCATTGCAGGGGCCACATTTCCTCTTGTTGCCTTTAGGTAATTTGTTCTCACTAAAGCCAGTTCACAGCTAAATAATTAACTGAACTATATCTACCTTGCCATATTTCATCATTAACCTCCCTTTGATGTCTACATTGTGGCCTTGTTAACTAGCTAGCTAATTAGCTAGTGAACAAGTTAACAGTCAACAGTCACACTACCTAGCTTTCCAGTCACATAATATTTACCGTTCACTAGCTAGCCATTTACTGCTAGGTTTTTTTTTGTGATCAAGTATTTTATTAATTTTCTTTAGGTTTAGAAATGTTAGACTCCAGTCTATACAGTTTTACATGAAAGGACAGACAGGAAGAAAGTAAAGTAAATGTAAGAAAGAAAAATAAATAAATAACAAAACAAACAACAACAACAATAATAATAATAATAATAGCACTGACCAGCACACACTAGCATATAAAATAAATGACAACGCGATGCAAGAAACATAAGCAAAAGCTGGGCAACACATAAAGCATATTGAACGGGCAACAATAGCAGCAACAGTGATAGGGCGGAGACAGGGCGGAGAAAAAAAATGAAGATAAGACAAATATAGGCAAGTTCGGCAGACAATCCCAGACAGACAGATAGACAGACAGAACAACAGACAGACAAGAAAGGGGTTACTTATTAGGTAGCAAACAGGGGTGAATATCAAAAATACTATTTAGTAAATACCAGAACTTACTATCTTTCATAGTAATTATTTTAAGTGAGAAATTGCTCTAAATAAGTTATCTATTGTAGCAGCTTTGGCTCTGTGCACTGATACAGTAGACCTCTCAAAAATTAAGATATCCAAAAAAGTGTTCAGCCATACTCTCTTAAAATTGATTTTCCGGCTCAAACCAAGCCTTGAGAATTGTTTATTTGCTTGCAGTTAAGGCTGCCATAAATACTTTCTGATATGTAGTGAGTAATATGTGTGAATCATCTCCTAGGAGCAATAGGAAGGGATATAGTGGTAAATCAGTATTTAAGACATTATTTAGAACAGTTACAATGTATTTCCATAATTGATTAACAGGTGGGCATTCCCAGAACATATGAAAATATGTTCATATTGCTCATAGGGTACATAACCTATAGGATTTGTCATTACTTAGTTTAATCTGAAATCGGCAAAGGGGAGTACAGTAGGCTTTCTGTATACATTTGTAGTGTATAAATTGGTGGGCTAGGCTCTTGGAAGACATTCTCCCAGATGTTCTGCCAGTCTAAATCCAGATTGTCTAGACCTAGCAGTTCTCTTGCCCAAATGGATGTGATGGGGAGAGGGTTGATATTGACCGAGATTAGTTTAAAGTGAGGACACCAGACCTCTTGCACATGAAGAAGGAAGGAGTTTGTTAACAGTAGGGTGAGCAATTAGTTTGGTTAGGTTCTCAGTGCAGTTCATAACCTTAAATAAAGGAACCAAGAAAAAAACAGGTAAGGAAAATTTTTCTTTCAAGTCATTAAAAGAACAGAGACCCCCAGTCTTGAGGATATCATTTAGAGTGTGGATATTTTGCCTCGACTATTCAGACGAGCGGAAAGGCTTGGATCCCTACAATAATAAATGATTGTTCCAGATGGGGGAGTGAACGTGAAAGTCACAGTCCTCATGTAGATGCATATTACTCTGTTTCCATACACATAGAGATTTAGCAACTATAGGGCCCATTGCAAGAATCTGCTTATGTTTTAGACCAGAGAAGGGAAGATCTTCAATTCTTTGTGGCTTTGCTATTGCCTCCTGTATAGCTCGCCAAGGTGTGTCAGAAGTGTTATCAAACCAAGTTTTGAGGGATCTTAATTGGAAGGCCAAATAATATAACTCGAAATGTGGTAGTGACAAGCCACCAGATAACTTAGGATGGTGCAATTTAGCTAAACGAATACGAGGACGTTTTCCAGTCCAAATGGAGTTTATAATAAATATTACTGTATCAATGTCTTTAAAGTATCTAGGAGGTGGTAGAATAAGTAGCATGGAAAACAGAAAATTCAAACGAGGAAGAACATTCATTTTAATCACTGAAATTCTCCCTTGAAGAGTAGTGTGTAAGTGGGACCAGCAGACTAGGTCCCTTTTTATTTTCCCCAAAGCTGCAGTAAAGATTTATTTAGAGATGGAGTTGATATTTTGGCAGAGTTTAATTCCTAAATAAGTAAACCCATCTACTTGCAATTGAACAGGAAGAGAGGGCAGCAGAGAGGATTGTTTGACTATAGTGTTTACGGGCATTAAAATAGATTTTGTCCAATTCATTTTGTATCCAGACAAATATGTTTAAAAACATAGAAGTAGAGATGTCAGATAGATAAAGTAGTAAGTCATCAGCAAAAAGGGATATATGATGGGTGGTACCTTTGACTTTGATTGGAGAAATATATGGATTTTCTCTTACTGCCTGTGCAAGAGGTTCTAGGAAAAGGGAAAACAGAAAGGGGGAGAGCAGCCCTGTCTAGTGCCTCTTTGTCATTTAAACTCAGAGGATGCGGAGTGGCCTGTCTGAGCGTGTGCTGTGGGACCACCATATACAGTATGAATAATAGTTATGAACTTTGGCCCAAAACCAAAAATGCTTAAGAACTGCCCATAGAAAACCCCACTCCACATGATCTAATACCTTCTCCGCATCCAATGAAAAGATGGCACAAGATGTTGAATTTTTGTGAGCTGCATCTAAAATATGAATAAGTCTGCGAATATTGTCAGAAGCCAAACGACCTTTCAGGAAGCCTGTCTGGTCAGGGTGTATGAGTAAAGTATGTTAGTTTAAAAGAACATTGCTTATTTGCGCTATTTATTTTACAAGAAATACAATTACAACACATAGTAAAATGGATAGAATCGGCAGCTACATTCTCCATACGTAAGGATCACCCTCTGTAACATTATCATAATCGATGCATTGAAGTTAGATGATCTGTGCCAATATATGACTGTATACCAAATGATGGAATTACTTGTGGAAGAATGGTGTTGCATCCCTCCAGTATAGTTTCAGACACTTGTATAATCTATGCCAAGGTGCATTGAAGCTGCTATGGCAGCTCATGGTGGCCCAAAAACCTATTAAGACACTTTATGTTGGTGTTTCCTTTATTTTGGCAGTTATCTGTATATTCTATGCTTCTCAAGCAATGTTGTGAAATTGGCTGGCTAACGGTCATAATCAGACTGTCACCACAATGTCTGAGGAGAATAATCTTATTTGGATCGTTGCACTTAAGAATGGTCAGCCGTATCTGATTTACCAGAATTTGTATGAAACCTCTTGATTCAAGCATAGTGACGTTTTTATTATTCTTTATTTAATTTGTTGATTTACTGAGTGAATGTAGTTTGTGTTTTGGGTGTGTTATCAGGGTGCTATATGGGTGTGCCTTCTTCAAGTAAATATGTTATTATATCAGATTAAAATAATATTAGCCAAGGTGCCTGGGAACAAGGGTGGGTTTTGTGAATCTTTCATTTCAAGCAATAGGGCCTCCCGCGTGGTCCAGTGGTTACAATGTTCAACGCTGGTCACGGCGACCAGGGGGGATTCGATTCCCCGTAGCGCCAGAGTCGGCTCTGGTCAGGAGTGCCACCTGGGGCAGCAATTGGCTACATAGTAAATACATCGTATTTTTCTGGACTTTTCGATGGTTATTTAATTCTCTGAAGTCATCTAAAGCTCTCATAAACTCTGAAGTTTTTCTGGGGAAGAACCAACTGACCTCCCGTATTAAGGATAAAATCTCCCTTATTTTCAAGTCTCAAGGCTGGGTATGCCTTTGATTGCATCTGATTCAATGACAGGTTTGCATATGTATTAAAGCTTTGAAATTGTAACAAATATGACCATGAAAATCCATTTTCAATATTGCATCAAGGGAGACCACCAGCTGAATGTACCAGAGTCCTCCTGTCTTCTTCAAGAATATTAATGTCAGCCTCCTGACCACTGGCTGCTCATTAAAAAGATGAGAAGCAAAGAGTAATGCAAGGGTCAACTAGGGGGACCGCACCAGCTCTGTAGCTTTAATTCTCTTGGTAGACATAACGTGCTGTGCATGACGATGGGTAACGCATAGCAAACACAAACAACTAAAAAAGACCTGATAAAGTTGATGGATGAAAAAAATTCTGTGCAAGTAACCACAGATAGGAATGATGAATTACCAAGATTGTCTTTTGGTTTTGTATTTTCCATTACATTTAAAAATATATTTTCACTCTTTTAGAACATTTTTATTTCAACAAAATTAGTAATGACACAAAAGGGGCAACAAACCTTTTCTTACAAAGGACATGGGCAACAAAAGAAAACATGCAGGCAGTGGCGGTCCTGGCTCACTTGATGCCCTAGGCGAGATCAGTCATCTCCCCCCCTGCCCCCCAAGCTCCAGGGAGGCCACGCAACATAAGTACCTATGTTGTAACAAGGTGCAATAGGCACCACTTTTATTTGAAGAGAATATACTAATAGACAAAGAAATACTGAAAAATATTGCACACAAATATTCAATTGTAAAAATCCAAGATATATACAAATAACAAATTTCAATTGAACAATAAATAAAAATAAATAGATAAATAAAAATAGCATGCTTCTTTTAAAAGGAAAAAGCTGGAGCTGCTGTCCAAGACAATAAATAAAAACACTGAAACATATTGCACACTCATTTCATTTTTGCTGCTAGTTTAGATGGACTATATGCATGTTAACTAGCTAGTAGCAAGCTCATAGTGATGCAGTATAGCGCTATTATTACCCCAAAAAATTCACAGAAAATGTTCATGACATAGAGAAAGTTCAGCATCATTATAGCCAGTGTAATGTTAGCTAAATGCTTGAGCTATAAGCTAGCATTAACTTTAGTATAGCAATTGATGCAATACCTAACTAGCACGATTATTTACTAGACTACTTCAAAACGTATCATAATAAACACATGATGAGATGACATAACACATACTTTTATCTTTGGCCCGTTTCTCCTCTTCTTCTTTTCTCTCTTTTCTAAACCGAAATCCCGAAGGCTTGGATCTTTTCATTTTGGCAACGTACCTCAATGTATGTGTGACACAATTGTTTGTGTGACTAAACGATTGCCCATCAATGCAGGGTCAAGAGACTAAACCATTTCCCCTTGGTGGTGTACAGACTCGTTTTCATTTATCATTATATTTTAAACCAGGCAAAATTGTAGCTGTATATCAGTAGCTATTGAGATATTATTTCCATTTGCTTACGTGTTACGAGAGCAGGGGCACATTTGGTTGTAATGTTATTTTGTGATTTCATTAATTGACTTGTACTGTACAGTGTGAGTTTGAGAGGCACTATTGACCTCCACCCCACCCCCACTTCGAGGACTAGGAGACTTCATAGGCTGACAGACAGCAGAAGCAGTGGGACGAAAAAGTCACATCATGCCTGCGCGATGCTACCGTAGCACTGTAGTGCAGCGCTGAGCGCAGATGAGGGAGACTGAAGTGAGCACACGTCTGTGTCTGTATATGGAGAGGCCGGCTGTGTAGCGTAATGGTTAGGGAACCGGACTTCAGAGGTCGCTGGTTCAATTCCCAGGTGGGGGCAGCGCCGCTGTGTGCGTGCGCCCCTTGCCGGCGTGCCGCCCTAGGCGACTGCCTATGTCGCTCCTATACCAGGATCCACCACTGCATTCAGGACACATTAATTGACATGAGTACACACAGAGCTACTGAGCTGTGCTGCAGTGAGGCACCCAGCCGCCCCTCCCTGTATGTAGCCCTGAAAATATCCACCACGTCCTCCACGTCAATCCCAGAAGGCTTGATAGAATTTGGCTGGGATTCTGTCACGACCAGGATTTTTGTGTTGGTTTGCACAAGGCTGCTCTCTCATACATGAATTCACTGCTTTTAGGAGCTGCAGGCCAAACTGATGCAATTTATGTTATATTTACTTGATTGAAACTATCTAATCTGGTTTCATACACTAATGAAACCTCACCGATTAAGTTGTACTGCAGGAATGAAAGAATTGGGATGCGAGACGGGAGGGCGGGGGGGTATAACGTACATACCTTCACCACATGACATTGGAACATTATGCTTATGCTTCCATTATGCTTAGTGCAATGAAGGTCCTTCAGGCCTTTTACTGGGATGTAATGGCACTGGTTATGGTACTGGGATTGTTAGAACTCACCGTAGGCTGCCAAATATCTCACTATAGGCCACCTTTTCACAAGGGTCCCCAGACAGGACATGCCACATATACCATAGTCCTTGCTGTCCAGCATAGAGAGGGCTTTGGAGCCCATGGTGCTACTGGGCCACTGTTTAATTGGACCGATAACAGCATTAGGTGATGATGGGCCAAAGCTGCTATGTTTTTCACTTTTCCAAGAATTGAAATTGGGCCTGTTAGCTTCAATCACACCATTTAGGGCCCATTTTCTCAAGCATTCATGTATTGTGAAAGACCCTTTTGTGTATTTACATAGCTTACATGTTTTTACTTGTTGTCTATTTTTATAGCTGGATATTTACTGAAGTAGTTGAGGATAGGTGCCTTGCACAAGGGGAACATTGGGAGAATCCCACTCTGGGATAAAAACCAGCAACCTTCAGGTGGCAGGACCAGTTTCTTACCCACTCCACCACACGGCAGCCAAATGTAAGTATCTGTAATCATAATTCAGCAAGAAACATCTTCCTCTGCCAGCCTGGCACTTAACTACACAGATTTTCGTGCGGGGTCCTCTTTCTCAATATTAAATCTCTGCAATTGACTAATCGTTTCATCTTGTTAGCCACACAGATCACTGCAGAAAGCGGCTGATCTAATTAAATGGTGCCACAGCATAGAGAGACCTGTTTGTTTTCTCCCTAATGCCTCCTGATTCCTGCTTCCACGAATGTAACTGCACACAACAAATCTGCTTAATTTTGGAAGGAGATGTCTTCTCAAAATGCCATCACTTCCAGGGCCACTCTCCCCAGGAATGCTCTATGTTTTGCTCTTAAGTCCTTTTTGTCAAGGATCTGGAACTTGTGGTGGCTGGGACGACAAACTTCCTCCTTCGAGACAGCGGTTGCCCGAGTGCCGACCGTGATCCCGATATGTCCAGAGAAGCTTTCTGTACATGCGGCGAGCACATGCCAGCTTCCCTCCCTCCCTCCTCCTTCTGGGGCAGACAGCCAATTGCCACCCTTGAACGGGACTCCCGGCCAACCCCGAACTGGCACAACCGGGGAATCGAACCCTTGCCACAATGGGCAACTTGTACTCCGGGCGAGTGCCGGTGTGTTATTTGGGTGCTGGCTTGGTAGCCACACAAGCATACTACGCACTTTCCACATTGAAGAGTTAACATAAATCAGCAGTCATATACATTTTATTTAGAGAATAAATTAATTTGGAATGAAAAAAACATCAAATGTGAGAGGTTACTCAAGGCTTCTGCAAGCTGGGCCTTATAGCCTCGACATCGAAGGTTTGAGCCTGGGTTCTTTCGTTAGCCAATGATGACCAAGAGTCCATAGCGGAAGAGTGCGATCCAGGGTCCTGGCAGGGGTAAGGTGGCCTTCAAACAGTCAGCGTCCCTTGGATTGCCACTGCATTAACTCCCCCACCAATGCACCAGACACCCACAGTCTACTGACTGTCGTCAGTGAGAGATACACCTCTTCTCCGATCTGCCCTGGCTCTCTCCTGCAGTACTGCGTGGCCTGTAGGTGTGGGAAAACAGTCTGGCTCAGCTTTGAGGAATGCGGATACACTCCATGTTCTGGTGGAGCTTTAGCGGTACTCAGTTCTGAACTGGGGAGAAAAAAAAGAGAGAAAAGAAAGTTTGATGGCTTGAGCAACCTGAAACTGAGCCTCCACAGGATGAGCCGACTGCTGACGGAACATCCATTTCTCTCTCAGTTTCCTATCTAAATCATTTGGGCACTCTAGGCCCTCATAAACCTGCTGGGACTGAGAGATCCAAGGACTTAAGAGGGAAACACCACCCTGGGGTGGAGACACTGGGCACGCGCTGAGATGCGCCTTGGGTTAGTGGGATGAGGCAGGGTGGGTGCGGGTGGGGTAGGGCAGTGCAAAGTGGGACTGGAGCAGTATGAAAAGTGCAACTGAAGAAGTAACCCAATAAATATCCTGTTTTCAGCTTGCCTTACAGATATGTGGAGAGTAAGGGTGGACTTTCCCAAAACATTTTAATAATGTAAAAATATTAAGATTATAGATTATAAATTTATATTTATTTATGAATGTCCTCTCTATGATTTGTGGTCTCAAGCCAATCATTAATATTTGAATATTTAAACTTTATATATATATATATATATGTGTGTGTGTGTGTGTGTGTGTGTGTGTGTGTGTGTGTGTGTGTGTGTGTGTGTGTGTGTGTGTGTGTGTGTGTGTGTGTGTGTGTGTGTGTGTGTGTGTGTGTGTGTACATTATGTTTACAAGCCAATCAAAGCTACTCCTCGGAACTGTCCTGCTTTGCCAGGAAATTCTTCAACCAGATTATATTATATTAAATTACAAAATTAAATGTCACGATAAACAATTTCTCTTAGACCTCCACAAATGATAAATTCACAGAATTTCAACTTAAAGTAACTGTGAACAGAGAAAGGGGTCCAGGGACTGTGAAATACTTGATATCATCCATGATGTATGAAACGTAGATATGGTACGGCAGGACTAAAAGCCTCAAACTTAATTTTCCTTCATAATCCAATTTCACTTGTCCAAATGCAGTTGCGTTCTTCATTGAGGAGGGTCTCAACCTTCTGCTTTTCCCCCAGTACCTCCTAGCTTCATCTTTTGAGCCTTCCATGAAAATTATGTTAGAAAAAATAAACAGATCATGATAAAACTGGTAAAAAAAGAAAGAAAAAGAAAAAAAAGTGCAGTTTACATGTATATGCTGTACTTCACATTACTTTTTTATTTTAATTGAAAGAGTCAGTTACTATGTAGATCATTATCATGCACTGTGGATCATTTTTATTTTTTATTTTCACTGTAAATAAATTGTAAGAAAACACAAATACCTCTACTTCCTTAACTATTACTTGTTTCTAGTCACCTAGTTACTATCTACTGTTTCTGGTAGATAGTAACTAGGTGACACTAAAAATGGCTGCACAAAATATGCCAGTCTGTTATTTTGGGAGGTTGTGATTAATGTACCTCCTGGTGTTAAAGACATTAACATTCTTATATTTAAGGCTGCCAGGGATGTTTTGTTTAAAGGTAAAATCTATTTTATTCAGATGGATTTTAAAATGAATATTCTGCATATGCTTTGTAGATTCTCTTTTGCTCATGAGAAACAATATCCACCAGAGCTCTTATGTAGGCCTATCAATTAAATCCATGAGTTGTTTAATTTGATGTAAAGTCACTGAATCACTTCACTCAGTTGGGAACTAAAAGTAACAGCCACAAAACCCACGCTTGCAAACTCCGCACAGAATCATGTTAGTCCGGAATCAGTGCAGAGTTGTTTAATTTGATGTAAAGTCACTGAATCACTTTACTCAGTTGGGAACTAAAAGTAACAGCCACAAAAGTTTGGTTACATATAGTCATGTTTTAGTTATATTTAGTTATGAGGAACACTGTAACGTTAACATTCGAGGCAGCTTCTGCTGTTGTCTTGTAAATAATTTCAGAATTATCTCAGTTTATTAAATATCTAGTGAGAATGGGATCTAATGTTCGATAGTTTGCTTGATTATACTTTGTATTTGTTGTATACGACTTTAACGAAGAAACTGAGATGTTAAGACGGAAAGATAAGAAGCATACCAATTGGCACAAATGTTATTAATATAACGTCGCCTCCTGGTGGTAAATGTCATAAATTGCCCTCACTTGAGTCACGTTTATTATGTTCGATTGATACGACCGCCTGAAAAGATCCAAATAGTCCGAAATCACTTCAATATTTCGAAGATGAACAAACTATTACTACGTGCTAGAGACTATATGACTGTGGAGAAGAAAGCAATGGACCAACCTTATAAAGCCATATCTGGTACCATCGGGGCAGGCTAACTATCATTTACGTCAGGGGTAACAAACTCATTTTATTGAGGGCCGAGTGTATGCAGGTTTTTGTTGCAACCATTGCACTGCACCAGAAATCCCCATTTTAAATAAGGTTAGCTATAGGTACTTGAATACGTTATTATCAAGTTTGCGAGCTATGTTAGGTAACTAGCCAACATTTACGGTCGCTGTTGATTTGCAATTAATTATTAACGTGTTAATTTCAATGTCGAATTGAATTACAATCGTAACCTTGTACATATAGCATGTAGATGCGGCGCACAAACAGAAGAGGGAACCAGAGTTCCAGGGGAAAAAAACAGACAGCCACTACTGGGTCACCACCTAATATTTAATCATATTGTCGTCATTATAACACACTAGTGATTGTGTATACTTGCTGTGCATATATGCAAACATCCTAAATAGAACACCTAAAGAGAAAGAAATTGTTTTACAACAAGACACATGTTCAACAAATTAAACACCTTTCAAGAAATTCCAGGTCATTTGTAACAGAAAATTCTGAAAAACATCATTAAAAAATCATGTTTTTCAACATGCTGCAAACATAAACAGTTCTGTCTGCTTGCCCTCCAGATAGCTTGGTGTTTGTATTCTTTGCCATACAAATCCAGTCAAGCCAGGGATCATTAACGGCTAATATCAAGCCTGTAGTAAAGAATTTAGGTGTGGTTTTTTACCCAAATTTAAATTTTGAACAGCACACCAAAAAACTAGCTCGGTCATGTTTTTACCATCTTAGAAATATTTCAAAAATAAAATCAGTTTTGTCATTTGAGGATGCAGAGAGAATTATACATGCCTTTGTTTCATCATGCTTAGACTATTGCAATGCTTTATTTTCAGGTATTAACCAAAAGTCTCTGGCTCGCCTTCAGATCACTCAGAATTCTGCTGCTAAGCTTTCAACAAGAACTAAACGCACGTCTCATGTCACTCCAGTGCTGGCCTCCCTACACTGGTTGCCAATGAAATTTAGAATAGATTTTAAAATTGTATTATACACATATAAGGCATTGCACGAGCTGGCGCCACTATATTGCTGAGTTGTTGGTCCCATACACTGCAACAAGGCTGCTTAGGTTCTCAGGTCAAGGATTTCTTGCAGTTCCAAGTTAAAATCAAGGGGTGATCGTGCCTTCGATGTGTTTGCTCCTAGACTCTGGAATAGCCTACCCTCTTATTTTAGATCCGCTAAATCAGTCTCAGCTTTTAAATCTAATCTTAAAACCCTTTTTGACAGACTGGCTTTCCCCAATGTATGATTTTATTGTATTGATTGTTTATTTTTACTTGTTTTACTTTTTACATTTGTATACTTAGTATCCATTGTTATGTTTTGCTTTTATTGCCCTTTGTTCTCTGCTATTTTATTGTCTTTTGTCAAGCACCTTGTGCTCATAGCTAGAAACATGCTCTATAAATAAATATAATAAAATAAATAATAAAATATTCTTATTTTACGGCTCAAGGATTTCCCAGTAACAAGCTGTTGAGGTTTGTTTTTATACTCCTCTTGTATCACCCTTTCTGTAAGGTTTGTCTGACCAACAAATGTGATATGAAATCTCCTCATAATGCTGGCGGGAGCTGGGACATGGTTTAAGGAAAAGTTCTTGAATTGGGGTGAAAAAAAAATCTTAAGTTGATTTTGTCCAGCGTGGGACATTTGTTGTGTTGCAAGTATGGATCACATCATGGGGGTAACAGTAAAAATCCTCCAACTTTGGGCTGGGGGTTTGTTAGAACATTTTACGCAGTACAGCAGGGCACTGCCTTGAGGTAATGATAAAATGACAATGTTTTAGGCATTCATTGCCAGAAAAGGTTGCTAGTAGTATTGCCTCCAATAATTCACAGCTTTCCGAACCTGTAACCCTGCTCCTGTCTGAATGGTGAACAGATGACAGGATGTTCCGTTTACCGAACAAGGTGTTGATTTATGATGTCACCATATGAGCAAGCTGTGAGGGAAATCTAAACATATGCTCATCCATTACTCACTGTATGAAATATGAATGAGAGTCCATGTGTCATGTGTCAAATCTTGGTGAGCAAGCTCATTCTGCATAGTTACTGTATCTGTTTTAGTGCTTTTAATTGTAATCTTTCAGAGGAAGTCCTCCCCAGCCATGTCTATGAAATTAAAAAAACTTGAAGTGTTGCAGCATAGGCGTGTTGGTATTCCTATACAATCCCAGTAGTAGACATACAAGTAGTGGAAATACAACAGTGAAGCTTTCAGGTTATTATGTAATGGTGCAGGGTAGGCTACATTTTGGCACAGTTTTGGTCCACACAAACCCTTAGAAGGGGTTGATACCAATTGTTACTGAATTGTACTTAGTGATTAACTTTAAAGCATTTATTTCCTGCAGAGAGGGGCTTCTTCCTAGATGACAATGACCCCATCCACAAAGCAAGAGTTTGAACTGATGACATGATACTGATGTTATCCATATGTAGTGGCCTTCTCAGTGACCAGACGTGAACAAAATAGAGTATTTATGGGATATTTTGGAACAACGCCTGATAGTGTTTTCCACTTCCATCGACCAACTAAGAGTGGCTTCATATTTCTCCAGCAGCATTGCAGAAGCTGGTCGACTCCACGCCTCTGAACATGCAGGCCGTCCTGGCCACGCGTGGTGACCTGACACCCGGTTAAGTGACTTTACATTGATCTGTCATGTTTTTGTTCAGGACCCGTACTGTCACAGTGAATATCAATGAGCAGGATCCCTGCACTCGCCACACAGCCCCTGTAGCACATTCAGCGCTGGCTCCTGAATGAAGACATCCGAGTCCTGGTCGACAAAGCTACGAAACAAATGGTGTTCCAGATAGCAAGTGAACAGTCGATTCATTACCATTAATGATGATCCCATTAGGCCTAGCATAATTCAGAAAAATGTGCACTGTTCAGATCTGCTAATGGTCCCTTAAATCAGTTACCTTTGGCACTGATAGGTTATTAAGCCTCTGTATAAATCATACAGAGCAATCATATTTAGTTGAATATGTGTCATTTTCATAATAATCTATTTTTCTTATTTTTGTTACACTGGCGGTATGCAGGTTGTTGTTATCACTGATTTCCTTTTGTAATTTTAAGTAATTGGTCTGTTTGTGTTGCCCTTTTATGTTAAATGTAGCCAGGAACACAATTTCTGCCTGTTTGCGCTCAGAGGCAGAGAATGAGCTAGTTTCGTTTATATAATATCAGGGATCAGGTTTGCACTGTGGTAAATCAGAATGAATGTAGTGTACAGGCAAGTGCCAAAATAAAGGAAACAGTTGAGTAAATGAGGGATACTGGTGGTGTGTCATGGTGTGGTAAACACCAATAAATACAAAGCCATTCTGTTTGGTCACCTTCATCCTATGGTGATGCATTTCTATCCCGATGGGAGTGCTCTCTTCCAGGATGACAATGTCCCCATCCACAGGGCATGAGTGGTCACTGAATGGCTTTATGACCATGAAAACAATGTAAACCATTTGACATGGCCATTTCAGTCACCTTGAACACTTATGGAAGATTCTGAAGCGGCAAAACACCATCAACAAATCACCAAATAATAAATAAATGGTGTTGCATCCCTCCAATAGGGTTCCAGACACTTGCAGAATTTATGCCAAGGCACATTGAAGCTGTTCTGTTGTTCTAATAGGGCCCAACACCCTATTATGACACTTTATGTTGGTGTTTCCTTTATTTTGGCAGTTACCTGTATATGAGAGTGCAGAGTGTTATAAAAGCTGAGGTGGTGTTAAACAAGGTCGTCTCATGGCATGGGATCTGTACCATTCACGCTGTCTGAATGACAGAAAACTGCTCTTTTCCAACGTTGGTAATAGTTCTGTTAAAAAAGGGATATCAGGATATCAATATCAGGAATGAGATACTGCGGAACTGGTCCAGGCACTGGTGTGGGTGTTAACCAGCAGGCATTGTGCCCCCACGTACCCTTTGGGCACCAGCCAAGAGTACAGGAATATATGTATCTGTCAAGTTTTACAGCATGTAGCTATCGTTCATTTCAATGTGACCATTTCAATACCAGATATTTGTTCAGTCCTCAGGCGAAGCAAAGCCTAGCAGCCACTTTTCTGGCAATTTTGCAGAGTGCTGCCATGATTTTGATTCCAGTAATGTACCCTGCAGGTTAAAAAAACTAAAAACCATAGCATCTCACTGCCAGTAGAGATGATAGAGCGGTTATTTCTTGATAACAGGAATTGAAAATGTCAACATGTTCAGGAATTATGTGTGTTGTGCATGGCTTTCACAATAAGTCAGTTCAACTACAGTTCAGTTCCACTAAAAAAGAATGCAAACATTTTCTTCTCACAGGAGCACGGTGTTTGAGTATGGAACTGTACATTTGCATATGTAAAAACAGCTGAGACACTTGCTCGTTAGCTCAAGGCTTTAAACCTGAAAACTCCCCTGGAAATGTGTTCATGTGTGTTATGTTACAATTTTCCAAGATCTTAAAACACTTACATACATATTCTAGCTGTCCATATGTAACACCCATTACTGTTTTTAAAAGAAATGGTTTATAAATGAATATGTCAGTTAAATAGCATAACCAAAGTATGGGCACTTATCTGCTCATGCAAATTTTCCCGGTGATAAATAAATTGCCTTTGCATTACACAATTGTCCAATTGAGGTGCATAATTCATGAAGTTGCATTTGGGGCAATGGACAAGTTCTTGCAAAAAATGATATGAAAGATAAATGAGTTATGGTTTGTTCAACGCAAAAACAGGCAATTCAATCAGCATAAAGTCCAATCCCTCCATCATTGAAACAACAAACTGACCAATTCCAGACTTTTAGGCCAAAATAGTCAGTCTTAGGCCAAGTTAAGAGTCAGAGCACCAGGCTACCAATGCTTCACGTGGCTCCACACACCCCAATCCCACCCCACAGCTTGGTCCATGCTCCTTCCAGCATAGGTCCTGGATCATCTGAAGAACGTTCAAGCTACTTTCTCTTCTCTCTCACCACAGTGAACCAGAAGGCATGCAGATCACGTGCCATCATGAACCCGGAACATATTTGTAATGCATATTTCGAACGCCATATTTTGAATAGCCAGTGGAGTTGTTAACACACCTAGTACAGTAAACCACAGGTAGGCTACCTGGAGAGGAGCTGTTGACTATGTTGAAGAATACTCTCACACATTGGGCCTCATTTATCAATAATTTCGTAAATATGCAGATAAATGTACCCTTACAATTATACGAACTAACAACTTCCGCCGCATTTATCAAACCTTCGGAGGCATTTCGTTTCAGTCGTATCCCGTGCGTATGTTGATAAATAAATAAATAAATCCCCAAAAAATAAAAGGTCCAAATTTGGCAATAAGTCACAAGACAAGTTAATAACGTTTCATCTGTTGAACGAAATGTACAAGAAGTCAAACTCTCCCAAACGGAGGAGCGCATCGATGCCATCATAGGCGAGGTGTCGCGGTCCGGTATTATTCCACAAGGTGTCGGTGAATGGAGCTTTAATGCGCACATGCGTATATGATATCTATGGCAATTATCGTATTAGGAAGGCCGGCCAGATTGAAAAAAGCCTGTTTGACACCAATTTGGCTCTGCGCACTATAGGGAAATCTAATATACTCCGGGCAGTATGTGGCTCATGGAGGGTTTGGATATCCCAGAACGGTCGCCAATCTCCCTTTGGAAAGTGCCCGTGGACAAAAGCCAAGAACTGACAGCACTTGGACATGTGCTGAAATGGCATAAGATCTTCTTGTTTGCCTCGTTAAGTCTGGCTCTAAGATGTTGCACAGCTTCAATAGAAGGGTTATAGGGAATCGGAACCGGCTCATGAGCCACTCGGCATCCTAGACAAAAAAGTCAGACCGGTCCCAGAAAATGCGATCTCGTCCGAAGCGCTCTCGCCAATTCCTCTAATTGCGCACGGTCCGCCATTGCAAGCTTGGACTTTACAGCATTTTGGCCCTCATTTTTCCGCTGAACAGTAAATGACCCAAAATGACAGTTCGCACAATTACAAAAGAGACATTCTAGCATTCTTCCTTTCCATTTAGGGAACGTATCTGACTTCCTCAACAGTCGCCTATAATGTTAATAGATTAATATGTGCCAAATCATATTGATTGGCACTTGATTCCTTCTAACAATAACGAAAGGGAAACTTAATTTAGCCAGTAAAAGGAGAAAATAAACATTCCAGTAAATTCAGTAATTCAGATACATTAAATAGGGGAAAAATTATCTTAATCCATATTTATATTTTTTGTTTTAAGGGGGGGTTGTTAGGTTGCAAAAGTGACATCCCACCAATGGTACTACACATGGTTTTGGCCAGGAGATCTGTGGTCTTGGTAACAGAATGTTATTAATATGCTTGGCACCTTTATCCACATCTATTGATTGCGTTGGTTCATTACAACCACAGCTGCAACCCCCTAATTGTAACAAGCTGTTAATTGTTCTTAATTTTACATTTTTAATAAGGATGATTTACCTTCTTATGGCAACATTATGCCAGAAATAGCTATGCTTGAAGAATAAAAGTCCCATATTTACATATCAGATCAACTAATGCTTTCATTTTCTGTGATGTGCTGTGTGCCGAATGATTCCTTTAGAAAGAGGTTACAATTGATTAAATTATAGACTGACAGGTGCAGTCAGTGTGGTCCTAATTGTTGAAAGTGTGGACCCCTGATCACTGAAACTAAATGATTTGTTTAAAACGAAGAATTCAATTAATTCAAAGCAAATGGCAATGAGCTAAACCTGTATTGTGTTAATAAGTTTAAGGAAAGCTTGTTAAGCTTGGAAAGAATGTAAACACATGTCAACAAACTTAATTGACCAATCAATTGGTTGTAACACAAAACAGCATACACAGGGGTCCCCCAGGACCAGGATTGAGAACCACTGACTCATAGAGCTCACATTTGACATTTTATAAATGTATTCAGCCACATACTAATTAAAGTAAAACATGCACCTTGTTCAAGGGCATCTGCGAAGTATCTGCGAGTAGATGCGAAACCTCTAGTTCTTAGACACCATTAGTCTCCCAGACGCCCTGAGTGTCTGGAAACCACTCTGCTAAAAAAATCCTGCAGTCTGATTGGTTCTAACAAATTCTATCCAGTTATTTACTGATGCACCACTAGATACAATTTTGAATCGCTGCCTCCGATAGGAGATCATGATTCGTCAGAAGAAGTAACTGAGCATTGGTTTATTATCAAAGTACATCCCCAGAAGTCGGGTGGACTTATCTCACATCACAGTGTCAATGTGGTCAGGCTCATAATACCATAAAGTGTGAAGAGGGTGTGAGAATCCACACTGATGCTGTGTTGACTATGTCCAAGGGGAGAGAGAGAGAGAGAGAGAGAGAGAGAGAGAGAGAGAGAGAGAGAGAGAGAGAGAGAGAGAGAGAGAGAGAGAGAGAGAGAGAGAGAGAGAGAGAGAGAGAGAGAGAGAGAGAGAGAGAGAGAGAGAGAGAGAGAGAGAGAGAGAGAGAGAGAGGGGTCTGAATAATTGATATGTGCGACCGACCTCAGACGGTGAGCATCAGCACACACAAGCACATCCATTTAGAGAAAGGCAGGGAGGGAGATACATGGGGGTGAGAGAGAGAAGAAAGAGGGAGAGAGGCAGTGACAAAGGTCTTCATTCTCCAACCCCAACCCCCCACACATACACACATTAGACAATCTCCACATCGCCGAGGGACAATAAAAAACAGCCAGACAAACATCCAAACATGCCCTTTTTTGCCGTGGGCCAAATGCCACAGCACATATATCGGCCTGTCGGGTCCTCGACGACTCGGCCTGGCCCGGCCCAGCAGAGCGTGCATGCCGGTGCCCTTCAGCTGATATTGAGGATCCCGTCTGTTTACCGAAGCGGCTTTCATCTGGTTTCAGCCAAAACACGCAGAGCACAGTCAATAAGGTTAACCCGTCACGTGGATCCCCTTGGATCCTATCATGTGGATCCCTGCCGAGAAGGGAGGGAAGGGAGGGGGGACTAACACACCCTGCAAGCGTGTGTATACGATATGATATGATGCGATACCGTTATTGTCCATTTGCAATGACATTAATTCTGCAACTGTCAACCAGCACAATCACAAGACAGCACCCACGGGTACACACTTAACATTCATTAAAATAACGTTGGGAGATGAACAGTATACATATACAGAGGGAGTGATAACAAGTGTTTGTGTTGGTATGGGTATGGGAGCATGATACCAAGACAGCTCAGTCCTCCTTCCTACAAGCCGAGCTACAGACCAAAGATCAAATAATCTCTCTCCCAATCCATAACTCTTTTATAGGTCCAGTAGAATAATTGTGATTCAAAAAGACAATTTCCCCTCCTCTATTAGCAATACTTTTGAATTGTTTTTGATAATATTTGGTTAAGATAAGGATTCAACCTGTCAGAATCAAAGCAACGGTCTGATTGCTCTGGTTTTATTTTTCTTCAGTTATGGTTATTTTCCCTGTGTGCTGTTGTTTTTTCTGATGACTAGTTTCTTATTTTGTTCTTATCTGCCATTGTGTTTATTTGAACGAGCTCTGCTTCCTCAGTAATATCTGATAAAGGCTTATCAGCAAAATCATTTTTCACAGTTTGCCACTGCCTAAATGGCTTACTGCTTGCAAATTCAGAGTGCTGTGAAACTATCAATGTCTTTCAAATGTATTGCATTTCTTGCATAATAAATACCTCCATTTTTAAAAACTACATTATTTAAAGGATACATATTGACATTTCAAGCATTCATTTAACAAGGGTAACATGGGGGGGCACAAAACCAAATACAATTTATTCAAATAAAACAGTGATAAAATAAAATAGAAAATGAAAATTGTACTGTGTGTCAGCCATATTGTCACAATGGACTGTGTACAAGTCCATCACAAAACAAAACATTTCATCAACAGTTTGTAGTGGAGAGGTGAAGCCGCGCCAACCGGATAATAGTAACCACAGGTGCGTAGGTTCAAAAGCTGCAATAGCCGCGATAAATAAATGAATGAAGGTGGAACCCGCACACTGTGTGTAGAAGAGGGAATATCCCAAACGAGGCGAAGTATAACTGATGTTATACTGATGATGGTCATTTGACCGAAACGTCTGTCTCTTTTGTCTATTAAAATACTTTAAATTAAACATCGAGCCTTCGCCTCGTTTGGGATATTCCCTCTTCTACACACAGTGTGCGGGTTCCACCTTCATTCATTTATTTATCAACAGTTTGTAAAAATGTTTGCGCCTTCATTAAAACAGAAAAAAACACAGGCTAAAAGCAAACCATGACTGATTCAGATGCAGGTCCTCTCAGCCAACAACAGCACCTTACTCTTTAATCAAAACAAGGCCCTAATTAGGCCTCTGAATTTAACTGAGTTTGAATATCCCCTGTGAATAGCAGGTTAATAGTATGTTTTATGTTTTTACATTTATTTACGTGTCACCCCTCAGTAATATAAATTCATAGTAGGCCTACAACACATGCTGCACAACATGGTAGAACAACTAGCGGCAACAGCACCCTCACTACCTGCTTATTCACAGGTATTAATTTAGATCTGGCCGCTGTACAGATCCACAGAACTTTATCAGTCTTGTCATTGGTGTCAGATCCAGACAGAAGATTAGTGGATCTATTATCAGTCTTTTATTGGCCAAGTATGATGTACATTTGGTGTGTCAACACTAACAAGAGCTTAGAAAAAAATCAGGCCATCCAGACAATACAGAAGATTGTACAGATGATGATCTTATGCAGCAAAAGAGCAGAGTCTAAACCGCATCTACTCAAACCAATTGCTTGTGTACAAGCAATACCTCTCTTACGAGAGTGTACTGTGATTGTATTTTAGGGAGACACTATCCCACCTTGCCCGCCAAACTATAGGCTATGAATATACATTAACAGGACACTCAGCTCCGTCTATCTGAAGAGTGAAGTGTGTGGAAAACACCAGCAGTTGTATCAATTGACTGCAGCCACACTGGTTCTCCTTCATTAAACACTTCATGGACAGAGACATGGAAATTAAACAGTCATTCTATGATTATTTTAGCATAAATGTTACCTATAGAACTTATAAAATGATGAAAATCTCTACAATTTCACCTTAGTTTCCCATTCCCATTTTTATAATACAGTGATTTCGTGAACAAGCTAGTTCAAATCATAAGTATACAGTAACTCCACGCTGGTTTGTAGCAAAATCTGTCAAGCCTTGGCTAAGCCCGCGCAGTGACATTCAGCAAGAAAGTGGGGCCTTCCCACTCCCCATACCTCCTCCCCCCACCCCTCCCTCTCTCTCCCTCCCTCTCTCTCTCTCTCTCTCTCATACACACTCACACACAACCGTCTCCGGGTCCTGCTTAGGCAGCGATGACGTCACCGAGCGAGCCAGTAGGTTGAGCTGAGGGTAGGGAGAGAGAGAGAGAGAGAGAGAGAGAGAGAGAACAAGCGAACGAACGAGGCTGGAGTTGAAGGGCCTGCGGAGACAAGGAGCAGAAAGGGAAAAAAATCGAAACGGATTTCTCTGTGTCAAATGTTTTAATCACAACGCGACTGAACTGCAAACAGTCATTTTCCGTATCCATCCCCTCCCCGTGCCCGACCCGACCGGAGTTACACCAAGGTAAGAAAGAGGGAGTGAGAGAGAGAAAAAAAGGGAACAGATTTGCCTGTAAAGTTGGTGCGATCGCGGACGGGGTGATGCAGGCGATGACTGGCTTTACCGTGTTTTTGGTTCATTCAGAAATTGCCCACAACTGATGTAAGATAGCTACAGTTGTTTTAAAGAAGGGGATAAAATGTATTTTCCATGGAAGGAGTGACTGGGGGAAGGCATGGGAGTCGAACCCTTGTGCTGTTGTGTACCCATGCGGGTAGACGGTCTAGATTGCTGGTTGTTCGTGGACTCCGCGGCTTTGTGTGCGTCTGTGTGCGTGTCTACGGTACTACAATAGACATGGGGTTTGATATGATAGCGACGGTGGCGTTATGCAGTTTTTCAAGAAAATCGATCGGACGTTTGTGTATGCCCATTATGGTTTTTTTATTATTTTCTTAAAAATTGTACCTACATATTATCCTACAAAGTAAAACCCACCAGTTCGCTATGTCACGACACGCTCGCCAACTACGGGTATGCACACAATGAAAGCTGCTGCAGGTTCCTATCTGACCATACCGACGCTGTTATCATTTGGCAGGGATTGTTCTGTAGTGTATTGTTTGATAATATTAGTTATTGAGAGAATATTATTGTTTTGAAATAAAAAACACTGTTGCTGTTCTTGACAACTTGAGCATAGATGCTGCAAAGTAGCACACTTCTGTGTGTCCTGTTTTGCATTCTCACGGATTAATTTGACCATATTACTGCTACGGAAATTATCTTAAACTATGTTGTTGTCGATACTGGAAAACAAAGGTCTAACTTGAATTCGATACGTCCCCACTTTCCTTTTTGTGAATTAGTCTGGCATAGCGTGAAAGCTTCAAACATTGTTTGCATTGGCTACCTTATCTAGCTAAACATTTATGATCCATTTCGATACATTTCCACAGCGCCTGCAAGACTCCTTATTATTAATTTAACAAAGTATTCAAGGGTATCTTAACACAATGCCAAGACCTGTATTATTTATGAGACTTTGGCGGGTTGCCTGTCTATTTGTGTACAGGTGACATACTTAAAAGGAATCAACGAAGACCTCCACTAGTTCTGTAACGTAAACGCCAAACGTGCCATTTTTGCGTTTGGCTGTTAAATTAATACATTCCAACTCCAGTAGGCTATCTTTTAGTTCAGCAAGAAATACAAGATTTCAGGTCAGTAAACATAGTTCTCCAAGTGCCTGACTTTTTACTGTATCGTTCACCGGGGAGTGTTTTTTTTCCTGGCAGGCTTAACGACATGCTGTGACTTCAGAAAAACTGAACCAGAATAAATAGCAGCACACCGATCTTGGCTAGTGCAGCCTTTTCAATGATCTTTGTGCCTCGCGCGGTGAGCGAAACTTGATGACAGCAATTCAGTATTCATTTCAGATAGCATAGATTTCATTTATTGTCGCTAGAAATGAATAACCAACCCCTCGTTTATTAAATTCACATATTGTTTTGCCACAAAGAGGCATAAAAAGCAAAGCTGTGAAAGGCTTTCATTTGGTTTGAATCAGTATTCAATTCTGTCTGAATGACTGTTTCATTATTATTATAAATATTTAATATTGATAAAGTTCCTGTAGTTATATTACATTAAATAAATGTATGTATTTGCTTCATATTTCACTTTCACTTAGGATTTTTTAAACACTTGGTACATATTGGTAATAGAACATGTTAAATAGCTTTAATTTTTTGAGAGGTGTAAACCTTTTGTCATATTGCTACCATATGTTTGATTACTGCTGGGGCCTCTCAGGCTGTGTTATAAATTGTGGGCACAATTTGTCTTTTGTTTAAACATTATTGACCATGAGCCTATTAATAGCTCCAGCCTTATCAGACTTTTTTATGTGTAAGGTGAACTGAGGATCTAGGCTAGTTATCTGGCCAACCAAGTGAGTTTGCCAGGTAAGTGCTACTTATCTGATCCACCACAGAAAGGGCACACCCACCAGTAACATCTCCATGGGAACGCCGAGTGCAGTGTAATGTTTGGCTTGCAATGACAGGCATGCGAAACGTGTGGGTTGACTTTTCAACCACAGCATTTCCTTTATACTATAGAAGTTCTCCCAGAGCTGTTAAGGAAAGTCTTTTTTTCCAAGTGGTTCTAGGCTTTAACCTTTCTCACTGCACGCTCAAAGCAGCCGTGGTTTGAGGTCCTGGACAGCGATGCATGCTTATCCTCCGGGTGCTTTTATGTTCCTGTCGGTTTGCAGATGAAGATGCCGCCACCGCCGACAGTCATTACATGAATTTTGCTTAAGTGCGTGATTTGGAAGAGCTAGAAGGGAGAGACACTCTTTCCTGCAGCTGAACAATGCTGGAAATTTGGCCTCAATATAGAGCGAAACTATTTTGTTGTGTCACTGTGAGTCACCATCACAGTGACGACATCACAGCATCACCCCCCTCTCGGTGAGTGACACTTGATGACAGAAATATAATATTCATTTAAGATGGCAGCATGCATTTAGCTAGAAATGAAGAACATCTTGTTTGTGAAATTCAGAGATCGATTTGAAACAAAGGGGCAGAAATAGTAAAGATGTCAAAGGCTTTACTTTTGTTTAGATCAGTGTTCAATTCTGTCTGAATTACAACAATAACAATAATAATAATATAAATAGATGTATATATTTTCTTCTTTATCTTATGTGTAATCACAGCACTGTCGCAAGATAAGGTGGGGGAAGAGCGCTCTGTTTTGCGACGTGTGCATATCGGTCTCTGCGTTCGTCCTGCGAAGTCAGGCTTTTCCCTCTCCTGAACCATGCTCCATGCAGATTTGCCATTTCCTTTTGTCTGCCACGGCAGATAATTGAAATCCAATAAGTCATGCATAAATGAGGACTCTCGTAAGGGGGGTCAAATCAAGGCTGGTTAACAAGTTGTTACCCCTGGGCCACTTTATTGGACTCTGGCATTTCCCTCCCGACGATGACATTTCTGCATTTATGAAAAGATGACATAAATTGAGTGGCCCACAGATCGCAAAGCCAACAGCACCTTACAAGCCTCTTAATCCTCAGCGTGCCGCCCGCAGCCAAAGATTATGCGTCGTAACCCACCGTGGTGTGCGGTGACTGAACAGGACGCCATATGTTATGGCTGTTGAAGTGCATCATGGGAGCCCGCCTCACCTCCACAGATGCGTGCAGCTGTGTTTTCTCTGTCGCTTCTCTGACCCAGAATAACAGTCTCACTCCAGGGTTGTAATGTCTCCCAGCAGAGCTCTTAATTGCTTGTAAAACTGTTTGCGAAACTTGGCTTTGATCATCGCAGGCCTTGGGCCTCCGTTACTGCCCATCGGGCTCCTCTCCATGGTGTTGTTGTGGAATCTGGTGGGCCGTCACACCTTCCAATTTATGGCAGCAGCCACCTGCTTTGAACCGAAGTCCATAGTGTACTGACCCAATCAGGGGTGGAAATGACTCTCCTAATGGCGTAGCGGTTTGAGCCAGTCCAGGTTTTACCCTAAGCAGGTTATTGTGCTGAGTTGGTGTTATTCCAAACTGCCTATGGTAAGAGTGGACTGGCTCAAACTGCTATGCCATTAGGAGAGTCATTTCCACCCCTGATTGGGTCAGTACACTATGGACTTCGGTTCAAAGCAGGTGGCTGCTGCCATAAATTGGAAGGCGTGACGCCCACCAGATTCAAACAACACCATGGAGAGGAGCCCGATGGGCAGTAACGGAGGCCAGTGTTGTGTTCATCTCTGCAATGCATTTTGAAATGTTTTCAGATGCCTGTATCCTTATTGTAGGCCTAATGTATAATAGACAGAAACACGTACTCAAACACACATTTACAGACAGTTTATACGGGTAACTGCTAAAAAAAGGAAACCCCAACATAAAGTGCCTTAATAGGGCGTTGGGCCACCACAAGCAGCCAGAACAGCTTTAATGCACCATGGCATATATTCTACAAGTGTCTGAACCCTATTGGAGGGATGCAATACCATTCTCCCACAAGAAATTGCATAATTTGGTGTTTTGTTGATGGAGATGAAAAAAGTTGTCTCAGGCACGACTCCAGAATCTCCCATAAGTGTTCAGTTGGACTGAGATCTGGTGACTGAGATGGCCATGTCAAATGGTTTACATAGTTTTCATGCTCATCAAACCATTAGGCAACCACTCGTGCCTGGTGGATGGGGACATTGTCATCCTGGAAGAGACCACTCCCATCAGGATTGAAATGCTTCACCATAGAATGAAGATGATCACCCAGAATGGCTTTGTATTTATTGGTGTTTACCTTTCCCCCTAAGGGGGTGAGTGGAATGTAAACCACGACAGGAAAATGCACCCTACACCATAACAGAGCCACCAGAACCCTTCACTGAGGGTATGTAGGTTTAATTTGGCGTGCCCCACACATGCACTTGTCCACTTGTTAAGAACAGGGATAATGACTCATCTGACCATATTACTTTTTTTTTTTCTCCACAGCTCATTATACCACTGCCTGTGTTTTTTGTACCACTTTACTCACAATCGTCTATTTTTGGCTGTAGTAAGGGCTTGGACTGCAACCCGACCATAGTATCCCTGTCTGTGAATATCTTGACAGATCGTCAAGATATGCTTGCGCCCTAGATTGATATTTACAGTCAACTGATTCAGAGTTGCTTGTCTGTTTTTCCTTTAATCTCAAACCAATGCACAGACATCACAGTCGAGCGGTATGTGATTTCAACCACAGTTGTCCTGGTAGATGATGTCTTTCCCTAACTTTTCTATGCCAACAACACCTTAGCCACTGTTCCTTGTGAAACCTCAGCAAGTCTTCATCACTGAAGCTGCTGCCAAACGTGCCCCAGCAATCACCCCTCTTTTAAAGTCATTAAGATTTATTTTTCCAGCCATGGTAGTCAAATGGGCAACTGGGCCTGCCCAACATTTTCATACATGGCCCTAAGCATGGTGGGATGTTAACTGCTTCATTATCTCAGGAACCACACCTGTGTGACAGCACCTGCTTTCAATATGCTTTGTATCCCTCTTTAACTCAAGTGTTTCCTTTATTTTGGTAGTTGCCTGCAACATACATTAACATATATTGTGGCTAAATTCATTATGAAAATAAAGATTGATCAACGATACAACAGTGACGCTCCACCTCAAAATCATTTCCACAGTGTCATAACTACTCCACATGGCTCTCCTACGGCCCAGAGGAGATGCTGACTTCTTGTGAATCTCTTGCCATCTGTCGTAGTTGTATTTCCAGCACCGATGACATTTGGTGCTCCTCAGACGATAAACGCAAATGAAGCCGGTAGCTACCAACACCGATGGATGTGCTCATGCACTCAACTACACCGTTAATGTAACCAAGAATACGCTCTCTTCTCTGGTGGTGTGTTTGTGGTGTATGTGTTAACATTCTGTCATGGCTTCATGTGTGTGGACATGTGGAAGGCAACTGCAGTTGGAAAGGTGGTTTCCTGTTTCAGATCCCAAGTTCCAAACACTGGACAGGGAAAGCCTCCATTTTATGTGTGCAAGCCATTTTGCCTAGAGCAAGGGTCTACCTGTTTGTTCAGAAGAATGGGTTTTTGAGCAGTTGTTCCACAGGTCTTTATGTTATGTATTAATGTAATTATCTGTGTTTGTTATCTGAAAGTATAAACATGCAATTGGCATGCAACACATAAATCTAGACATGTTTGGAAGGATTACGTAACTCAGCTCTGGCAACCGCTACGTGGACGTTTCCCGTACCTAATTCTGAATGTGGAAGACTTTCGGATTGTGTGGACTATCTTCGAATCAAACGGCAGATAAATGTACTAAATTGAAATTTCACACTGTGATGTTAACCTCAGTTTCCAACAGCTGGGGATATTTTTATGTGTTAACGTGGTCTGAGTTTTCATTATCCACATGGTTTTGGAAGGGCCAACAAAGCAATGTTGTAAAACGCCATTGTGTTAACACCTATATAAATCCTCTGAGGTGCCTAAGTAGAAGTACATGGCCTGTAATTGATGTGCATATCTTCACTCACCTTCTGAACTGGGGGTAGAGACAGGAGAATGAGAATGAAGGATATTGGAAGCGGAAAGATCTTTTATTAACGCTGTAGAAAAATGGCAGCCACCCCTGGAGAGGGGCAAAAAGGTCTAAAAATATGCCATGTTAACAGCGAAGGACGTGTCTGACAAATTCAGAATACTTTTTCCAGAGTTTTCCTCCGGGTATGTAACCTAAAACGTTGTAGAGAGATGGAAAACGCCCATATTTTGAGCTTTTTACAGCTGACATGTTTGTAAGCCAGAGATGTCGGATTTGGATATTGATATACATCGGGAAAAGAACAAATACATTTTTATGATACTGAATACCCCCAAAAAGCCCCTCCCCATGAAAAAAACTCCTATAAGAATTATACTTTCTTGCTGAAGTGGAGCGCATTTTGATTCACCACTGAGGGGTGCCTGTAAAGCTTCTGATTGGACAGTATACAGTGCATCCGGAAAGTATTCACATCGCTTCACTTTTTCCACGTTTTGTTATGTTACAAACTTATTCCAAAATGGATTAAATTCATTTTTTTCTCAGAATTCTACACACAATACCCCATAATGACAAAGTTTTTTATAAATTTTTGCAAATGTATTAAAAATAAAATATCACATGTACATAAGTATTCACGCCGTTTGCTATGACACTCAAAATTGAGCTTAGGTGCATCCTGTTTCCACTGATCATCCTTGAGATGTTTCTAGAACTTCATTGGAGTCCACCTGTGGTAAATTCAATTGATTGGACATGATTTGGAAAGGCACACACCTGTCTATATAAGGTCCCACAGTTCACAGTACATGTCAGAGTAAAAACCAAGCCATGAAGTCCTAGGAACTCTCCATAGACCTCCGAGATAGAATTGTGTTGAGGCATAGATCTGGGGAAGGGTATAAAAACATTGCTAAAGCATTGAAAGCACCCAGGAGAACAGTGGGCTCCATCATTGTGAAATGGAAGAAGTTTGGAACCGCCACAACTCTTCTTAGAGCTGGCCGCCTGGCCAAACTCAGTAACCGGGCAAGAAGGGCCATGGTCAGGGAGGTAACCAAGAACCCAATGGCCACTCTAAGAGAGCTTCAGAGTTCCTCTGCAGTGATGGGAGAACCTGGTAGAAGGACAAACATCTCTGCAGCACTCCATCAATCAGACCTTTATGGTAGCACTTGGCATTCAGGCCAAAAAGTTCAATTTGTGTCTCATCAGACTGGAGAATCTTTTTCCTGATGCTCTTAGAGCCCTTTAAGTGCCATTTGGCAAACTCCAGGTGGGCTGTCATATGCCTTTCACTCAGGAGTAGCTTCCGTCTAGCCACTACCATAAAGGTCTGATAAAGGTCATGGCTTGGTTTTTACTCTGACATGCACTGTCAACTGTGGGACCTTATATAGACAGGTGTGTGCCTTTCCAAATCATGTCCAATCAATTGAATTGACCACAGGTGGACTCCAATGAAGTTCTAGAAACATCTCAAGGATGATCAGTGGAAACAGGATTTTTTTTTGAGTGTCATAGCAAACGGCGTGAATACTTATGTACATGTGATATTTTTTGTTTTTTATTTTTAATACATTTGCAAAAATTTCTAAAAAACTTTTTTCACTTTGTCATTATGGGGTATTGTGTGTAGAAGTCTGAGAAAAAAATGAAGAATTTAATCCATTTTGGAATAAGGCTGTAACATAACAAAATGTGGAAAAAGTGAAGCGATGTGAATACTTTCCGGATGCACTGTACATGTGTGGACAGAAACACACAAACGACTGAGATTGAAGGCATTGACTAATGGCTAGGCATGACTCCACCCACAGTCTGGTGTGTCCAATGTGTCCAATCAGAGGGAGGGGAAAGGATACGCTTCCTTGTCCGAAAGGTTTAGTTCGTTAGCCAAATGTTGTTTCTTCACCCACTTCACATGGCTCCTCTTAAAGTACAAACCCAAAATCCGTTGGCATTGCCTCAGTCTCACAGAATCTTCCCCGGCTGTTTCAGCACTGACCTACATGTATTTTAAGGTCTCAATAAAATGGTGTAATTATAGTATTTAGGACTTGGCAGTATCTCGCATGCACTCGGCACATCTGCGGTTTTGCATTTCTTGTAGGCTATTCCTCTATCGCACATGACAGGTTAAGGCTGCTTATTTCGCGCAACCACATCGGTGCTTACAGGAAACACGTTACAGGGAACGGATGAGACAATGAACATCACTGAACACGCAAGGAAATGCTCGCCGTCTGCCACTCACTTTGATATTTTCCAACTTCATTGCCATCTCCATCACTTTTCTTTAAGAGCCCAAGTTCACAATACAGTATGTGCCTATTGGCTATAGCTTCAGAAATATCTAAAATCCATTCTGTAAAATCAGTCAGCCTTGAGTCAATGAAAATCTTGAGTTCAAAATCAACTCTCTGTGCTTTGTGGTTATTTATCTTCTCTTTATGTTTCTTTCATATTTTTGTTTATTTTATTTGTTTATTTTTTCCTTCTTTTCCGTTGTTTACTATTGACTTATATCCGCTGACTGATTTCTATTAGTTTACTTGTATAACTTATGGAGGTGACGTCCTCATAAGCCTTTTCTGTCCATTGTTTCTGCAAAAGTAAAAATAAAAAGATGAAATAACCATTTATAGCTTCTGGGGAAAAACAAAACCCTTCAAACATCGATAGTCAGGCAGCACAGGAAGTGGAGCATCAAAATAGATTTTGTGCTGGAAATGACATTTGTGACCTGTCGTCCCATAAGAAATGTAAGTTTGTCAAACTATAAAAAAAGACCCAGTCCTTTGAAATATGGGCCATACCACTACTTAATATAGGCATAAAGATAAAGAACCTCGATAGGGCTTTTGATTTTATATTCTGATGCAGTTTTTTTTCATGCTTGAGCTGATGGAAATGCAACCTTTGCTGAGCAGTTCTGTGAGCTTTGGAGGGAAAGAAGATCTTGCACAGCGACTGCTTGTTGTCCACTGGAGATAAAAGACTACTGTCCGTGTGTCTGTGTGTGCGTACATGCGTGCGTGCGACTTCAGCAGAACTTCCTCAGCCCTCGGTGTGGGAGAACTCCGCTCCTCAGATGAAGGGTTTGGCTGTGTGTGAGGCACATTATGGGACACATTATTACATGATTGATATTCCTCTTCAAGATATTATTATTCAAGGCTATCTGCAGCATACGCGTTAGTCATGCAGATGGTTTTCAGTCGAGCCATTTGGCTAAAACACCCTGAAAAACCACTAATTTTTCACAATCGCAAACAAGGGAAAGGTGGATATTAAATAAATAAATAAAATATAGAGGGGGGGTAACAAAAGTCTTCAAAAGACCATTATGCAATACAATATGGTTATGAATAAGGTTGCATAGCACCCAAACAATGATACAGCTTTGCCTCGGGGGACCTTGCCGTCGATCTTTTCCAAAACCAAAATATCAAATACCCAGGACAACCAAACTGATTTCAAATCAATAGCGGGCTCCACCCAGTCCTCCACAATTGATTTCTTAGAAGAGGTCAAGTTTCACAACAAAAAACATGTCTTTTGTATTCGTTCAGTTGAGTTTGGGTGTCCTCCAAGGATCCACCCTGGGCCCGCAGGAGATAGCCGGGAGAAAAATTTTGCTACTTTATAGTTGATGCTGTCTACAGGTGATTGAGACCTGTAGCTGATCCACAGGTGAATGAGATAGGAGCCTGTGGCTCCTTCACATGGGAATCATCCTCCCTTCTCTGCCCTCAGCAATCACACAATTCCCACAGTCTCATCCCTTGGCGTCTCTCCTAATCTTCTTTAAGAGAGAAAGACCAGATTGCAGGACCTGGTCGCTGATCTGACACTTGGATCTTTCTCATGCCAGGCAGGGGCAGGAAGTGATGATGCAACTTTCAATAACCAGATTTAATACGCTCCTAAGGGAACCAATTATAAACATAGACAAACTGCTGTACCATGGTTACAGAAATTTGATTGATTCACGGGCCATAGTTCTGAGAACAATATGGCACACAAAAATACCACTGTGTTAGGAAATGTAGTGATTGATAACCACAGTGGTCTGCTTTTTATGGCGACACAGTCCACAATATGCAGTGCTTCATGAACCAAACTTAAGCTGCGTCACGTTTTCCTTGAGCTGCCGACGCTGCTGCTGCTCTAGGGAAACTGTGTGACTGCCACACACAGCCAGGTTCTGCACTGTCACGCTAATCATTATTGCATATATACACTGCCACGGCACACATTTTCACACATGGTCTTGACCCTCCTCTTCCCTTTCTCTCCGGGCCTTAATTCCCGCAGTATCTGACGCGTTCCAAACCTGGGTGCATTTTTTGGGGGGTTTAGAAGAAAACAAATCTAAAGATAAAATCACATTCCGTCACAGTCCGCCCCCGCTGTTGCCAGTGCCACCTGCTCCCTCCAATGCGATCGGCCAGCTTTGTTGGATTTCCGCCACGTCGCTGATGCCCTTCACAAGGGTAAAGCTCTATTCCGTGCTCATGGGCTGACACACGGACCTTCCCCAAAGCTTCTCGACCCACGCAGTGCTGGTTAGGATGCACGGAGTGGCGCGGTGTCACGGTGTCAGTCGCCGCCCGCCGTAAAGGGGTAGCTACAGGCGACCTTTTTGTGGTTTGGTGAGCTGACGGTCCCCTGCGGTGATGGTTGGAGGCGGCGCAGGCCTGGCATCTGCTGCTCCCCTCCAGAGGTGCTGAGAACATCAGAGAACACTGCCAGATCAAAAAGCCACTGGAGACGGCCCGCCGCTGATAGATCTCTGGTTCTCAGGATGGTGTAAATGGCACTTTTGCTTGTGCGCTCTTTCTCTTTTGCTCTATCTCTCTATCTCAGAGAGGTGAACTGAGCGTCAGAGCCAAGGTCTGTTATCAGCTCCTTTTCCTCAAACGAGTTCCTGTGCGTGTGCTTTGCATGTGGGTGACACAACAGCCGATGTGTTGCAAACCGTTGTAGTTTTATCTGTCAAGCAACAGTTTGAGAAGTTACTGGTTGTGTGCTGTTGGGGGAAAAATAGTGCTGGGGGGTGGATTTGCTTGGTTTACTGTTAGGAGAGGAAATCCTTCTCAGTGGTGTGTGGGTGGACCACAGGCCTTTCAAGGAGAGACTTTCTTGTGGGCAGCAAATCCAGCGGGAACCAATTCAGATTTAGTGGAAGGGCTACTTTGCTTGTGCGTGTGTGTGTGTGTGTGTGTGTGTGTGTGTGTGTGTGTGTGTGTGTGTGTGTGTGTGTGTGTGTGTGTGTGTGAGAGAAAGAGAGAGGGTGTGTAGTAGTTTGTGTGTGTGAGAAAGAGAGCGAGAATGTCTGTATGTGGTTTGTACGGAAACTGTGTGTTTGTTTGAGAGAGAGAAAGAAAGAGAGTGTGTGTGTGTGTGTGTGAGAGAGAGATATATCCAGGACTTTGGCATTGCAGCAGCAGACCAATTGAAACCTCTGTGGTTTCTCTCCACTGCACCAGGAGTGGTAAAGTCGTTATCGAACAGCAGTAATTCACCACGCTGCTTCAGCTGCTGGTGATCTCTGATTGCTCCTCCTGTTCCTTCTCCTGCCCCCTGCTGTGGGCTTGGCTGTTAAATGCATTCTGGGAAAAAATGTGACCATCTCTGGGCAGTTGGCAGAGTAAACTTTTGGATTACTCAATGGAATTGATATATATGCCATTTAGCAGATGCATTTATCCAAAGCGACTTACAGTAGTGACTGCATACATTTCTCAGTATATGTGGTCGCAATGGGAAACAAACCCACAACCTAAGCATTGTCAACGCCATGCTCCACCGACTGAGCCTCGCAGAACCACCACAGAGCCACATAGAACCACATAACCACCATGATGAATGAATGCAAAAAAATACATTGATTGTTTTCACTTCACTGAAACGGGTAAAATCTGAGCCAAATGACAACCGTTTGTCATTTACGATTTCCCCTTAGCGTTTCAGGTTTCAAGTAATCTAAATATGTAGTATGAGTGTGCTGTTTTGGCATGTCACCCTGCAATAATGTACTGTAATTGCTTTCATTAGCAGTTTAATTAGAGTTCCAGATCCCATTCAGCCATGTTTAAGCCCTCTTTATGCTGTTGTGTTTCCTGTTAGTATATTCCGAGGTTGCCCGAAAATGCCGGGTGTCATTTTGTGAGAGTGGATTTCCACTGAACAAACACATGCCTGGAGTTATACAGCCACAGCAGCAGATTCCAGTTGGATTAAAAAACTCTGAAGGGTAAGGCCGCCAATTTTGGTAACTTTGAGCCACGATCTCCTCACCACGAACAAGACTGGCGAATGAACGCCAATGCTCCGGATGCTCTCGTGTTGCCACGGCGACCCTGTGCCCTCTCATGGTCACGAAACAACAAGAGAGAGCGAGAGTCACACCCCCCATGTAAAAATGTTCTGTCAAACTAAATGACAAAACTTTGGTAGCTGCATTGTTAGCCTGTGTTATTGTAACATGTGTTTAAAGTGTTGGCAAACTTCTTGTTTTCTTGTTTAATTAACAGGGCTGACCTTGGTGGCTGTTTTTCCCTAATCAGACGATGACAGCGTTGAGCGCCACACAGACTTACGGCTCTCCTAGGCAAATTCAGAGCTATCTCTCAGAGAACACAAGTCCCTCTCTTATCTTATTGCAACAGAATGCGCCCGTCTGAAAGTACACAATACACCCTCTCGTGAAGAGCTTGTTGTGAGATTTCACCCTGTAAATACATATTTACAGCAGAACGGTCGCCAAAGTATCATCTTCAGACTTTTCTGGGGTCATATTCACATGTGAAAAAACTTCAAGACTACAGAACTTCATTCTCTCCGAGAATGGAGTGGGTGTGGTGGCGCGTTGTGGTTTCCTTGCATGTCAAATGCCTTCTGAAGTGGAAGTGTGCTTATTTCCATTGCACATTAATCATGTATTGTCGCCCACGTGGGTGGGAGGGAATCAGTTAGCGGGATGTCCCGTTTGGTCCATTGGATGCCTGCAGTCTGCCTGCACAAGCTGCACTGTAAATGTGCTCCTCCAACATAATGACTGGGTGAGGTCAACTGGTGGTCTGCGGAGTGACAAGATGCAGCGGCCACATGTTTCACACAAGAGGTAGTTGCTCATGCATGTCAGAGTTAGAAGAGTCGTTAGAAGAATCAATCAAGGCTAATCTCTGTTCCATTCAGATTCTTTGTCTATTTGACCTCACCCTTATGGGGGTTCATTTCCTTGCCTAATATTTTCAAGAAGACCAAGCAGAATCAACCTAAGCAAGAAAGTCTAACTAAAGATGAGCCAAAACTAGCAGATGAAACTGGTTTGCAAGATGGAGCTTCTCACCAATAAAACCGGTTTTTGTGCCTTTGGTATTTTTTTTTTTAAACGGGGTAAAAGGTCAGACTTGCGTAACCTTTACAGCTTTAGGATATGGCACCCCTGTTATGAATGCTCTTGTGTAAGTGTGAACACTATCTTTTTTACATACGAACACGCACACACACACACACACACATTCCTCCTTGTGAAGGGCCACATTTAACCTGCAGGGTCTGTTTTGTGGACAGTGTGAACTTCCACACTCAAGATTCCTGTAGAGCAGATGCCTGTCACTTCATTTGTTGTAACCGCGGCTCAGAAGCTTACTCCAGCTGAAGTTTACTCAATTGCATATGCTTTAAAAAATGTACCAGGAAGAAAGTGAGGGCACCTCAATGCTGTATTTGTTTGAACTTGAGCCTGTGCAGCATGCAAAGTACTTCTGCTACTCCTACTCCTTCTCCTCCTCTACTACTCCTCCACTACTAAGAACATAAGAGTACAAAATGATGAGAACATCTAGGCTCATCATTTCCTAGTTTAAAGAATATCCAGTACTGCATCAAGCCTGGAATACCCCAAGAAACTACAAATATCCTTATATCCATTTTTATATAGCATTAAATAACCCGCCACCTACCTACCTACTACTGTGCTTCCTGTCAATAATGCACGTGCTATGGGATTTATTTTCCGGTCAGACTCTCTGCGACAGGACTAGAATTCAAATGCCTCTGATGAACCAGGGTGTCACATGATCCCCGGTTTCCGCATTTTGAGCTCAATTGGACATGATTTAAAATTCCGGCGGAATGTGCAAGTGCTTTTAGAGGTCAGTTTCAGGGCTATTTTTGGGGGGGGAAAATTGGGGAAAACAAGCCCAAATTGCCATTGTAATCTGTTTATTGACTTTGACGTTGACCTTCTCAGGGTATGCGCCCTCTTGGTGGGGAGGAGGACAGGAAATTGCCCAGAGGGCCTTCTTAAACTTGAGGCTTCCATAGTCCAGAAGGGCCTTGGCGAAGACCAGTCTTGTCCTCTCTCTGCAAAAACTGAAACAATACTGAACACGGTGCACCCAAGTCAGAGGTGCTGGGTTAAGTAGGAGCACGGTGGTAGGAGTGCGGTGGAGGGGTCAGATATCAGCATCATTCTATAAACCTGTTTGAACATCCATCCAGCCTCAAACCGAAAAAAGGGGACTTTGTGGGAAAGTTCATATTGATTGAATTCGTTATGCCTCATTTTCTCACAGGTAACAAGATTCGCGCGTGCATACACTCCCTTCTGTGTGTTCTGTAAGGGAATTTCAGAGCAATGAATCTTTGCACTGCTCCAACAGAGCGATAAAAATTGTCTGCAAATTTGAAACAAGCGGATGCAGATGAGCCAGTGTGCTGTAAAAAATGCTATTTTCCCACCGTTCACCGCCTCCGTCGATTAGGCGAGATGATCCCCACTGACGCTCTGTATCCGCGTTATTATCTCCTCTCCTTCTCTCCTCGCCTTTTCACAGCTTACTTCCTCGCCGCAGCGTGCCGTCTCTTCAGTGGGCCCGTGACGATTCCGCGGTGCGGTTGATTCACCGATCCGAATTCTCGGATCAATGTTATTTCACATAACGGAATGAAAGGTACTTAATTTGCTTTGACTGGTCTTCCCCCAATCCCCCACCCAAGGCAGACTTTTATTTCCAAACGAGTGAATTGCAATTTACAACGACATGGATTTTTAATTGTGCTTAAATAGTTGTGTCTCAACCTGTATCGATTCGCATTGCGTCAGGCGGTATCTTTATATTATTATTTTACTATTATATTTATAGATTCTCAATGGACAGGTATTGACTCCCATGCTGTCCAATTAGTCCATGTTACAATATTCAGTATTAAGACAAAAATTCATGCCACTACTGTTTGGGGTTAGGCGCAGGGAGAAAAGGGCCCACCTGTGGGTGGTTAGTGGTTGCTGCAGGAGTTCAGTTTAAGTGACTTAAATTGAGGTCACACACTCTTGTTAACTATATGTTTCGTTTCAAAAAGCCAACGTTTTGACACCTCCGTGCCTTCGTCAGAGATGAGTTCACTCGGAAGCAGAGGTTTTGCAGGCTTAGCTGGCAACAGGGTTAAATGTCCTTTTAAATGTCTCAGCCCCATCTCGCTCAGCCGGCAGCTTCCATGCGGAGTCTCTGCTGCGGGCGTGTGGCGCTGCACCTGAACCGACGTGTAGAGCGAGCTGCAAACCTGTACTTCTACTGCCAGCGCTGCGTCACGACCAGCCTCTCGTTTGAAGCTGAAAGAGCAAGGGGAGAAAGAGAAGAAAAACCAGACAGACCTCCGCTGGGGTGGTGAGGTCAGAGGGGTTAAGAGGTTCAGGAACCTCTCCATTCGCGATACCTCCCTGCTGTGCGCCCCGGGGGAAGAGAGACCGCTTCTGAAAAGCATTGTCTCTCTAGGTCTTTCCAAATGGCTGCCACGTCATTCCAAGCAGCTTCTCCTTAAGAGGCATTCGGCCCGCCTGTTTTTACAACCTGATAGGCAGCAATGACGTGGAGGCGCAGACAGACCAGGGAAGCGAACGGTTGTTCTTTAACACTCCTTTCAGCTCATGACCGGCAGTCTGTCTGTCCGCACAACTGTCAGAAAGGGGCTGTAAATTTGGGTTTCACAGCATCCCAGGGCTTAGCCTTGGGACAAACGGCGCACATTACGTTAGTGTGTTTTCAGATGTATGTTTGCTTAATGCGCTGAAATTGGTGTGTAGACAGTCGCTGTTCCGAAACGGCCTTTAATTTTAGGGCTATTTGCCACCCCTGCTCGGTTTGTAATACGGGATAATTTGTGGTGCTTCTTGCCCCACTCAGTAATGTAGGATAATGCCTGGCTTGGACAGCAGTTCTGTCTACTGAGTGGAAAATAACTTGGAGTGGAACGCCTGCTATTACTCTCGCCTGAACTATAATTATTTCAGTTGTATCGTTATTTTTTTATTAAAAAGCCAACACACTGCTGCACAGTGCAGATTTATTGCCTGAATTTTTATTTCACATGTAAGCCTCGTTACAATTCCTGGACATGGTCTGGCACAATGCGCATGGCAGTGACTCCACAACTGAGAGTAGGCCTAACGTTTATGTTTAGACAAGAAGTGACATTGGTGTGTGACCTGGACATTCCCTTTAACGGGTGATTGTTCCGTTTGGTCCAAGTGCCACATTCCGACCAGGGCTTGGTGTGAAACGCTGAGAGGGGCCTTCTGTGGGGTGAGGTTCTGTGAGGGCTAAGACAGGGTTAGTTGAAGCTGATCCACAAAGAATGCGATGGTTCTGGCCTTCGATCAAAGCCTCACCATCTTGGTAAGTTCTTATTTGCATGCAACTCAGCACCACTCTAGCTCTTCGTAACGGATTGCCTACTCCTGAAAAAACGGTCTTTTCCCATTGTGTCATTATTTACCCAAAAATAACTAGTTTAATGAACTGCTTTAAAAACAATTATCAGTCTCGGGAGCCATAGAATGTTCTTGTATAAAAGGAATCAAACAGCACATTTCTAGCAGCAGGTTAAATTCCTATCTTGGTAGTTCAAGTTTTTTTGTCAGCTGTAGAAATTAATTGTATCTATTTAAAAATGCAGGTTTGTTAAACATCCACGTTTTGGACTCACCGAAGGCAAAGTTTGCCTCGATCTAATGTTGAGGGAGTGAAGCCGGATTGATGACAAGAGAAAGACAACTAAGGCCCGGCCCATCTATTAGGAACTGTCTGCTTGCACTCAGCGTCCTAAGAATGGCAACACGGTCATACAGTAAGCAGCTAGCAAAGGCGATAAACTTGCCAGTGCGTGGACACTGAGGCGCGGGGCGGAGAGTGAGCCATTTGGTACTGCGTCTGTCTCTTCCCGTCACAGGAGATCCACATAAAAACACCGTTGTCCAGCAGTGGCCACATTTCTGCATGCAGTCAACAGAGGGACTGTTTCTGTTAGCACAAGCGTCTCACAGAGTCCCGCATCCAGCAGGGCTCAGCTGGCCCTCTCCCAAAACCTACGGGGGGAGAGACTCATGCTTCCGCAGCTCCTGCGTCATCGTCGAGGGGGAACGGGACAGTGCTTGGTGCTCTGAAGCACCCCCCACTCCCACTGTTTGGATAACCTTTCCCTCTTTTCTTCCTGTTACAGTCCTGGGTGCCCTACCCCCCTCGCATCTCTTAAGCTATTTTAATGAAGTGGTGCCTTATGGTCACGCACGCCTCACGGTCGGGGTCGATGGCCAATGTTGGTTTTCTTGTCTTGCACGGAAAGGCAGCGCTATCCGTCCTGAGTATCGCGCGCGGGTGGCTGTGCATCTCTGCCTGTTGGGCGGAGCATCAAGTGCATCAAGGAAAACATACTGCACGAGAGAACAAAGAAGGATTGATTTTGTGTGTGTGTGTGTGTGCTCAGTGTGGTGATAAAAGTGCAGTCCACGCGGTTAGCTTTCCCAAGAAATGCAACTGACATTAGCATAAAAATGGGCTTTTCTCCCTTTCAAGACAGAACAAAACAAAAAAACCTAAAAGAAACCGCCTCACAAAAAACAGCCTTTAGGTTAATCAGGGCATAGACGTTTACAGCTCCGCTTGGCCTTCAGGGCCAACGAAGTGGAAAGCAATTACTGTGCATTGCTTTGTATTAAGGTCATGAAAAGCGTTCTGTCTCCCACCCTCTCTGATTCTACTTTTCTGCACAGTTTGTAGTCACTGATGTTGTTCAGCAGCGCTTTGATTTGGTTCCGATGTTCAGAACACGCAGGATGCTTGAATTGTAGCTCTTCTGACTGTTGATTCCGTTCTCTGACTCTACTGTTCTCTGGCTCTTCTGTTGTCTGACTCTTATTTCTGTTGTCTGACTCTTGTGTTCTTTGACTGTTGATCATGTTCTATGTCTGTTGATCCTCTTCCCTCACTGTTGATCTTGTTACATTTTTTGAGAAGGGTCACAACGGCAGATTGGCAGTGAGCTCATATATGTCCATTTGTGGCATTATATACAATATAAAATGTGTTTTGTACTATTTTGGAAGTACTTGCGACTTTATAGCTTTCAAATTCAAATCTACCCATGCATATTGAGTTTGAGTGACTACTTGTGAAAGTGAAGGCTTTCTTTAGTGACTAGGAATAAGACTGAATGTTTGACTATGAGATCACTAATCAATTGGGAGGATCGGTATTCAAATTCTTTAAATTAATTATCAAAAAAGAGTGCATACACAGCAGATGCTGACTGGACACCAACGGAATTTACATTTGATTGCTGTCATTGCCTTTGTGGTTGTGAAATAGTAAATGATTAGTTCCCTTAAATTGGAGCCGCTAGCAATATTGCTCATATTGATCTGGGACAATTCATTTAAAAACTGGAGATAGCATCGCTATCAGAAAAGGAAGCCGGCTCTCTGAAGTTACTGTACTAACAACGGGAGGGAAAGGGGCGTGTGCAGCGCAAGTTGTTTTAAATGACAATTGACAGGTTTGTTTTAGATACAGGCTCATCTTCCCAGATGCTGGTTTCAAATGAAGTGTCAGAAACATGGAAAAAAAGCTAGTTTGCTAACAAGGGACGTGTAATGTTGGCACAGGGAAGCTAGCTAGGGAAGCTACATCATATAGTGTATACAATCATATAAATAAAACTATTTCGCTCATTTTTCATAAATAATTTTTACATGCCAACAATGTATAGAGTTTAAAATGTCGAATTTATCAAGAAACACATTTTTCCACCATTTCCGCTCATTTTTGGCTCCGACTTGCTATGGGTTTATATAGACCGCCACACATATTGTATGTGTGAGCCTACCGTATAGATAATGCTCTGTGAATTTTTATGTATTTATTTTGAATTATGTTCATTAGAGCCAATTCTGTGGAAAATTTTGAGTTAATGTTTGATTTATTTTACATTGTGTTTGCTCCAGATAATGACCGCTATTATGACAGCTGTATTGTTCATCTCTAATGATTGCTTTGAATTGTGATGCCATCGTTTCTGCAGGGAAGAGTGCAGTGACTCGCACATGGCTGCTCTGGGGGCTCAACATCTGCCGCTTGATTGGCCACTTGCATGCCGAGGCAGCCATCCCCAGAGGCACAGCCCCCCCCACCCTCAGTGCCACCGTCCTGACCCCCTCACAGGCGGATGTGGCATTGTCATCTGCTGTTCTCATATGCCACAGCAATTCAGTTTCATATCTTCACGCTCTGTGATTACTTGGGAATTTTCCTCAGTTGTGTACTGCAGGCAGTTGCATTGCATATTAAGAAGTGAGCAATATTCAGGAATTATAACCCCTGCAATTTGCCAGAAGGCCAACATTTACAGATATTAATGGGCAGCTGAATATTATCATACGGATGGGGCCGAAACTGTTGTGGGCTTCAAAGCTCTGATGTGAATATTAAAAGTGATGCCCTGCATTCATTCGGCTGTGACACAGCACATCAGTCAAGTGAAATTACTACGCTCGTTGACTGAAATTAGATCCCCAGGCCTTGAGCACATCAAGGGCGCAACTGAACAATTGCCCGGACTTCCGCCCTGTCAGTCGGGCCCAAACGCCATTATCTGTTTACATTCCTCTCATTGTAGTTAAAGTATGTGAGCGTGTTTGGATTGTGCCTCGGGTGGTATTGCGTTTAATTTTCATCTCCTTGTTTCCCGCTTATCACCTCCAATTGAAAGGCATGGCTGACTTCTCCAGGCACGCCTCACTTCACTGTACAGAGAACCTGTACAGTAACCTTTTCCCTGCCAACCTTTTTAAAAATCTCTTTAACTGTATTCACACCTCACTGGTTTTTGCTGACATTCCCAGGATATATTATGGTATTTATGACTTATTAATCACCTTAGTAAGGGGTAATTTGCGGGAAACTTTCCTGACTGTCTCCCCCAATGATTTTACTGGACATTTTACCCGCCTTGTTTCCTCTGCATATCTGAAAACCCCTTGGAGTGTTTTTTTTTTGTTTCAAAATTTTGTGACATTTTGTGGCATAACATCCATTTGAATCTATTTGCATGGAAGACTAGACGGAGGGGTTTTTCTTCTTTTTCCTGCAAGCTGGTGGAGATGGAGGACTTTGCACCAACATTTGTATCAACCTTTGAACCTTCAGTGCCACAGTTGTACAGTGTTTTACAGCGTTCCCTCATAGACAAGGAACATTTAAGACTTCTAGCCTAACCTTGCTTACATGTAAGTCATTCTGAATAAGGGCATCTGCTAAATGGCAAAGTATCATGTATGTATACAATAAACACTTGTTGTAACACTCCGTACTTGCAAATACAGTACTGGTGTCATGCCAGGTCTGAACCATGACATACGGATGAGTCATAGTTGGAGTGTCATGCTGACAATCAAATTCAGAATCCCAGTCTCTTAGCCAAAGGAAAAATATATGGGCAAAATGTTCGTCAATGCGCGGGAGGTGACAAAGGTCGAGATACGAAGTGAAATACCTGGGAAATGTTGTGAAAAACTAGCCCTGCGTGAAATGAGGGGTACTGAGGAAGAGCTTGAACTCTTCCTTCTATCTGTGTTCTCTGGCACAGTCTCATTCACATTCCTTGGCAACGGAACAGACCATAATAAGGCAAAGAATGGCTAAGAAAAACACAAAGTGCCGCCTGCCTTGGTCTGGAAGGCCTGTGCCAGTTTAAATCATGCAAGAAGTAGTCCTGCCTTATACACTCTTCCGGAATATTCCGTTTGAGAGGTCACTCCGTACGCTTGTCCCATCACCAACCTGAATAGGACATTCGGTCAGACAGACAGACAGACAAAAGTCATTGGTAATTCTGTGTTGGTGTCCAGGCAGCATTTTGAATTGGAGGCTGTCCTTGTTTAATTAGCTGCAGGGATATGGAGCCGGGTGGATGTGAGGCGTAATGCAGGGGGCACAGGGTTTTTTTGCGGCGCAGGTGGCAGGTGTGATGGGAGCGCTACCCCGACAGCCTGCTCAGTGGCGTCGGCGCTAATCAAAGGGAATAATTCATCCAGCGTAGCAGTGCAATTGGGAGACATGAAGGACAGGCTAGATTAGAGTCACCATGGGAGAGACTACGCTCCCCAAACCAGACAACTTTCATTCCTTCAGCCGAATTACCTTTTACCCTCAACTGCGGTTATCTAGCGAAGATGAAAAATAGCATTATGGATGCAGACTGTGTTAGAATTGTACGTGACATTAGAATGTGTGCATTCGATCATTAATGCATGCGCGGATATTCATTAACTTATTCACGTTCTTATCTTATAGCCACAAGATATGAACATTACCACACTGGGGAGGAGTGGATAAAATCAGTGCTGATGTACAGCAGACACAAGCCCCCAGCTTTCAGTATTAGGTAAGGGAATGGATGGGGTAATCCAATGCTAGTGAACATGCAGATGCAGTAGGAATTGGTGGTTGCACAGGTGTAGATGTTGCTGCACAGGTGTTGTTATTGCACAGGTGTCCTACTGATGGTGTATTTGCAACCTTCGGCGTAACGCACGATCGATCACGCTGTGTGTTGCGTTACAAAACCTGTGTTACACAACCGCAGTGTTAGTGATACTTTGGAAAGGCGGTGGACTTTCGGGAAGGATTGACGAGAGACGGGCCTGGAACAGTTACATTAGCGGCCAAGACAAAGTCCTCCGCAATGACGAGGAAGCTAGAGTTCCTGTATGTGCCAGGGCAAGGGAACGTCGAGTTAATCACACTTGTGTTGTTTTCTAGTTAAAGCATTGCGTTTGGGAACACTGTGTTTATCACCACATGAAAAAGGGCTGGATATCTTGCACGGTTGCATTTTGACCCCCTTACGAAAGGTCGGGTTTTAAAATGTCGGGAGTCGGGCCAACTTCCTGTGTGATGGAGGCAGAGATTTGTAAACAAATAGGGCAAGTTATTTCTACATTCCAGTGGCCTTCCGGAGACTGTACCTTTGCTCCCTCCTAGCATCTCCCTAACACAGATCACATAGAAACCTAACCTTTCTCCCTTATATAAAGCACCTTTCTCCTTTGACCTCTTTCCCTAGTATCTCTGTGTGCTCCGAGCAGCTGTTTTTGTGAAGAAGTTCTACTGGTTATTTATGTGATATCTTATGCTGTCTTACCCCACTTGATGGAATATACTTGTAAGCCTCTGACAAGAGTGTCTGCCAAATTACATTATTGTAATAATGATTGGGCTGTCCACATTTTTGGAGAATGTATATATATATATTTTTTAAATTAATATTGACAGTAAGTCATTGCTTATTTTATTTATTTTATTTAACCTTTCTTTAACCAGGCAGGCCACTTAAGAACAAATTCTTATTTACAAGGACGGCCTGGAGTTAATTAGCCATCTTGAGGGGAAAGAGGAGGGGATTACATTTTTGACAAAAAAAATTAAGAAAAAAATTTGACAGACAGAACATTGAACACTAAATTAGACAAGCATAACGTTCATCAAAATACTCACAGAAACCAAAAACAAATCCTATGTCAAATAATTGTCATTTTTCATATTTATTACTTAGGCTTACATTAGTATAAAATATGGTTTACATAGCCTGGATAAAGATTTTCCCTCTCTGAATTGGACTATTTTTGCAGCGATGGGAATTTGTGTTTTGAAAAGGATTGGGGTTGCTAGGTTCACGAGTTTAAGGATTTGCCGTTGGGTTAAGAACCTTTTGCTTTCGTTCCCCAATCCCAGTGTTAGGATGTGCCTAAGATATGTCCAGCTCCGGCCTTGCTTGTTTAGCGGTGACAGCGGTTAGCAGCATGCAAGCGAAACCCTCAGATAACAACCTGCTCTCACCCCTCAATCTGTTCCGTCTAAAATTCGTCACAGTCTGGTGCCCAGGATGTCACCCACCCCCGGGACCCTGTTCTCCTGGGTTGTGTGAAACTGATTTAAATTCTAATTACTGGAGGCAACCACCATGTCCCCTGAGCCCAGGAAATTGGGAAGCGCGTGAGGGTGCCATGGAGTTGAGCTCATGGGGATGGAGTTTGACACCCCCGCCGGGACGAAAGGGCTTCACCTGTCTCGCCACAGGTGTGAAGATTGAATTTTCAGAGAGAGGGAAAAAATCTGCTCTGTGAGTAATGGGAAAAGGGCACATTATTATTTTATTTATTGTTTATTATTTATTATTTTTATGTGCTGGAAAGAATATAGAGGGAAATGGCTTAAACAGAGCTTGAGGGTTCCCTCCAAGGGTTGACGGCGCTCTTTTGCATATGAAAATGACAGTTTTGCTGAAACAGAGTTGAATCCAGAGTAAGCAATCCTCTCGGCTCCATATTCAGGGGTGAAAACTCATTTTCCTCTCGCGCCATCCACGAACACCCATTAAACTGCCACAGTCGCCGATGCCGACACCTTCAGCTCACTCCACCAATTGCTCTTATTAGGACTCGCGGGTCGGGCCTTAAGCTGCACTGTGTGTTCTGGCCGGTGTGAATGCTAAGAGGAAGAGAGAGTGACCGTGACCATGGCTTCGCTAAAGCCATGGAGAGATTAGTGGCTGTTTCGGGTTCATGTCTGGAGGCTCCTGAGGCACAGAGTGAGACTTTTGTGTTTCTCGGAGTTTGGTGACGCCTCTGCCCGTCTCTGCTGCTCCGTTTGCGGGGTTATCCTGGGCTACTTAAGTCATCTGACCGGTCGCCAAAGGATTAGGCCTAACAATCTGCCGTTTGCTTAGACAGTCCCTCTGCGCATTAGATCAATCTCCTTCGCCGCTGTTCCACTTTTCCGTTTGGGATGGATCTCTGTAAAGCCCCCATCCTCCTTCACTGTCACCGGCGGCTCAGAGTAACCCCGTTTACCATGGTTACAGTCAATTTACTGACTCCTCTTGAGCTCTTTAAAACCCTGTTTACCATAGTTACAGAAAGTTGACTGACTCCTTTAGGAGCTGTGTAAAATTATATTTACCATAGCGGCTGCACATTTACTGACTACTTTATGATCTTTGAAAAATTCAATTTACCATGGTTACAGCAATGGGACTGTGTCCTTTAGGAACTCTATAAAACCCTTGATTAATCTTAGTGATTGCACTGACTCCTTCTGCGGCTGTGTACAACGTTATTTACCATAGATGCAATGATGATACTTTTCGAGCCCTATTTACAGAGCTCCGAGAGAGAGAGAGTGACAACGAGAGAGCGCAAGAGAGCGAGAGGGCAAGAGAGCGACAGAGAGAGAGAGAGCAAGACAAGACAAAGGGAGAAGGAGGGGGTTTCCCAGAGGGCCGTGAAGGTAAAGGTCCTTGATGTCTTGTAGTGTTGTCCCTGCAGGTCCAGGCCCGAGGGGGAGGGACGCCAGTGTTGCTTTAGTTCGCCAGTATTGAGCTCGCTGACAAAAGACGCTCATTTAACAGGCTTATTTCCTGGCATCGATGTACGCATTATTAAAGGAAGCATCTCTTGCAGTAATCCTTTCACTAAGACTGTCACCCACTGTGTTTTGATTTGCTGACGTCTCGTGCTTAGGGATGGTTCAATGAAGGGAGTATAAACAGCAGAGGAGAGATAAAGAGGCCCTCCCCTTCCTCCGTTTTTCTTTCTTCTCACCACAATTGTTGCTCACCACAATGTTCAGCAAAACACTGGGGCCTTTTGTAGGGTAAAGAGGTGGAGAAGTCAATGCATTTCGGCCCAAGCCCTGGCCAGGTTTTATGTTTGTTGAGGATTGATTTTGGGCGTGAGGCCAGTTTCCCCTGACCGCTACAGTGCCTCTCCCTCCAGCTCTTGCATCTCGGGTGCACGAGTGGCAGGGTGCAACACCACCGAGCTTCAGAGAGGAATGGTCTTTACAACAGCCCCACTGACTGGCAGTGTGGTGTGATGGTTAGGAACTGGGCTTGTAACTCAGAGGTTGCAGGTTTAGTTCCCAGGTCGGTCACTGCTGTTGTACCCTTGAGCAAGGTACTTAACCTGAATTGCTTCAGTAAAATATCCAGCTGTATAAGTGGATTGTATGTAAATAAATGTACATGACTGTGTAAGTCGCTCTGGATAAGAGCGTCTGCTAAATGCCTAAAATGTCAAATGTAATGTTCTAACGGCAGTGCGGAGCCAACGTGAACGCAGTCTCGACTCCAGACTCTGGATAACTTTGCTAATGTTTTCTGACTTCGCCTTCTTGCAATCTGATTGGGGCCAGCAGATTTCGGACTGTGGATATGCTTGGCTGGGGCGGCGAATCCTTTTACGTACCCACTCTATTGCGGCATTCGTCATAAGTAGTAACTGTAACCTTGGTTTATTAGCAAAGCACATCCCTCGGCTGGAAGTTGGGCTGATTTATGCCACCGAGGAGTGAGAAGTTTTTCAGGCTCGTGAGGCTAACTTGAACGTGGCCATGGTGCCAAAAGACAGAAGCTAAGACACTGTCATTTGAAGGAGAGAAGGAGGAGAGGGGGCTTTGGTGAAATCCAAGGTGACAACAGGCTTCATTCAGTGCCAGAGGAGGGACTGGACTACTCCGTTTTCTGTCAGTTATCTGTTAGTTTGGGTTGGCTGATGGAATCGAGAGATGAGCAGTAATTTTCACCTGGGTGTGGCCAGTTTTTGTGAGAGACAATGTGTGTGTGCGTGTGCGTGTGCGTGTGCGTGTGCGTGTGCGTGTGGGTGTGCGTGTGCGTGTGCGAGAAAGGAGAGGAATGGGAAGTATTTGGAGCTTCTGTGTTTCACCAAGCTTGTGGGCATCAGACAAACTCTAGACTCTCTAGACTGTCTCTCAGGGAAACTGTCTTGCCTTTAGTGCTGGCAGGCCGTCAGAGAGAGCATCCATATTTGTCCTTCTGTTAGAAGAAGAGAAGTGACAGTGAGAAGTGGGTTGGGGAAAATATTTGTCTCTGTGTGTGCTTTGTGTGTGTTGGTGTGCACATGTGGATGTGTGTGTGTGTGTGTGTGTGTGTGTGTGTGTGTGTGTGTGTGTTTTGAATAAACTGTGATAGAAGCCCATTGAATTTGCATGGCAAACTGCTGCCCTCTGAACCACCAGCTGGCCTGAAGGACATCACACTGGATGTCTAGGCGAGTCTGCCTTGTGGATTGTGAGTGTGCGTGAGTGTGCGTGAGTGTGCGTGAGTGTGCGTGAGTGTGCGTGAGTGCGAGAGAGTGCGAGAGAGTGCGAGAGAGTGCGAGAGAGTGCGCGAGAGTGCGGATAGGTATGGGGGCTGAAACTCTTCCCCTCCCCATGGCAGCTTGAGTTGAGATTGCGCCTCTGACCTCATCATGTCACTCGATTTTTGGAACGCACTGTGGCCAGGCATGGAGCAGAGGCGACAAAGAACGAAACTCGCCACACTCCACCAAAGCTGCACACGGCTGCTCTGCCATTAGCATTCCCTAGCTTTGTGCCCGGTGGATGTGCCGAGGTTTACTGCGTTGAGATCTGCTGTGATGAGACGTGCCACAGCCCAATGAAAGCATGTACACAGACGCATGCACCAAGGGGCCACTGCATGGTGTCAGCCCGTCTGACTGATGTACAGACATGTAATCGCACAGACACTCCCCGGCATCGCGGGAGCAGCTCCTGATCATTGGCATGCTTTGTGCAATCGCTCACGATGTAGCGCTCAGAGGCGAGGGCCACGGCTGATAACAACAGACGGGCTCGCTGTCATTTTAACTCGGGGAGAGGAGCGGCGGCAGCGCGTGTGATGCGATGTGCGGTCTGATGTCCTCCGCCGATGGTTCTTGTTGTGAATTCAATCCACCGGAGCCCGAATATGCCTGAGGATGGTAGGTAGGGGAAGTTTTGGGGTTGGGGGAGGGAGGGAGGGAGGGGGAGGGGAAGAATGGGGAGTATAGCTGTGTAGCTGGCGGATGAAGTTAAGATAGCTCTCCTGAGGGACCCCAACCTCATGTGAGGGAATCTCTCCAGGCTTTAGTAGTTAGGAGGAGCCACGGTTTGGCTCGTTATCTGCTGTTCGCCTCTGAGGCGGGAGGAGCCGGTGGGATGGGAGGGGTGGGTGGGGGGGGTGACACAGGGGGAGTCGGAGACGTTGGTACGCTGTGGTGTATGCGCTGAAAAACCTGCACGATCGGAGAGACGAGGAATGCCGGCCTACCTCCCCTCCCCCTCTTTAATTAGCTGCAGCATTTTGGCCCCTCATGAATTGCAAGAAGGGGGCGGGCGTGCTTCAGTCAGGAGAAGGAAGTGGAGGAGTGCGCGAGGCACGTCCGGAGAGAGCGGGCGCCCTGAGGACTCCTTTTCCGCGGAAACCCCTGACAACCCGTTCTCGTTCTCCGAGAGAAGATTCCGGATAATTCCTTTTGTGGGGCAAGGTTGCAGCCTCTGCAGGGTGAAGGGCTTTTTGACCAGAATCAATGGAGATCTGTGAGAATTACAGACTGAGTTGAAGACCAAGTGCCAGGACTATGTGTTTTGACAGGTGGTTAGCAGCTACCACAGCCGGTAATGCCCGTAATTGGGTGCGATGTAATTGCGGCCCACTGAAGGGCTCAGAGGACAGGCTTCTGCCCGGGGCTCTTTCAAAGACATTCGTCAACTTTGAGGATGTTGACCGCGAGTGAAGTCAAGGTCAGAGGGTTATGGCAGCTAAGCCGTTAACGGGAAACTAGCTTCACAATAGTTCTCCTCTTGTCTTAGGGTTACACTTGAATTAGACTGCCAGAGTTTTTTTTTCTTCATAGGCTTGAATCATGGCTTTAACAAACAGTAGTCATACTCTATCTGTTATCTGTCTAAGACCACAGCTGTCTCCTCATTTTCTGCCGGTGCTTTCTGACTGTTTCACGATAGTGTAAAGTGAGTGAGGTAGCCTATGCTCAATCCAAAAATCCAAAGCATGTTTCACCTGAAGTGCAAATAGCCAGATAACAACTAAACCAATAAATTTAAAAAAGCGAGAGAAAGGCTGCCTTTGCTGGATCTTTCAGAATTTCTGTCATTTCTTTTGAATGAAGCAGTATATGACATGGTCTGTGCTCCAGTATTGCAGGTATTACACTCAAGGCTCTGTAAACTGCAGGAAATGTCAAAACAACATATTTGAATCCCAGCAAGACCAGTGCTCCTTGTGCTTTCAGAACATAGCATAGCATAGTGTGATTATGCAGGATAGCGGTTAGCATAGCGTGATCATGCAGGATAGCGGTTAGCATAGCGTGATCATGCAGGATAGCGGTTAGCATAATGTGATTATGCAGGATAGCGGTTAGCATAGCGTGATTATGCAGGATAGCGGTTAGCATAACATGATTATGCAGGATAGCGGTTAGCATAGCGTGATTATGCAGGATAGCGGTTAGCATAGTGTGATCATACAGATCAGCATTGAGCATAGTGTGGTAATAAAAGATAGGATAGCGTTATCGGGATAGTCCAGGATAGCATTGGAGAGGAATAAGACACCACAGCCAGAACTGTATTCAGGCATGATGGCCTGAGGGGGGGCCTCTCTTGGTGCGGGTCATCGCTGCCCTGTTGTAGTTTTACACTTTGTCACCAGCTCTTGGGACCGTTAAATTAAGCCTGGGTGGCAATCTTTAAGTTGCAGATGGTCCATATATGCCATCTGTGGGAATCTGAGTATCTTTACCCCCAGGGACAAGGCCTTGGCGCTAATGCAGTGGCCTCGATCATCTGCCCCACTCTCCCCGCCACATGACACAGTCACATAACAAAGTCGATATTTTCTCGGTTACTCATGCCCTCTAAAGATTCTTCTAAATGTGGTTGGTTATAAAAGCTCTTGTGGAGGGTGTGTGTCTCATTCTAAAGTTTTCCCCTTGGGCACAACTACTCACAATGTGCTGTAAGCTGCCCCTTGACCATAATCTACACCATCGACAAATCCCCGCCCTAACTGCAAGCTATAGTCGCTCTGCACTTCTGAGATTGCTGTGACGCGCACGTCCGCTTATACTCAAGGAGAGTATGACATGACGGCGTGTGTCTGCTGCCCGCATGAGTTTCCATGTGCTTGCATGTTTCACTTGGGCATGAGTGGGTGTGTGTGCGGCGTGTATTTTTCCTTCAAGGCTCAACAATTTGCATTTCTCTCCTTCACCCTCCCTCCCTCCCTCTCTCTCGGTTTGAGTCAATTAGTGTGGCCTAATCAATTCTAGCTAAACAGAGATATGCAGAGGATGGTAATGATTTTCAGAAAGGAGCTCAAGAGGGAATTCTTTGTGATCCGGCCGGATAAGCAGGGGAATTACTGTTGTACAACACTTTTCACCTGTCTTTACCAACTCGCGCTACTTTCTTTTCTTTTTTTTAATAAGGTAAATGTAGATTTATTTCCGTCCCCCTGCCACACTCCTGCTGTGTTCAATCTTAAGGTAAGGTGTGGAGGAAAGGACACAGCACTAGAGGAGGGAGATGGAATGCCTTTGCTAGTTGTAGTGCCAACACTGTTCGCACAGAAAGTTTCTATTTTTTATTTAATGTTGGGATGTTAATGTTGGGATCTGCATATGTTTGTCTGGCTGGGATGCGGGAGTCGTTTGTCTTTTTGATGCTTGTAAAGCAGGGACCTTGAGTTGCTGTATTCAGTGAAGGATTCCCGCACTGTTTCTTGAATCCCGAGAGCTGAATTGATTTGATTGCATTTGAATATCTCCGCCTTCCTCAGAGGAATGAATGAATCTGAAGAAAGACGGTTTTCTTTTTCTTTTCAAGGAGGTAGACCTTTCTATGATTTATTGTATTTTTCTTTTTTCAGCATTACCCCAAGGTTTATTCATCGTGTGACCGGAATCAAACTAAGTAATTGCTTTTTTTTTTTGTATGAATGCTAATTCATACCATTTAATCTGAGTATGCTAACTTGCACCTCGATTTCGTAAAAACTGATTTGTAGGCATTCAGTCTACCCTTTTACTTTCCCGTAGTGGTTCTAGTGATTCAATGAAAAGATGATGTGAACTTACCCTGGTTCTTCTGAGCAGCACTGTGCCTCTGTATCGTGGCTGGTTTTCCCTGTGTGAGTCAGCCATCGCATTATCGAGCCCTGCCGCCCTTATAGCTCTGACATGAGAATGGGATGATTCATTTATGCCTATTAATGGTGAACCACCCCAGGGGGGGAGGGAGTTTTATCATAGGCCTGAATTTTTCATAGCTTTAAAATAAAAAAAAAGTAATCTCTGAGAGTGTCATTAGCCCGATACGCAGATGTGCTCTCTTGACGCCTGTATGCAGATTGCCGCTAATTGAATCAGTTAAGGGCGGAGCAACGGCTATGCGCTTGTGTCACTCATTTGGAGCGTGACGACGTGCTGTGCTTGGCAGGGAAAACGGCCCCCTGGTTTTGTGTGGCTGGGGCCCTCGGAGCAGCTGAATAATGCACGCTGGAGAGACAGAGGCCAACATCTCTCTAGGCCTGACACGCAGGCAGAATGCGCTTCTGCGCCGCATCTGTGTGTAGGTTATTGTGATCACTCGGTCTGTGCTTTGTTTGTGCCGATCTCTGCCCCTGTATTTGTTTGTGCTGTGCAGTTGAGAAAGGTATGTGTGTGTGTTTGTTTGTGTGTGCGTGTGCGTATTCATGTGCGTGTGCGCGTGTTTGTGTGTTTGTTTGTTTGTTTGTTTGTGTGTCTGTGTGTCTGTGTGTGGTGTGTGTGGTGTGTGTGTGTGTGTGTGTGTCTGTCTGTGTGTGTGTGTCTGTGCACGCGCTGAAGATGGAGCAGATCTCAGCTCGGCTCATTTCTCTGGGGGCGGCCATGCTTCCCACATCAAACAGAGGACAGACCTCTCTGACATGGGGTGACCACACGGTCCATCACAGACCGACCGAGCGACAGGCTGACTGGAGCTTTCGTGACCAGGCCTAACTTCACTTACCTCATCTCTGACCCTCACCTCATCTGCACCCGTACTATATTCAGGACAGCAGTGTGGAGTGGTCATCACTTGCATGACCTCAAAACCCTTGTTTACACCCTGGTTTTGTATTTGACTCAGCGGGCAGTCACCACTAAGGAAAGTACTTAACCTGAATTGAAGGTTGCTGGAGTTAAGACTCAGCTGTCTTAATGGGTAATGTGTCAAACCTAAGCTGTGTATTGGCTTCCATTGTCTCTGAACGGGGAACCCTCTGAGCAAATAAGGGACGTTTTGAAATCTAATTTTAATCCAAAGTGTAATTCAGCAATGGCCTGTGGCTGACCCTGGCTGGCCTGTGTATGTCATTTCATTCCGCCCCATACAGTCAACTATGGGTGAAAATCATTCATTATGTATTCTTATGTTCTTAAAATAGACTTGGATTAGGTGGAGCATCTCTTAAGCAAATGAAAAGCTGATTAGGCCTAAAGTGTGGGAAATGGGAAGGCTGCTGTTGTTTTTGTTGTTGCCGCTTCTTAGAGAGAGTAGCCCATGACGGCGTGGTTACTCGGCTATGTGGATGCAGACTCTGAGACCGTCACCGCAGGGAGGGGTGGGCGTGGCCCTCCGGAGGTCTCTCCCATCGCCCGCCGCTCTGTGCGTGGACGCTTCCTGTCCCCTCGTGAGTCACCCTCCCGCGGGAAACCATGGAAACGCGGCTAACAGGTTTACTGCGCGCCCATGGAAGGGTGGGGGGTGGGGTTTTGGTGGGAAGTAAATGGGATCTAAGCTGCTGTGTTCGTAATTGCTCTAAAAAAAGACAGACCCATGTCTGCACCGCTCCCCACCGGTTTTGAGGGGACGAGCGAGGCTGTCAAAGGCCGCTGGGACAGATGGAGACTGGCAGTGCTTTGCTCCGCTTGAGCTCTGGATGGGGGGGCGGGGAAACCCAACGGAGCAAAACAACATTCCCAACGCATCCTGGGAACTGCGTCGCCAAAGCCCTCTCTGGCCATTACACCTCCCACATCTCCTCTTATCCCTCTCTCCCCTCCCCCTCTTTCTGCATTTAAAAGCTCCTCTCCTATCCCTCTCTTGCTCGTTCTCTCTCTCTCTCTCTCTCTCTTTCTCTCTGTCTCTATCTACATTTACATTTACATTTTAGGCATTTAGCAGACGCTCTTATCCAGAGCGACTTACACAGTTTGCATTTCTTTACATACAATCCATTTATACAGCTGGATATTTTTACTGAAGCAATTCAGGTTAAGTACCTTGCTCAAGGGTACAACGGCAATGCTCCACCTGGGAATCGAACCTGCAACCTTTGCATTACAAGCCCAGCTCCTAACCATTATGCTAACCCTACCTCTCTGCCTCTCTCACACTGTTGCTTTTAACTGTTCCTCTCTTAGCCCTCTCTCTCTCTCCCTGAATGTAAAAGCGTGAGCCTTTTGGGGGTCCCTGGGCTGAGCTGTGGAGGTGCTGGGGGTGGGGGCAGCCCGTGTGGGGATCGCTCAGGGGCTTAAGGTTCAGATGGAGCCCCATCACCCCTCCTGTGTGCTGCTTTCCCAACCCACGGCGGGAAATCAAAACAGAGCTGAGCTCTCCAGACAAGCCCACGCTAAGCGGTAAACCGTGAGTGCGCCGCGCTGGAGTCCGGGTGGCGCTGGGGGTCGCGCCTATTTTCTCTCGCGGCTCTAAGAAAGTGGAAAAAAAGCGCAGGCTGTGGGGTAAACAAGGGCAGGGATTGTGTCTTTGGGTTTTTATTTATGAATACCCTGTCTGTGCTTGGAAAATGCAGCTTGACACATCTGAGGAACTTCTGATCAAAGGCAGAAAGTCTGCAATATTTAAAGGAGGGAGAAGTCCCACGGCGTGGAGGGGGGCAGGGTGGTAGCGCGGATGGTAAGAGTGACTGATGTGGAGTACTCGTCTTTGTTGGTTGGCTGAGGCCTTTTTCTTCTCCTCTTCGCCTCTGGTGGAGTGAGCCTTTTTCCCTCCGCTTCCCTCCAGACACTTGTTTTCATTTAGAACTCATTTAGACATTTAAAGGCATTCACGCCATTTTAACTCTGGAATTGTATTATCTATCGATTTTTTTTTTCTCCTCCAAATTAAACGATTTGAAACCCACACATCGCAAACACAAAGCAGACCCCTCGAAAACCCTGCAGCAAACCTTCGGGGGGAAAAATGAAGAGGGAGGACACAGTCCACAAATAGGTCAGAACCCTCGGCTTCCAGCTACACACTGGCGTGGTGAGGATTCGGGCATGGCTTTGCGAGGGGGGCAGCAGCACTGGTACGCAGGGTCAAAGGTCACGGCAGATAACCCTATGAATCTCTTCCGACTGTTACGCATGCCTTCCAGCTGCTGCCCTCAACACATCTACTGAAAGACCTGCCTGAGTCACCCACAGGATTATCAGTGACAGCCTAGCGATAAACAGTCTAATAAATAGAGGTAAAAGGACCATCCGAATGAGGGAAAAACTAATTCGGACACTGTCCAAATTATACCCATCAGTTAGTCAGTTAGGATCCTGTCTCACACAGTTGCCACCACCCCCCCCGGAACATCACAATCTGTCTGGACCCCTCAACGACTCTGATTACGGAATCCAATTACAGGCAGTATCTCAGACAGCTATAAACTGATTAGCATTGATCAGAGGGTGGAGCGGATTCTCTTGAGCATGACCGTGACCAAGGCCCTAAAATACAAATCGGTGGTCATACAAGGGCCACGAATGGGTGGGGGTGCAGCACGGACACAGTTTGGGGGTGTGGGTGCTTTAAACTTCATCAGCTGGACTTGTTTCTGCACTGTAAGTGTCACAAACATGAACATATAAAGATTTGCACTAAAGGAGCAGGGGAGGGGGCATTAGAAAATTATGCCGTAAGGGAAAGACTGGTCTCTCTCTCTCTCTCTCTCTCTCTCTCTCTCTCTCTCTCTCTCTCTCTCTCTCTCTCTCTCTCTCTCTCTCTCTCTCTCTCTCTCTCTCTCTCTCTCTCTCTCCCTCTCTCCCTCTCTCCCTCTCTCTCTCTGACAGATGTCTGTGGAGAGTTAATGTAGCTCGGCTTGGGATTTCCGCCTCTGAACTCAGTCCCAGCTGATGGCTTGAGTCAGTGACCGGCGTGGGTGAGTGGCCAGCGGCTCATCGCTCTGAGGAAAAGAGGAGGCTCTGTGTCAGTGTCATGGAAACTTGAGGAGGCGTGCAGAGATTCCCCTCACATGAGGCTGGGGTCCCTCAGGAGAGCTGTCTCAAATTCATCCACCAGCTACGCCGCTATGCTCCCCGGTTAGGGATGCAGGCTCGTAACCAGCAGGTCACAGGTTCAAATCTCTTGCATGACACCGACGCTGTACCCTTTATTTGGGCCGTGCTGCTTGAGTAGGACCGATTAATTCATGCTAAATTCATGCAATGAGTATGAAAGCTGAATGCTTAGTAGGTAAAAATGGAAGCTGTGTAAGTCACCCTGGATAAATGACCTAATTCTGAATGGCTCATCTTTAACGGGTTGTAGACAGTTAGGATGTGGTGGGCGAGAGGGCATGGTGACTTGTTTTTACTTGTGTATTATTTTAATTTTATTTATTCATTTATTTTATGAGGTGTTATTATTTTGGGCGGGAAACATCAGTTGCTCTACTTGGATGATGTTTTAAACAAAAGAACAGGATGATGTGTGGCTGATTTTAGGGAACTGATCTGAGGGTCCTGCTGACTGACTAATGGAATGACTCAACCACCCCACCACATGAGAAAGCCAAGTGGAGCATCTGATTTGGGAAATGTTTCTTACTTCCTTTGGAAAAGACCAGCCAGACCAGAAGGGACTGGGGGTTCAGATGGGAGCCCCTTTGCTTGGGTCTGCATGTTAGATCTAGATTGCGTGCGCCACGGACGCCATGGCGACCACGGAGACGGAGACGGCGATCGTGCATTAAGTGCCAGGGCAAAGCCAGCTTCTGTCTGGACTGCTTCTCCCTGCATGAGAGCGGAGATGTAAATGGGTCATGTCTTGTCCTCCTTTTCAAAATGAATAGTGCCAACGTCATCAGGAGTCAGCAGAGCTCTCCAACTCCAGTGATGGCTAACTCCTGTTTCCGCTGCTCAAGTTCCGCAAATATCTCGCAGCCTGGTTGCATTTAACCACGTGACCGGATTGTCAGTCCGGCAGCATTAAAACGCCACCCAGGCCAATATTGTGCTGCGCAACATATACAGGCTGGCGTTTAGACTGAAGGAGTCGGCACAGAACTCGAGAGCCCTGTTGCTACGCTGTCGCACTTTTCCCTCTGCGTTGGCGTGTGTTTGTACGTATGAGGTCAGCAATGACCTCATGGCTCAGACCTGAAACAGAAAAGCCAACAACTACAATTCAGTACTCAGACAAAAGAGTTGGGTACATTTCAGTCATCACAAGATCTTTAGTCACACAGAAAACTGCTTCTTTCAAACACCGATTCCGCGTGGGCTAGTTGCGCAAGGTGCCAGCCTGCTCACGAAGAAGGTTTGTTCGCTCGGAATCACGCATCGCCTACACTTTCTCACAGCGACTCACACTCCTCTCTGTGCATAACTCGATTACTGCTCAATTGGGTCAAAAACAATCATCTTTTTCATTTTTCACACTATTTCCTATCATTGTGCTTTCTATGATCGTTTGTATTTATTCATTTCTTTCCCCCCTCCATCTGAACTTTCTGCCCGAGCTGGCACAAATGTAGGCTATTCTCTCTGTGTTGAGGCAAATTATCTCAAAGTCATATTACATTTTATGAAGCAACCGTAGTCCAAATGGTTCACGTAACATTCGCTGTTTATTGGGGTTCAGGTTTTGATCTCATTTAAAACCTTATTAAAAATTAAAAATACTATGCTACTGCTTTTCCAGCTGCTAGGCCATGGAGGTCACGTGTTGAAAAGGCTTCAGTGCTTTCTGAAAAAGCCTGCTCTGTAGCACATACACTGTGGAACTGGTGGGGGCTGTTTTGTCCATTTTTGACTTCGGTAGCAGGATGCGTGTGCTCTGGGCTGGCGCTGATGTCATCTTGGAGCGGGGCCGGGCGTGTGGATTTGGGGAGCGTCTGGGGCGTCATTGGTAACAGGGCTGTTCCTCCCCATTTCCCACCGCCTTGAAGCCGTGACATTTGAACTCTCCCACAGACGATCTGGGGTTACTGGGGGAGAATATAAGCAGGATTAAATTTGCCTGACACATTAAACGGGAAGACGAGCATGTTTACAGTACGACGTCTGAGAGCAGATTGCTCTTTGAACCGCGAGCACGTCCTCTCTGGTGTTTGAGCTTGGCAAAGTGTTTCCAGGTGTACAACTCCAGGGGTTCCATCTCTTCTTTTCTCACTGTGGGATGGTGTTTCTCAGTGGTGATTTTAGACCCTATTTAGGAGGGCTTTAGCCCCCCTGGCTTTCATCTCAGCCCCCCTGAAAATGTTTAGTCATTCTTTTTTAAAAAATTTATTTTTAAAATACCACAGATAGAGTGGTATTTCAATTTTGAGAGTGACCACCATTGTGGTGTTTTTGTTTTGGGGAATGTAACAGTAAATTAATTTAAAATGTAGGTTTGTGCTTTGCATGTGTACATCTCACATCCTCATTGGGGGCTGAGCCCTCCTAAAGGTCAAATCCTAGAATTGCCCCTGGTGTGTCTGCAGACACGTACCCAGACCGAAAGGCCCAGTCCATTTAAAAACATTGCAGAAATAATATGGTGTTCATTTGTCAACTAGTTCGGGGTGTATTTTGTCATTTGGGCCTATCTCAACCTCTTCACCTTAATTTTCCACGAGTTCCTCGCAAGCGTGTGATCTCAGTTCCAGTTGCTCAATTGAAGTGGGATAAACAGTTATCTTCTGATAACATAATTGAAATAGAGTTGAAATGAAACTCTCGTGTGGAATTGAAGTTAATGGCTGCCTCTACTCTACTGTGAATAACACACCGTGCAGAATAACAAAAAAATTGATTGCACGGAGTACTGTTTCCTTGCGTTTGAATTTATTTCCATCAGAGAGACAACATTATTGCTCTCCCAAAATGAACTTTGTTATTTACAAAAGGCAGATAAACTCCCTGGGATCATGAAGCATTGAGTCGCAGAATGGTGAGTCATTGAATCGCCTTGAATTGCCCAGGGTGTTATCTCTTGTGCAGCGGTTAAGCAGCCTTACCATAACTGCGTTATGGGGGAGTGGCAGTGTCGACACTGACAAAGTCCATTTCAAACGCAGTACCTCCCCTGTGCACGGAAAGCGCATTGTAGTTCAACAAAAATTGCAAGAATAAACAAGCATGTCCGTGTCCTTTGATATGAAAGGAGATTGTTGGTTCAGCTCGATTGTTTTGTGGCTCATAGGCTAGGACGGCAGAAACGTTTACAGACTGACGTGTCATATCGAGTTTAGAAGGCTGGGAGGTTTTTTTCCCCCTGTTGGTCTGTGTGTGCGGAACGTATAGAGCTATGCCCGGACCACCTGCACTCATTGAAGTGGTGATTTACTGATCCCAGTGGATCCCTGCGGGGTTGGAGGAACAGCCTGAGCTGTAGATGCACTGCAGGGTGTAATTATAATTGCGCTTGCCACGCTCAGCCTCCTCTCTGGGGCGTGAGAGAGACGTCACATGTCGGTGGGTATCTGTGTCACTGCCCGTGAGCTGGAGCTGTAGATTGAGGCCATCTTTTAGGCACAGCCCCCCCGCCCCCATGCCAGTCTGTATCTCTACTGCTCCACTCCATACCTGTACTGCTCCACTCCATATCTCTACTGCTCCACTCCGTATCTTTACTGCTCCACTCCATACCTGTACTGCTCCACTCCGTATCTTTACTGCTCCACTCCGTATCTTTACTGCTCCACTCCATATCTGTACTGCTCCACTCCATGTCTCTGCTGCTCCACTCCGTATCTTTACTGCTCCACTCCGTATCTTTACTGCTCCACTCCATGCCTCTGCTGCTCCACTCCGTATCTGTACTGCTCCACTCCATGTCTCTACTGCTCCACTCCGTATCTCTAGTGCTCCACTCCATATCTCTACTGTTCTACTGTGCAGCTCTTCCCTTCCGTATCTTTAATGCCATGCCTTGCTCTCTGATCACTCTGGCTGTCCGTACGCAGTGGAGGTATAGTAGAACGTTGTGTTTGGCCTCAGCGTGAGCAGAAGCAGTGTTTCTGCGTGTGGGACGAGACGGCTCACATCAGCTCCGTTTACTCTGCTTTGTGGAATTGCTTTTTTAAAGGTCAGAACACGTTTACTGTAGTCTTCTCTCTCTGTAGCTGTTTCCTAATTAAGGCACTGTTTGATTTCCACTTTATGAGTGTTGAATGCCTTTTTGCATGCTCATTTGCATATGTAAAATACGCTCTCCTAGAGATATGAATCTTGCCATCGATAAGTGAATCTTTTATCCGAGGCAAGCGTGCGGCTTGTGGTTTGACAACAATGTGAAAAGATGATACAAAACCAGTTCTGGCAGTGATGGAGCATGTTTGACTGCGTCTGTCGTTTCTGAGCGATGGGGAGGCTGTTTGTTGTTACAGCGCTTGTGCTCGTTTCTGGATAATAAGGAGTGCATCTCAGACTTCCTACGTGCAAAGGTCAACTTGTATTGCTGCCTCTGCCATTTCCTGCTGTACTCCGTTTCCCCTCCTCCGCCATATATCTTTCTATCAGGTCAAGTCTTTCCCAGCGGTTGGGGTCAGTGGGGTCATCAGTCACATGACTCTCCAGACCCAGAGTGCACTGCAATCTGAGAGCATATGCACACAAGCACAGCTTGGGCCCTGCTCATGTCCTGGAAACTGACACCATAAGTGTCTCTACACGAGGCTGGAGGTCTCTCTCTCGCACTCCCTCTCTCTCTTTCACATACACACACACACACACACACACACACACACACACAGTCTTAAACTGACACCATAAGTGTCTCTACACGAGGCTGGAGGTCTCCTCTCTCTCACATACACACACACACACACGCACACACACACACACACACACACACACGCACACACACACACACACACACACACACACACACACACACACACACACACACACACACACACACACACACACACACAGTCTTAAACTGACACCATAAGTGTCTCTACACGAGGCTGGAGGTCTCTCTCTCACACTCCCTCTCTCTTTCACATCTTTCACATACACACACACACACACACACACACACACACACACACACACACACGCAGTCTTAAACTGACACCATAAGTATCTACACAAGGCTGGAGATCTGTGCACTATAGGGCTTAGAGTGCAGAGCAAACCTTTTAAATCAGTACTTATGGGTTTAGATGGACACAGTTCTGACTAGATTAAAGGCGTGTGTGAGTGTGTGTGTGTGTGTGTGTGTGTGTGTGTGTGTGTGTGTGTGTGTGTGTGTGTGTGTGTGAGTGTATGGGTGTATGGGTGTAAAATGATTTGCTAAGATGTAAGTTTATTTTTGTCAGCCCTCTGGTATTAATGCATTCTCGTTTTCATTAGAAGCATTCTTTATTTATTGTTTTTTTCCCCTCTTTAAAGGTGGAGACTTGACAGTGTTACAGAAATAGGCCATGGATGCTGAAGATTTGCATTCCTTCCACGGTTTTAGATCCGATGTCATGTATTTGGGTCCTCTGCTGTCCCTGTGCATTGGCATCACTTTAAAGACATGTTTGAAGGAAAACGGAATATAAAATCTACTAGACAAAGTTACCATAGGTCAGAAATTCTACACTTTATGGAAGAGTATTTTTAAAGTTCATATTTTGCAGAACTTATTTGTTTCATTTCCCATAGCATTGCCACCCCCGCGTACACATACACACATTTCACAATCACACACACACACACACACACACTCTGAGCGAGGGAGGTAAGGCAGTGCAGTGCTAAGCAGAGCACATGTTGTACCTGAGTGGAGCGCGTGCAATACCTGTCTCCTCCTTTCAGGGGCGCTCATAGGCTATAGACTGGTGGAGCCATTCGACTGATCCGCCCACCACTGATCAAAGCCCCTCCCCCTGCCTGTCTCGTGCCCCACGTCCCCTCCCCACCCCAGACCCCATTACATTAAAGTCTTATCAACTTTAATGAACCCAAGTCCAGGTTTGACCTTAATCTGCAGCACTGCGATCTCCAGGGTCAGCCGCTGTGATGAACATGACCGCCTGATGTCATCGCCAGCGGTTAACATTGCAGCAGACGGCCGTTATCCAGGGCGTATATTTTACGCATCGTTTGTTTATGTGGCCGGGCGTTCGCTGAAGGAATTCGGGTTCAGTGCTCAGTGGTACAGCGGCAGTGTACCACGCCGGATTTGAACCCTCAGCCTTTCGGGTTATGACCCAGTTCCCTAATTACCACACCACCACCAACCCCTCTTTCCTTCCTGCGCTGCCCGTGAGGGTTGGCGTGACAGAGCGATTTAAACTCTACGTTTAATCCTGCGTTTATGGGAAGGAAGGGGTCTTGACAGTCATTTTTCTGTCTAAGATCAAAAGCTTTATTTCTCCGTTTTCTTTTCGTCAACAGATGGTGCGTTATTCCTCCTCCGTCTGTGAATCGTGGCTGCTGTGTGTTTCCTAAAACGGTGTGGCAAAAACAACGCAAACAACAACAGCACGTTTCCTTTCGGCACAGTTCAGCGTAGCCCTGAATGCCGGCTTCTCTTACCTTGGATTGTCTGGTCAACCATCAGTTTTACCACCTACAAACATTTGATGGGGCTGCTTTTTAGGTTTTAAGGTTGTTTTTTTTCGGTTTTATTTCCCTACTACGAACTGAAATTGCCTTGCTTGTTTATTGTTGCAACTTGTGCCTGTTTTCCAAGTCTGTTTTCTGGCCAAAACACTTTGGTGAGATCCAGTCCTACCTAGCCAATGGTATTTTGAATTGACCTTTCAGGAGTTCTTGAGGTAAGTGTAAACTTGTGATGTCAGTGATATTGGCAGTGAGTAATAAGGTCTTAAATCATATCACCCATTTTAAAACCAAGTTTGAAATGATATAATTGTTTGTTTTCTGTCAGAGAAAGACTTCCCCTTTGAAATATCCTTCTTTCAGTTGTAATATCTTTTCACTGGACTAGTTTTGGACTTTTGTTTCTGTTTTTTTATTGGAAATGGGTAGGTAGGGTAGGTAGGGTACAACATAGCCAGGGTTTTGTTCCTGAATCACAACTGGAAAATAACAAAGTGCCTACTAGTGATGTAGCTTCCAGCTTCCAGCTTGACAGAGAAAAAAACCCACTCAAAGGCTTGTTATTTCTGTTCGGCACCTTTGTTCATTTTTAAAAGATTATTGCCAGCTCAGTTCTTTGTAGCTTCTGTAAGATAGTGCTGTTAACAACAGCCTGCCTTATTCCAGTGTAATGAAGGGTATGTGGTTTGCCACCTTGAGCTTCTGTATTTTGCTGCACAAAAATAGCACTGCTGGCTTGTGCTTGCGTCCCAAAACAGAACCAGGCTGTGCGTACATTTCTGACTGAAAACCCCTATCTGTCGCCACTTACTCGGCTACATAACAATATCAAATAACCAAACAATAAGAGCCTAACTAGCAAATGCAAATACCCATGAGATAGCTGTAGCATCAACCCGGGTTAACATGAACAAACGTCCACTGTATGGACTAGGTTGGGCCCAGGTTGGACGTTGCCCTTGTTTACCTGGGCAGCAGTTTGGAGTAGCCCCAGGTACAGGGCGGGTTTATATCTCGGGGCGGGATGGTGCTGTTACAGGCCATTCACCTGCATTGCTGTCTTTGTGCAGCTGTGTGTGTGTGTGTCTGTGTGTGTGTCTGTGTGTGTCTGTGTGTGTGTGTGTGTGTGTGTGTGTGTCTGTGTCTGTGTCTGTGTGTGTCTGTGTGTGTGTGTGTGTGTGTGTGTGTGTGTGTGTGTGTGTGTGTGTGTGTGTGTGTGTGTGTGTGTGTGTATGTCTGTGTCTGTGTGTCTGTGTGTGTGTCTGTGTCTGTGTCTGTGTCTGTGTCTGTGTCTGTGTCTGTGTGTGTGTGTGTGTGTGTGTGTGTGTGTGTGTGTGTGTGTGTGTGTGTTGACCTCATGCACCTGTGGGCGTGGGAGTCTGTTGATAGTGAATAGTGGAGGCACAGAGCAGAGCTCTGGATGATAGTGTTAGACCAGCAGGCCTGGGTGCAGTGGTTGTTTTCTCTTCTCTCCTCAGCGAGGGGCATGTAGGGGAGGGAAGAGCTAGCTGTTACAGGCCAGCCACTGAGGCTTACCTCCTCCAGTTCTTCAGTGTGTGAAATTTGTGTGAACAAAGAGGCCCACTCCCCCCTCCCCTCCCCTCCCTGCTGCCTTCCCCATGACCCACATTCACTCAGGCAGAGCTCCATCTTAGGGCCCAGGTAGGCCTACACAGCACACGCACGACAGTCAGAACTGGTTAGATGGAGCGCCGTCACAGAGCCCAGGTAGGCCTACAGAACTGAGTCTGAACTGGTCAGACAGCTCTTTTATAGTGACCAGGTGAGTGTAATTCTGGAGAGTCATAGTCAGCCATTCCAGAGCCTTTGTGTCAGAATGTGGCTTATTTTTGTTCTCTTATTCACACTGGGCTAGACATTAATAGTTCTAAAACTAAACACAGTCTCTTTCCAGTTTGTAAATTATTTGTATTAAAGCTCGACTTGATATGAAACTGTAGTTTGGTTGTGGTTTGAGGTTGGTTGTAGTGCGCACTTTTGCTGGAACAAATGTATGAGCTTGTATTCTGTTGAGTGTATGGTTTGATGCATTCGCGGTTTAAAAGCTTTCTTTGTGTGGAAACACATGATTCGTTTTTGAAATCGTATACAGACATCCGATGATAGACAGCTAGGATGATGGACCCAAATATTGATGGGAAGGGCATGGCAACATCCATACTGTGAAACGAGTGTCACCACAGCATCCCACCAGCGCCCCTGTCACCCTCTTCTCTAACGCACCCTCTCAACACTGTCTTTGTTTAGTTTTTTGTCAGGCGACAGCAAAGCCCCCCAGGTAGGATTACAGCGCTCGGTTCGAATTTGAGCCTGGCGTGTTTCGTCTCTGATGATCAGAATCTCGTAACACACTCGCAGTCGCAGACACATTACATTAATCAGAGAAGCGGAGGACACAGCGGCTCGGCTTTCCGAGGGGGGCGGGAGCGGGAGACAATCCTACGCAGTCTGACTGGAGATTCTCGGCTTGTTTGTCCTTGAAAGCCCCCCCCCCCACTTTATTGTTGGTGTTGTGCTACCCTTTTCTGTGTAAACAATATGACATTATCTCTGTTTGTGGATCTCCCGCAAACTAATCGGGTGATCATTGGACACTGTCGGAAGCTGTGGGCGTAAATGCTGGCCGTTTCGACTGCAACCTTCAATGTATGTGCACGTCTTACACCATGAATAGGTTTATTAATGATAACAATATGAAATATAGAAATTATGAAACGTATTTTTTAAAGCTACTCGTACTGCATATATTTCACAGTGAATTACAGTCGTGAGCCGCTCCTTGCTTCCGCTTTGTGCGTGCTGTTTGCTCGTGTTGCACAACCTGGGTCTGTTTGGGTTGTAAAGTGAAGGAGCTTAAAACGCGCTCCACGGTTGAGTAACAGAAAGCGGAAAGGGGGCTAGAGAGCACTTAGCTGTGTTTTTTGGGGTATAACGAGAGGGTCGCCTCTGCAGTGGCGGCGCCTCCTCAAGGCCTCTGCCAGCATTGCCACCATCGCCCGGGGAAGGGGCGGCCCCAACCACAAGGGGGCGCCTCTCTGCTCTCAACTGCCGGCATCCTTTTGCGGCTTGACAGGGGAATCAGGCTGAAAGCGTTTGCCCCTGTTCTTGTTGTAGTGGTTTTTTGTAACGTTGCAACCCTGCAGATTTCCTCCGTCTCTGGAGGGAAATGTTAGCGGGAAGCGCTGAGCACAAGCACGTGGTGATTTGGATTAGCGGAGTCTCACAATTGGCCCTGCCGGTGGAGTTCAGGGTCAGTGCCACACATCCTCCTCCTTGCTTAGTTCCACCCCCTCAAGTAATTCCTTTAAGACTCAGTTCAGTTACAGCTCATTTCCTTCAAATTCCAATCTAACAGCAATTATTTCTATTCAATTTAGTCAACTCTGGCTCCTCACATGTATAATTAATTAATGAATAATGAATGAATTTTATGAATTGCTATTTTGCTAGGTATATGGTGGATGTACTTTTTATTATATGTTTATGCATGTATTTATATATATATATATATATATATTCTTTTTCAGTAGTTTATTGGGAACAGGTGTTATAAATTAGCCTTTGGCTATTATCACTTAATAGATCAAGCAATTTGGTCATTAGCATAAACATGAATTCTTATGTGCACGAAAATAAACAATGCTGTAATATGTTTTGCATGTGATCTGAAGAATCACATTATTCGTGCAGGTTTAATAATGAGCAGTTTTTTATAAACAAATAATTAATGCTCACTTTCATGTGTATTTCCCTGACAACAATATTTTCCTTGTTCCACTGCAGCCCTTTAGTCAGGTGCACTCAGTGCTGGGCGCTGGGGTATACACAGGTCTAAGTCTGGTCAGCCTTGGTGTGTTGCACACACAGGGTCTTTAAGAAAGTCTAGAACTGCAAGTGTACAAAGTTTAGGTGTAATTCAATGACAACAAGCTGCTCCTCACAAGGCCTAGGTTCTTTAGCCGTGGGGTTACAGTTGAGGTAGAGTGGTAGAGAGGTGGTAGAGAGGTAGAGAGGTAGAGAGGTAGAGAGGTAGAGAGGTAGAGAGGTAGAGTGGTAGAGTGGTAGAGTGGTAGAGTGGTAGAGAGAGAGAGAGATCCCTGGAATTTGATGACACATTACACACCGAGTATCCATGTTGTGATCTTGTATTTGTGTGCTTGTGTGTGTGTATGAGAGAGAGAGAGAGAGAGATGGGGGGGGGGTGGTGGTTGTGTAAGGGTTATAGTCTAAGATAAGAGCAATAAATTCAGTCACTTAACAAGGTGCAGCCTAACGACAGTGCTCACAAGAGTAGAGCAGGAATTTGAAATAGAAGGGGCACGATTTCAGAGTCACACATAATAAAGAGAAGTGGACAGTGTTTGTGTGGGAATGACTGGTTTCCCCTCAGCAGAGAAAATGGTTTCCGAGTCGCACATGGTAAAGAGAAGAGAAGTGGAGTGTTTGTTTGGGAGTGATTGGTTTCCCCTCAGAAGAGAGCGAATGGTTTCAGAGTCGCTCACGGTAAAGACAAGTGGAGTGTTTGTTTGGGAGTGATTGGTTTCCCCTCAGAAGAGAAGGAATGGCGTCAGTGCCACACGGTAAAGAGAAGGGGACACTCTATGTGTGGGAATGACTGGTTTCCCCTCAGAAGAGAGGGAATGGTTTCAGAGTCGCGCACGGTAAATGCAAGTGGGCAGTGTTCATGCGGGAGTAGTGGCGGAAGTGTCATGATTAGTTCCACGCTCGCGCACCCTCATGAGGCGAGAGAGAAGGCCGCCTGGGGCCGGCTCAGACCGTCGTGTCTGTGCTGGTGTCAGAGCGATTGGGTAGCAGTGCACTGAGCGTCCCTGGAACAGGAAACAGGCTGTCACTGCAATAACCGCGTGTGACATGGAGCCTCGCTTGAGACTTAGGATGGAGTAAGCAATTTTGAAGGGCGTTCTTGCTGTCTCACACTCTATCCCTCTCCCTCCCCCACTGTGCCTCTCTCTCTTTCTCACCTCCTCTCGTTCTTTCCTTCTTTCCCCTTTCTCTCTCCCTCCCCCTCCCTGCATAACTGACCCACCTCTCTTCATCTCCTGCTCTCTCGCCACTTCTTACCCACCCCCCTCTCTCTCTCTCTCTCTCTCTCTCTCTCTCTCTCTCTCTCTCTCTCCCTCCCTCCCTCCCTCCATCCCTCCCTCCATCCATATCCACCCCCACACCTCCCTCCGTCTCTCTCCTTCCCCTGCCTGCGTCAGTGAGCGAGGCTCGGGGAATACATTACCAGACTGTCTGCTGTTTGCACACAGCTTGGTGGAGGACACATCCCTGGATTTGTTTTATTTATTGGTTATTAAGCCTGCAGGGCCATATGGAGAAAGCCTTGCTCCAGGAGCACAGAAGCTTTCACTGTGAGAAAGCCTCAGCAGCCCCGCACGCTCCGTAAGCTATTTGTACAGAGGATTAATTGCGCTGTAGCGGCCCTGTTATTCTCAGGCCTGACCCGCGGTCGCCCCACAGCGCACACGCCGGCCGCTGCTTTCACCGTGTTTACCTCCGCACACGTGCCACTCCACAGCGTTTCCCTCGGTCGTCTCGGCGATCGCGGCGTAGGTGCCACAGCCTCCCCGGCTCCTGCCAGCGGCCCCAATTTTCCCGCTGCCAAGAGCGCCGTGTCACGGCAGGGGATTAGGAGGGACGGGGAGTAAGGGAGATGCCAAAGGAGCATCTGTTTGGCTTGTGCGCACCGGGCCGCCGCCACCGCGCAGATGCTCTGGGAAACAGGTGGACAGTCGATTGCGTGTACCGAGGTACGGAGAGGAAGTAGGGTAGGGAGGCACTCAAAATGAATGTCTTAAGTATTTTTTGCATTTGTATTATTTTAAATACAGCCACAAGCTGTGAAACACGTCCCCCCCGGGGGGCGGTAGAGAGCCGTATCGCTGGCGAGCTGATGAAAGCCTCTCTGATTTGTGTCACTTCCAGAAGGACTCCATGAAAGATGACAGAGGAGGTCATTGTCATCGCCAAGTGGGACTACACGGCGCAGCAGGACCAGGAACTTGACATCCGGAAAAACGAGCGCCTGTGGCTGCTGGACGACTCCAAGACGTGGTGGAGGGTGCGCAACGCCTCCAACAAGACGGGCTACGTGCCGTCCAACTACGTGGAGCGCAAGAACAGCCTGAAGAAGGGCTCGCTGGTTAAGAACCTCAAGGACACACTGGGTAAGGGGCCGGGGGCCTTTCTGTCCTTGTCACGGACACGCAGGTGTGTGTGTGTGTGTGTGTGTGTGTGTGTGTGTGTGTGTGTGTGTGTGTGTGTGTGCGTGTGTGTGTGTGTGTGTGTGTGTGTGCGTGTGTGCACATGTGTATGCTTGTGTCTGTGTGTGTGTGTGTGTGTCTGTGTCTGTGTTTGTGTCTGTGTGGTTGTGTTTGTGTGTTTGTGTTTGTGTGTGTGTTCTGCATATTCATGTGTGTATGTATGCATTTGTGTGTGCGTGTGTCTCTGCGTGTGAGCGTTCAGAAGTTGCCCTCCACCTCCGTCAGCGTGAGTAACTGGATCGATGGTGCCTCAGGTTGGGCCTTGTAACATTTGTTCCTCACATTTTGTTGCGAAAACAACAAGGCCGTTAAAAAAAAAACCTTACTTTGGAACCAGCAGTCAAAACTTGGGAGTCTCTTTGAGTGTGAGAGTGACTTGCTATGTGATTTTAGACAGAGCTTAGCCTGCTGTGAAGTTTGTTTTGTCTGGTGCCCTCTGTCTACCCGCTCAGTGTTTATTTGTCGGGGGATCAGTGTGTGTGTGTGAGAGCTGTGCTCTGGGCCCTGTTTGAGAAGGACATTCCATTGATGACTCCAGAGCTGTAGGTTAAACAAAGAGGATTTCTTTCAAAGACGCTCTGATATGACAAACTGCAAGGACTGCGGGATATCTCTGTTCCCTCATGTCGCACTTCATCATGCGCTCTGTGCTTGGCAGAGGAGTGTATGCGTGGGCGTGTGCGAGCATGTGTCTTTGTGCGTCTGTGTTTAACGGTGTGTGCCGGTGTCTGTGTGTACGTGTGTTTTGCGTGAACGAGAACTGTTTCTGGGCTGAGGGTCAGACACGCAAACACACACTGATACACACGGGCACGCGCGTACACACACAGGCACACGCGGTCACACAAGGAGCGTGCACATAAACGTACACAATGAACAATGAAACAGTCAATCCATGACTGTATGCGTTTATGTGTGCCTACGTTTGCGTGCGTGTCAGTGTGCGTGTCAGTGTGTGTCAGTGTGTGTGTGTGTGTGTATGTGTGTGTGTGTGTGTATATGTATGTGTATGTGTGTGTGTGTGCCTGTGTGTGTGTATGTGTGTATGTGTGTATGTGTGCCTGTGTGCCTGTGTGCCTGTGTGTGTGTGTGTGTTTGCATCACACCCTTAGCCCAGAGAGCGTTATTGTTCAGCCGCAGTAGTTTTGGTGCCAGTCCAGGGCAGCTGCCCCAGTAAGAGTGTAGGTATGGCTTGGTGTTTGGAGCGGGGAGAACAGGCGCGATGATGAGCTGGTTGTGCGGTGTGCCCCTGCTGCTGTCTCTCCAGTAGGTCTCTCTCAGCACTGGTGTGGTCCGGGTCTGATTGGCTCATGCCCCGGGGGTGTGAATCAGAGCACTTGGCGCCTGGCTCGACACCCTAGCTCCTGCTTCTGCGAGCCATCTGTCCCACCACCCTCCCCCCCCGGCCGCTAGCCGCACTGCTCAGCTGGCCGTCGGGCACAGTAGTCGATGCCATTGCCGCCTCGTGGTTTCTCAGAGGGTTCCCCGTTGCTTCTGAAAACAGTTCAATCTTAATACAGCAAGGACAGCTCTTCCCCAAATCTTGGAGAATTGAGCTTCGATTGCTGCAGAGGCACATTTTTTCACCGTTCTCTTTGGCTGGATGTGTGCCTGTTTACGCAGTATGTATTTGTCCGCGCCATTTCTTACCA